>OY821519.1:236334995-236713296 GCA_963682025.1 Cordilura impudica
AATCTTCTAAACTACTGGAAGGATCTTCATGAAATTTTCACAGAAGGATATTTTTGCGAAATAATAAGTCCTTAATCATATAAAGTTGTTAGTGGGCACAGGGGCGTGGTCCCGCCCATATAACCCAAAATTTAAAATCGACATATCTCGGCCATTTTTTGACCTACGGCGATGATATTTGGTATATATCGTATTGAAATTAATAGAAATAGTACTACAAGAAAACTGGGCGGGTCCACGTCCTTTTAAGAAAAATGAAAATCCATAATAACTTCTATAAAGCCCTTGACTATATAAAGTTGTTAGTGCAATAATTAATTCTAAATTAAATAAATAATGTTTTGTTTGTTAGATTTATCGTCATTTTTCAGACATATTGCAATTACTACTGTAATTAATATGCAATTTTTAATTTTGTTTAAATGGTGCGTGGTAAAGAAGAAGAAAGCATATATTTCAAAAATTCATAACTGCACTGTATTCTTAATCAGACCGGTTTCTGGCATTTCAGCCTTCATCAGCGATTTATTGAACATTGTGATAATTGTTATGTTTTAATTGAATAGATTGTTTCTATCTGAAATAATAAATAATATTTTGTTAATGTATAAATATTTTTTTTTATTTTATTTTATTTTATTTTATTTTATTTTATTTCATTTTTTTTTTATAACGATGAGGGGTAGCGAAGCACACCGGGTTCAGCTAGTTAATTTATATTTCTAAATTCCACTATTCTCAGTTTCGCAAGAGTTGCCATATGTGTTTGCACATTCTACACCTTGGACTTTTTGCATATCAGAGATGTTGCCAAAGAATTAATTTTTATGGTTTCTTGGGCTTAATGTATATTTTTCAGACAGCTTGCAATTGACACTATAATTAATATGCAAATTTTAATACTGTTTTTAAGAAAATAGAATTTTTTATAAAAAGTAATGAAAGTTTCAGACGAAACTTTAAAGCTTTAAGTTTATCTATTCTTAAAGTGAAGTCAATCTTAATTGTGATGGAGCTTCATAGTATTGCTTGAATTTCACTTCGGTTCTAATCGCGATGTATGTAATTTTAGCCCGATCAAAGTTCTTCTGCAGGGTCCTCGCAGCTGCCAAATAGATTGAAAAATGGGATAAATAATTTAAAAAAAATACAAATTTTATGTATTTTAAAATCAAATATTGTGCAATTTGAAATGCAAAAGCGTAGGGAACCATTTTTATAACTTTTAGTTATTGTACTCATTGAAAATATTCCTTAAGATGTCATCCAGTGGACAGCAAAATATTGAACAAAAAAAAAAAAAAAAAAAAAAAATAAAAATTGGCCTCCAGCTTAATTAATTTATCATTTAATAGCAACAAAAAATATATAAGAAACACTAATCTATAATATTAATAGGCTAGGCGATTTTTTGTGACCGATGTTTTGTTCTACCGTTTTATCCCGGTTTTGACCAACCGTATATTATTTGAAAGGTATTTCTTTTTAGCCGTTTTGCAGATTTACAGAGTTTTAAACTGTTTCCTTTGATTTGAGTAAATTGCATTTAAAGTTGCTACTTTATACATATGCTATGTGTGTTTTATTAAATTTGTTAAAAAAAAAAAAATAAAAATTGGCCTTAAGCTTATTTAATAGCAACAAAAAAGATATAAGAAACACTAATCTTTAATATTAATAGGCTAGGTGATTTTTTGTGACCGATGTTTTGTTCTACCGTTTTATCCCGATTTTGGCCAAACGTATATTATTTGAAAAGTATTTCTTTTTAGCCGTTTTGCAGATTTACAGATTTTTATATATTTTCCTTTGTTTTGAGTAAATTGCATTTAAAGTTGCTACTAACACATACATAAAATTATACATATGCTATGTTTGTTTTATTAATTTGTTAATGTATTTGTCAATGAGTTTGATATCTTCATTCACAAAAGTAATAACCCATAAAAGTGTTGGTTTGTGAATTGGCTAAGTTGAAAAAAAAAGCTTCCTAGAAATTGCACTCCAATTTCGAGCGTTGGAATCTGCTAGTATTTATTATTTTATAATCAAATAAAATATTTTTAATAGAATTTTATAATTTCTTATTAATTATTGTAGTTCAGCCGATATTATTTTACCATCATAATATCTCGAGTGCTCTATGTATTGTTAGGGTACCATTGTTATTGTTTTTGTTGTTGTTTTTCGGTATTTTGGCTTGCAAATTTTTAGCGTTTTTTCTGTTTTTGTTGTTGTTTTTCAATATTTCATTTGTATAAATTTTGCCATTTGTTCAATACCAAATGCCATCATAATGTTCAATACGTTCAAAATAAAGGCTGAACGAATACAATAGCGATGAAAGCAACAAAATTGTTTAAAGCAACAATATGGCTGGCTGTAAATGTTATAAAAAAAGGTCTGCCTGCTGGCAAACATTGTTAAGGTACGAGAAACAATTCGCTTTTTTGTTATTGTTGTAGTTGTTGTTTGGAGGAAAGTAAGAGTAAGTAAACTTTGTTTAATATTTCCATTTTGATTTTTTTTCCACCATTTCCATTACCATTCAAATTCAAATGCTTATTTTTTATTTTATTCGATATTGTTTTCCTAGTTAGGAATAAGAAGGGGACGTTAACGTGGCTGGCTGTGCTGCAGCATAGAGTAATATTATTATTATTTGATAAAGATGCTAAGCGTAACGAAAACACATTTTCCATGCTAAAAGGGGTCGTTAGTATGGAAAATATGCGCACGTAATATACACGCATTGCGACGCGATGTCTTGACTGAAAATCTACTAAGACTACAACTACAACTACGACTACAAATATTACATACATTATACCGTACTACGGATGCTTGGTTGTGGTTCTGTGCCATTAACACCCATTCCTTGTATTTACCACATTTTCTGTTTCTTTAACCAAATCGATTCTTTGCTCATATTTCTCGGAAATTGTAACCTTTTAAGTAGATGTATTTTTTATATTGTTGTTGTTGTTATTTGTCCTGATGTAGATGAATTTGGTAGAGACCTTTATAAGGAGTGATTCTGTGTAATAAACATGCAGTACTGGAGTTTATTTTATATTGATGTATATTTGTGTGTGTGTGAGTGTATGTGTTTGTGCGAGTGTTTGGAACAATTTTTATCTTCGAATTTGAATTATTATTTCAGGAAGCCGCTATTTGTGCTTAAAAAATATTTGCATAACTTTGTATCCATATAAAATATGTCGCTTGTGTTATGTGTTGGTTTGTATGTGTGGTTTATTTTCTGTTCCTTTCTTTAGCTGTCGCTGTAGTAGTGGGAGTATGTTTACATTGTGATTTATTTATTATGCTTTGTTATTAACGGGCAAATATGCTTTTGTTTTCTGCAAAAAAGAACGATTGCCTGCATTGAATATTACTTTCGTTTCCATCTTTTTTTTTTATTTATTTATTTTTTTTTTGTGAAAATTAAAATAACAACTACAGTTATTGGAAATGTATCAAAATGTTAGGCACGAAATTATTTAACCACAAAATCCCTTAATTTTATATGAGTTTATAAAACTCCATTCACAGTTTATTTTTTGTTGTGCAAAATTTTTTAAATCGCAAAAACTCATTCACCACATAAATACCCTGTTGAAGAATCAACAAAAAATTGTTTTTAAAATGCAAATATCTTCATAAATCACATTGAAATTCATAACAATGCGATTTAACTATTTATGACTATATTAAAATTGATTGAAGTAAAGACTAATAAGTTTCTTTAGTTAAGGCATAAATTGTAAATAAATAATTATTTGTTGCAAAGGACCAGACGAAGAATATTGTGAACTTTTAAAGATTTATAACTATGATTTTTTAAAGCTTCTAATTTTAACTAAAAAAACCAATAATTGTGACATATTAGAAAACAATGTTTAAATAAAGACAAATTATCTTAAATGTTGTGGAATGAAAATTTAAAATTTGCCCATAATAATTATTTGCTATAATTCCCTCCATTTAAAGCTTTAAATTAATTTAATTTTAAGTAATTTCAACTGGTTTAAATTCAAGTAAATATAAAAATTTCTGTAGTAAATAGAATTATTATAAACTTATCAGTTAAATTTCACGGTGTTTGTTTGGGGCGTGAGAAATTCCAAGATGGGGCAAAAGTACTAGACCAGTGTAGTAAAACCTCCAAGGGATCTTGCTATTCTCAGGCCAACTTTTTTTTTATTACCTTTTTTATATTTTGTCCTTTTCTTGTTGTATCTTTGCTTAGCTTTTCATGTATTACTATTAAATTTAAAACGAAAAATGGAAGAGTGCAACGTAAAAGTGGCTTTTTGCATAATCCTAGTGAAAAATCTTCGGTTCCAATCGCTTATAGTACAGAAATGAGAGAAACATATGATGTCCTAGGAAAACTTTAATAAATGGAGAACTACGCCAAGCACATATTTTTTTATTGTTATAGAGACGTAATTTTTCCAAGAGAAATTCTTTTCTTTTTAGAAATAAAAATTAAGTATTTCATTGCTCATATCTTAAATTGTCTTTGGCTTTATTTTTGTTTATTGACGAGTTGTTGGAGAAAATTTAAAAAAAGGGAAAAAATTAAAATTCCAACTTTATTTACATGGATATATTAATAAAAAATATTTATTTACACTACACTTTTGGTGAAGAATGAAATTGGAAATATGAGTTACAATTGTAAAACTAAATTAAAAAAATGAGTTATAAATGAAAATCTAAATAGGTTAATTCCATAGTGACAGACACGACATTCAGTGATCTTTCTAATACAATATTATAAAGTAAAAGTTTTTCATTATTCATAAAAATATACCGAATTATGCAGGCGGACCTGAGCAACATATTTACCATTAGATAAAGTAAGAAAGTTTTATTGTCAATAATGACTGGGGTAAAAGGCAGTCGTGACAGACATGACAACAAACAGACATAATTTTAGAGGATGTGTGTAAAACACAGAAAAGCTCTAAAGGTATTTGTATGATAAATAAGAAACAGTTGTTTATAGTTAATACAAGAGCTTGTTTATTAATAAAGCATATAAAAAGAAGTAAGAAAATTAAAGTCGGTCTAGACCGATTTTTAATAATAAAAATATATATATATATTAGGGTGGGTCAATTTGTTCGGGTGAGAAAAAACGTGACAAGCGTATAGCAAAATCGAAATCTACACAAAATTCTAAGAAAATTACCCAAAGAAAGTATGGGTCTAAAATGAAAACCTAGCTCCCGCCGAGAGACATGAAAATTTATTTGATTACAAATAAATTATTATGTTCCCACTAAGTATGGTTCAAGAAATATGGCATATTGGTCTTGCATCGATATTATGTTTAATTTTTTATACAAATTACGTAGCTTTAAAAAGAGAATGATTTTGTTAAGCTCCGCTCTTCCCTTTTAAAAAGTATAATTTAGTAATGTGCTTTTGAAGTTATCAACAAAGAGTAATTAGAATCCAATATTATTAATAGTTCTAGTCATTGTAGAAATTTACCGTTAATGCATTTTATAAAAACGTGGTGTTAAACATTTGATTTGATTGATTTATGCACTTGATAGTTAACTTTCAAAAAGTAAGCGTGTGTTAATTTCTCTTTTAAAAAAAAATTTTCACCTTAAATTATGGAATCATCAGCAATGTCAATTGACTCTTCCGGATCAAGTTTTCTGACTAATCAGAACGCTAGTATCATTGGCATGCCAAGTGAATTTAGTGAATTAAATTTGCCAAGTTATCGTGATGTTCTAAAGTATTAATTTTTGTTAAGTGAGCGCGAAAAAGAAAAATCAAAAAAACAACAATCGTATGCCAGATTTTCTTCGATAATTGCAAACAAAATAATTGAAATTTGGGAAAAAATTAATATTGCACTAATAAATAGAAAAAGCATTTTAAAAAAACTAAATACATTTCTCAACAAATACCATAAAGAGGTAAAAAACATATCAAGAGGTAATACATTTTCAGTATTTGAGACATCGTTGAATGATGTATTTTATATCGGTAAATGCAGTTGCAAAAAAACAATGCCATGCTCCTGTGGATTAATTCCTGATCCTCTCAAAGCATTCATGATTGACCAACACACCACCAGAAATAATACAATTCCTGAATGCGTGTTAAATATAGTAGACGAACTGTCCAGCGAACTCCCAGCTAGCTTAGATCCTTCGTATAGGTTCGACTCTTCACAAATGGACGTCGCTTCTGAAATCGAATTTGCAATACCAGCTGCAAGGGAGCCGATAATGCGCGGAAGGGGACCTTACACTAAAAGATACGACACAATTAATTTTGCTATGATGTGTGATAGATTCGGCATTTCGGACAGAGTTGCCTCGTGTTTAGCTACAGCTTTATTTAAAGACATTGGCTTTACAGATGAAAATGGGGAACCAATTATTATGGATAAATCCAAAGTAGGTCGTGAAAAAATGAAAAGCAGGGAGTCTGTTCGTCGCATGCAAAACAATGATTCAGCCTTATTAGCTTTTTCTTTTGATGGCAGAAAAAATGATGCACTGACACGGGAAGAAATTAGTGGAAAATACCATCCGAGAGTGGAAAAGGAGTCTCATATAGTGATTGTTAAAGAGCCGGGAAGCAAGTTGTTAGGTCACATAAAAGTTGACGCTGAGGACTCCAATACAAAACAGCTGCAATTATGTGATTTCTTCAAGGAAAAAAAAATATCGCTTACCAGCTTGATAGCAGTTTGCTGCGATGGGGAACCCACCAATACTGGAACTGAAAATGGAATTCTACGAAAGTTTGAAGTTTTGTTGAATAAACCATTACATTGGTTTGTTTGTTTGTTGCATTTCAACGAGCTCCCGCTTCGCCATTTGTTCAATGCTTTAGAAAAATCTACTACAAGTGGACCACGTACTGCAAGTGGGGCTTTGACGAAATTAATTCAGACCTGCGAACAACTTCCGGTAAGCATGCATTTATTTTATCAACGCTTAATGTAAGTCCCTTAAAAGTAAAACAAACATTTCGTTATAGGCTTTACCTGATTTTGAACCGATTTTATTGGGAAATATGCCTCCACCTTTGGACGCTAAAGATGAAAAAAAACTTTCTACTGACGTTCTATATCTCTTTCGAATAGCCAAAGCTGTATCGGAAGGTTCGTGTCCAGAAGATATAGCCAGCATGAAACCGGGACAAATTGTTCATTCTCGCTGGTTAACAAAAGCCAGCAGACTCTTGCGCCTATATGTTGCAACTAGTTTGCCTTCAACAAATTTAAAAATATTGGCTAACTTTATTATGAAAGTTTATGTACCGATGTATTTTAATGTAAAATTTTATAATTCAGTAGTACATGGCAGCGCGCTTTTATATAAATTTATTAAGTCAACGCAATTTTTACCGCAAAATCTTCGAGAAATTGTAAACAAAACGATACAAAACAATGCATTTTTCGCCCATCCGGAAAATATATTGTTAACGATGCTTTTCGACGAAAGGAAACCTGTTCGTGCAAGAGCCATTAACAAAATTTTGTATTGCCGTGAACAATTGTATGACTCAACTAAACTCAGGGCTTATAAAAAGCATTCCATTAATTTTAATTGCACAGACTATATGGATTTAGTCGACTTAGATGATGACAACATATTATCTGAGCCTCCATTTACTGCAAGCATCCCACACGAGCACCTGTTAGAGTATATTAAATCTGATGATGTACCACTGCCAGATCCAGGAATTCCGTCGCACATCCAGGGAACCGAGCGATGTGTGCAGTTGCTAACGCATGTCTCACGCCGAGTAATTGCAAAAAATCGTGACGATGTTATGGCAGTGACTTTAGAAAGTCGAACCCAAATACTCCGAATGGACTGTAAAAAAGACTTAAAAAACTGAAATTTGTCAATGCTTTCACAAATAAGACCAGCTATACATATTAAGAAAATTTTAAAAAAGTTGTGTTTTTTAGAATTGATAATAATAAAAAAAAAATTGTTTTATTATAATAATGAAATTTTATTATGAGATCTAAAAAAAAAAAAAAATTTAATTCTCAAGTGAATTTTCTTCATGTCTCTCGGCGGGAGCTAGGTTTTGATTTTAGACCCCTAGTTTCTTAGGGTAATTTTCTTAGAATTTTACGTAGATTACATTTTTGCTATACGCCTTTTGAAGAAAAAATTTGACCCACCCTAATATATATATATATGTCCTTTATTTATTTAAATATGTACAGTGCATAACCTTAATATAACAAGTATATACTTAAATATAATGTTCACCACGAAGAACATAGGGCGTTAATGAATTCTCTCCAACTATTTCTGTCTCTTGCAAGTAGTTTAATTTGATTCCATGATAGCTTGCTCATAGCACTTATTCAAGTAGCATTTTCGGAGAGTGCTCTCGTGCGGAATCGTTTGACCAGTGTATTTTTTTAAAAAGGTGTTGAATGTGGCGTTGCTTAAATTCCATGGTATATTTGTCGCTACAAGTGCTTCGTATAGGTCAACTTGAAATGCTTTGCTGAAAATTCCGGTATTAGCAACTATATTGCTAGCAATATCGCTCAGTGTGTTACTTGGTATGTTGATAAATACACTGGCAATATCATCGATAATTGTATTGGATGCTTTGAATCTTCTGTGACCAGAAGTTGCAAGATGTTGGACTAATTGTGACTTTTTTTTGGCACATAATCTAAAGATAAGAAAACGTTAAAACATTTATATGTAGTTTTAAATTCATCAAAAATGTTGGTACACTGAATACTTTACCTTTCTCTCATAAATAATGCAAATAAAATTACTTCTATCTTGTTTGAAACACTTCTCGGAAAGGCTATTGCACCATTTCCCAAACCATCACACAGCTTGTCAAAATTGAAGCATTTGTAATTTTGGAATATAATAATTCGTAATTTAATATTTTTACCCAATTCAGCCTATTATGATCGCTATTTTTGTTATAACAACAAGTATTTTAACTAAAAGTACAGTTCTATGAGTTGTTAAGTATTTCATATTTTACACATTTTTACCATAGTTTGCATATGTTTAGCATATTTTGCACATGTTTAACATAATTTGTATCTTTTTAGCATATTTTCCATATTTTTAGCATATTCAGTATACATTTAGCATATTTTTCATATTTTTAGCATATTTTTTGCATATGTTTTTATATATATTTTGCATATTTTTGATATGCACTCAAATTTGTTATAATTAAACGCTGAAACGCCTAAATACAAAATTTGGATGAAAAATGAAAACATATTCAAAATTCCGAGGTCTACTTATAACATTTTATCTTCTAATTTCGTTTTGCCATTTCATTTATTGCTGTTTTTTCAAAATATGTTGTTACAATTTACACGTTTCTTTAGAGTTTATTAAAAGCCACTATGTAATTTGATTTGTTTTCACATTTCTAAGCTTCCAAGAAATGTGAAAATTGTTCAATTTTCTGAACAATATACGCACATCTATTTTACTTTCAACGTTCAACGAAATACAAAAACGTAGCAACTCATTTCTCATGCTCAACATGGTTTTCTTAACGGAAGTAAATATAAAAATAAAATGATTTTCTGCCATACATGATAATAAATATATATTTATTTTCTCATTTAACATGCATGATCAAAAAATGTAACGAACATAATATCAAATAGTAAAAAAAAAAATAACGAACGAAATTCAAACCCTGAAATAGACATACGCATACATACTCACACACATACACACACACACATACTCACATACACACACACACATAAACAAAGACATACACACACTTAGAATCACGAAAACAAGCTGAATATACAGCTTCAATATTTTATTTGAAAATCCTTTAAAAATAATGATGTTTCCGTTGGTTGCTGGATATTTGCTAAGAAAGTCTCAAATGTCAGAACAAAATAAAATCGAAATAAAAAAAGTGTTAAAAAAGTATGTTTTATTTTTTATTTCAAATGTATCTCCGAGTGTGTTTATTTATTTTCTTTGATTGTGTGTGTGAACACTTGTCTTCATTTAAAATTCATTCAATCATTGCTGGATACTGACAAAATTCTAATCTCTAGTAAAATCATAATAATAGTATTTGCAGTTTATCAAACGCAATGAAATGAAATGAAATAACATAATAAACATATTAAGGAGTTTTCTCTTTAAAAAAGATACAAGAGTGTGTTAGGAGAAATATAAGAAAATTCCATATTTTTAAGATTAATCTTGAAAAGGAATTTTGGAAATATTTTACTAATTTTGTAATTCTTTTTTTATTTTTTTTTTTTTTAAGATAATAAAAGATTTGTCTCAAAAGTTTGGTTATCACTCAGTTTATTATCTAACTATAATTCTTGCTTTGTAGTTTAAATTTTCAAAGATTTTCCTTTGTTTTTTTTTTATAATATTTGCCTAAAAGCAAATCCTTCACTGTACTTTTCTTTGTGTCAATTTTACTGACACTTTAATTTCAAATATAATTTTATATTCTTACAATTTTGATAATTAAATTGTTAAAATCTTTATAAATATGTTTATTTTAAGAAATGCAAATTTGTTTACTAATTTACAAGATAAGAAGAATCTTTTAACATTCTCTACAACACAGAGAATCTGTTGAAACAATTTTATACAAGTATAAATCTTAGAATGTAAAAATAATTTAAAAAACAAAAGAAATAAAAATGAAAACATCTAGCCAAGTGCAACTTTCTTAATTTTGTGCAATTTTTCTTCTGTTGTAGCATATAATCAAGATTTAATTTCAGACACACAAAAATGGGGGGAAAAATGTTGAAAGGTAACGTAACAATGCAACAGCATAAAGCCACTGCTACATCGAAACTGGCAACGACTATTCACCATTTGTGTTAAAACCTTGAAGCAGCAGTTAAAAGATTATGGTCAAAATAGAAAAAAAAAGAAGATTTAATAGTATTGGTATAAAATGGAAACTATAGTAAAATAGTAAAGTTGACTGCGTCTTTTGGTATATTTTTAAAGTTGGAACTCATAGCAGTCGTTGTTGTAGTTGGTTGATTGTAGTTGCTGAAAGAAGCATGGTAAATGAAATCTTATTTTATTATATTCTTGTATAGTCATTTATGTTTATACAACACTTAACTCTAGATAAGTGAAATTTTGCTTAAGTGCAAATTACCAACGCACTTAACAATATATCATTGCTATTGCCCCATGTCTGAAATGATGAAATGATTAAAAGAATATAAAAGAATATTAAGAAAAAAAATTTTTTTAAAGTACTATTTATAAATAAATAATTTTTTTTAATCAAAAAAATACACATTAGCACAAAAAATGCCCTTTTCAATAAAAAAAACTTGTTATCAACACGTACCTGTTATTAAAGAAGTATTTTTTTTTGTGCAAAAATTAGCTTTATACCATAACCATTAACGAACTTTTTCAAAATAGATAATTTATAAAATGGTAGATAAATAATGTGACCCATAAAAGCAATGTTTTTATTAAAACTCTTTCTTTTCTTATACATATGAGTTTTGAATATCTCCGTGACTGTGTGTGAATATCTTAAAATTAATCTTTGGCCACAACAAGTCTATGGACAAAGTTTCAGATCGATCTGATGAGGGGAAATTACATTAAGATCACTCCGTGACTGTGTGTGACCATGCGTGACTGCATGTGACAAAGTTAAAGTTAATCTTTTTTTCACAGCAAGTGTATGGACCAAGTTTCAGATCGATCGAATGAAGGGAAATGCCATTTAGATCACACCAAAATTAATCTGTAGCTACAACAAGACTATGGGCCAAGTCTCAGATCAATTGGATGAGGAGGAATGGGGTTGCCACACGACAGACAGAGAGATTGAGTTAAAAGAAAGAGTTTAAGAAGTGTCTTTACTTTATCAAAAAAGTTAATTTCTTTAAAGAATCTACCTTTTGTTTGTCAAAAAAGTACTTTTTATAAAGAAGGATATTTTATCAAAAAAGTACTTTTTATAAAAAAGTATAATTTTATCAAAAAGTACCTTTATAAAAAGCAAACATTTTTTACCACATAAGCACACATTATCAAAAAAAGTATTATCACCAATGTACTTTTTATCAAAAAGTGCCTCTCATCAAAAAGTACCTTTTTATCAAAAAGTACCTTTTTATCAATAAGTACCTTTTTATCAAAAGTACCTTTTTATCAAAAAGTACCTTGTTATCAAAAAGTACCTTCTATCAAAAAGTACCTGTTATCAAAAAGTACTTTTTATTTAAAAGTACCTTTTTATCAAAAGTACCTTCTATCAAAAAGTACCTTTTATCAAAATAATGTACTACATTTTTATCAAAAGAGTAAATTTTTCCAAAATTTAATATTTTTTTTACAAAAAAGTGTATATTTACAAAAAAAATTTCTTTTATAATAAAAGTAACTTTTTACAAAAAAGTAACTTTTTTATCAGAAAAGTACATATTTAAAAAAAAAAAATAAAAAATTATACTCAAAAATTTTTTTTAATAAAATATGAAAATTTTTACAGAAAAGTACCTTTTTTATCAGAAAAGTACATTAAAAAAAATTAAATAAAAAGGTCTCATTACTTTGTCTAGCAAGTAAAGTTTTATAAAGAACGTACCTTTTATCAAAAAGTACTCTTTATCAAAAACATTTTTTACAAAAAAAGAACTAAAAAAGTAACGTATATATTTTCAATAATGTATCCTTTTTAAAAACTACCTTTTATCGTAGAAATATCTTTTGTCAAAAAAGTACCTTTTATCAAAAAAGTGCCCATTATTGTGCTTTTAATATAAAATTTTGCCTTCATGAAAAAAGCGCCCTTCATCAAAAAAGTAAATTTTTATCAGAGGACGATCTTTCTTAAGAATACTTTTTAATAAAAACTATCTTTTATCAAAAAAGTATCATACCTGTTAGCGAACTTTTTTCAAAAAGCAAATTTTATAAAATAGCATCTTTAATAAAAAAGTAAAACTACTTTACCAAACAGGTGAATTTTTGTCAAGAGAGTTCAAGAAAATACACTTTTTTCAAAAATTACCTATTACCAAATAAGTAGCTTTTACAAAAAAGTACCTTTTATAAAAAATTTTTTTTTATCAAAAAGCGTCTTTAATAAAAGAGCACCCTTTATTGAACAAGTAAGAGTGTTAAATTCGGCTGTGCCGAATCTTTGATACCCTCCACCTCGGTTTGAGTATTGATAATAAATGTAAACAAAATATTGGAAAAAGTAAACAATTTGTTAAACTTAATATTTCAGAAAATTCTTTGGGTTGGTTTTCGTCTTTTCTATTATTTCGGATTTATTTCGGTGTTTGCTTTTTGGTCATCGTAGTTGCTGATCGGCATGCATTAAGGTTATATACCTATATGCATGCTTTTCCGGTTATATGACATAACTTCTCGTTTAATTTAGTTTTTGCTAATTAAATAGCTCGCCCTAACTTCCATTGCAAAGGTAATGGTTGTGTAGAGTGGCTATATGCATTAAATCGTGCTAATTGGAGATGGCTGTATAGTTTCTTTTAACTGGCCAAATATTTCTTCATTGTGGCCATATAGGTCGGATGGAGTAACAAAATAATAACCAAAAAAAAAAGCTCTCTCAACTTTTTTTAAAATATTGCCATATTTTGAAAACATAGAGAATAAATTTATAATAATAAATAATCAAATTAGGGATGAAAAACGCAAAAAATGAAAAGTCCCAAACATTTTAAATAAAATAATTTAATAATATCTTTATTTTCTGAAAAACTTCAAATTTTCATCCAAAAAATATTGTGAAAATTTATATATAAATAAAAAATAACATTCTCATAAAATTACGTTTACTTATGTAACAATTTTTATGTTAGCAATTCTTAAATATCATTTGAGGTTTTCTTAAATTCATTGAATTTAAATTAATATCGACAAATCTGTTTTTCTATTTATTTAAATTGTAAAGGAGTGGCATCTCTGTCAAAATAAGCGAAAAACACAAAGAATATAAAAAAACAAATTACTTCGTGTTTGACAGGATGATTTTATGTTTATGTTTAATATCTTTATTTTTTTTTTACTAATATTTCTGTTTATTTATTTGAAAATGAAATAATGAATTGAATATGCTATTTAATTTTTTTATTTATATAAATAAGTTTTTTAATTAAAGCAAAATATTTTCACTATTTCATGATTTTTATTTATGTATGACGACATTTCAACCTAAAAATTTAAGTTTTTATCGATTGAATAAACAACACAAAAATGGTTGTCGTTTAGATAACAACAACAGCTGACTTTAACAATAGCGAATATCGTTTCAAAATTGTACTGATAATTTTGCAATTTTCTTTTTTTTTTACGATTCGACTATCGTTAAAAGAAGTTACTGAATCGCGGTACTGAAAAGTTATTAATATCTCCTGAATGGCAATATTTTTTTTAAATGTGAACATTTTTAAATGTAAACATATTTCTAAATTTAAAATTATTATTTCCGACGTTTTGATATGATTTTCTGAAATTCAATTAATATTTTCTGATTTATAATGGGAAATTTTATTTTCAGTTTTTATTATAATTGATATTTTCTTAAATTTGAATGGAAAATTTAACAAGTAAGAAAACTATAGTCGGTCTAGACCGACTATACGATACCCTATACCATGCGTTTAGAAACCCTATCTCTTCGGCCCAACTAACTGGACACTGAAAATAAGCAAAAACCAAATTTGAGTGGGATTTTTATTAATTTTTTTGGCTGCAGATATGAAAAAGTTCATATCGGATGCTATATCTATAAAGGGACTAGGTCCAAAAATGGACCGATCCTGATCATGTTTGGTAAATCTCTTGTATTTTGCAAAAATATGTACAAACAAAATTTGAGAAGAATCAGTGCAATATTTTTCTTTTTTTAATAGATTTAACTGAAGATCGGGAAGCAGCTCTATATGGGGTCAAAGGGATCATTTTTGGACTACTCATTAGTGGATGTAATGAATGCATACAAACCCAATTTGAGTAAGATCTATATGACAATTTGGAACTTATGGCAATTTATGTCGATTTCATATGGGTAATTTGTATGGGGGCTAGGTCTGAACATGGACCGATTCTCACCAATTTCAATAGCGTTCATCCCATGGCCCATAAAAGCTTATATACCAAATTTCATCAAAACATATTCATATTTGCGACCTGCAGTTTGATTACAAGCTTTACATGGACACACAGACGGACGGACGGACGGACGGACGGACGGACGGACGGACATTGTTAAATCAACTCAGAAAGTGATTCTGATTCGATCGGTATAATTAAAGATGGGTCTAGGTCAAATATTTTTGGTTGTTACAAACAGCAGCACAAAGTCATTATACCCAAACCACATAGTGGTATAGGGTATAAAAAGTGAAATTTTGTATTTATGTGAATAATAATGCTTTAGTAATTATAAACAATTTTTAAAAATTAGGTGTAATCGCAATCAGATATTTTGTAGGTAAAGCAGAATAATAATTCTATATAACTATGTACAACTGTTTTGAAAGCAAAAAATTATTAATGAACTCGGTAACTCTATTTTGTGGAGACAACAAAAAGTTAATATGCCAAACTTATGTTCATATTTGTAAAAGAATAATGAAAAAACGTATGAAATAAAAGACCAGCCCGTGTATACTCTTAACATTGTTTTGTATGATATCCAGTTGAAAATATTAACATTCATGTTAAAATAGAAAAAACTATTAAGCTAATTAGAACAAAAATTGTGGCGCCATCTACTGCGGCATAGTCACGCTGAGCAAAATGAAGTGACAATCTGTTAAAGCAAAAGAAATGTATTTTCCCCACAACAAAATATTGCAGAATTTTATGTAAACAAAATAATATACCGATTTATTTCTAACATGCAGTTGTTATGGATATACATATATATAATATATGTATATTATTTGTATTATTTAATATGTGTATGTATGTATATGTAAATATTACACGCAAAAAATACAACATCAAACGTTATTTTTGTGTTTTTCTCTTTAAATAAATTTATACATAAAATTTTTTTTTGCTAATTTTACATTGTTTTTTTTTTATTAACAACTAGGTATTTTAGCATTATTTACTTTAGATGTTGGTGAATTTTTACTCCCTTTATATTAACTCGTAGTGTCTGCTTGTCGAAAAAATTTTGGATCGATTTTAACCAATTTCCCGTGAGCCATTCGATCTGAAATTTTGTAGGCAGGCTCGTGGTAATAACAGAAATGATCTAACAAATTTAGATTTGATTTGAAATTTTAGAGTGATGCCAAAACAATGGAAACTTTTAAATTTTTCTACCAGAGTTAATAAAAAAATTTACAAAGGATTAGTTTTTATTATACTATTACAATAACGACCACAAAAACAACAAGTCCAGCTATGACAACAACACAACATTTAGAATAACAACAAGAACAATATAGAAACATCATATTTTTCTTTTTTTTTTACTTTTTCAGAGATTTCCCTGGACCTGTTCCACCGATTTTAATGATTTTATAAACGAAAATCTTCCCATGAATTTGGTGAATCATTCTCACTTAAAATGATCACTGTAGCTACACTATTCAGGGCGTGATCGTGACAAGAACAACATAGAAAATTATATTTTTTAGGACTTTTTTAGTTCTTCTTTCAAATCTCGGGCCCTAATCGACCGATTTGGACGATTTTAAATAGCAAACTTTTCAGGATGTTTAGTGAATCATTTTTTATATCAACGAGCACCTTAGCTACCCGATTGATGCCGTTATCGCGATTTCCACAGACGGACAGACGGACATCGCTTTGTCAACTCCGGTTGTTATAAGGATCACAAATATATATATTTTGTGGGGTCCAAAATTTTTTTTCTAATAATTACAAACGGAATGACAAACTTATATATACCCTCTGCACACTGGAGTGGTATAAAAAGCGCCTTTCCGTAAAGTACCTTTTTTTTATGACAAATGTAAATTTTTCGAAAAGTACCTTTTTTTCAAAAAGTTCCTTTTATCAAGAAAGTTACTTTAATAAAAAAGCATCCTTCACCAAAAATGTAACTTTCAGCAAAAAAGTGCCTTATTTCAAAAAAGTATTTTATATCACAAAAGTGACTTTTATATATGAAAACTTTCTTTAAAATAGCACATTTCGTTAAAGCAGCTGTTACCAAATAAATACCTTTTCCAATGGATTTCTGTATAATGGATTTCTATATAAAACAAACTCCTTGAAATAGTACATTTCATTAAAAGCACCTTTTTATCAAATAAGTACCTTTTTCAAAAAGGCGAACCGTCGCAAAAATTGATCAACGTGAGCTTATCGGCACACTAGTCATGGCAGCAGTTTTTTGTTTGGGATTTTCGCGACTTGATTCAAATAGATTATTCAAACATTCAAAAGGAAGAAAAAAAAAATAAGCAGAGAATAATATGCCAATTTAACAAAAAAGGTGCAGACGTATGCAGTCGCTGAATTGGACTGCGAACTGCTTCCGCAACCAGATTTAACCCTCAGTGATAATTTTATATTTACAAACCTAAGCAAATGGTTCTGCGGAAGGAGATTTATCTTATGATAAAATCATTGATCAAACAAATGCCCATTTAGAGGAGCTTGAGTACTCCTATTATTTGGAGGAGATACACAAATTGGAGAAATGTTGAACAAAGTGCATTGAGCTAGAAGGAAATTTCTCATGTATTAGGAAAAAAATTTTTTTTTTGTTCGGCTCTCATTTATACGCAGTTATAGTCTACTAGCAGATTCCAGCACTCGAAATTCAAGTGCAAATTGTAGGAAATTTTATTTTTGCATTAAATAAAGACCCTAATGCTATGCAATTCACAAATCAACACAAAAAACAAACTCATTTTTATTACAAACACATTAACAAATTTAATAAACACACACATAGCATTGTATAATTTTAGGTAGGTGTTAGTAACAACCTTAAATGCAATTTACTCAAAATAAGGGAATAAATTTAAAAATCTGTAAATCTACAAAACCGCTAAAAAGAAATACCTTTCAAATAATATACTTTTGGTCATAATCGAGATAAAACGGTAGAACAAAACATCAGTCACAAGAAATCGCCTAGCCTATTAATATTATAGATATACCAATATTTAGTTTTAAGAGCCCTTTTAAAAAATAACTTTTTTTATAAAGTTAAAGTTATAAAGAAATATTTTTTTAATCTATTTTACATATTTTAAGAAATGTACTTTATTTTTGAAAAAAGGTTTTTTTTTATTGCTATTTTGTATAAAAAAAGTATTTTTATAAAAAAAAGTATTGTTTTTTAATAAAAATTTTCCTTTGCCTTTAAAATTTTTTTTTATCTGATCGAGATTGGGCGAAATATTAAAACTATTTCAATCAAGCTTTGCTTAAAGAAAAAGGATATAAAATTTGACGGATTTTTAATGCAAATAAAAGCGAACTGGGCGCTGTTCAACTCAATTTTTTTATATTTTTTTTTAATCCAGTGCAGTTGATGTTATCGGTAGTCAACTGTTGATCTTTTGTTTTGTTTATCCACTCTTGCATAGCAAAAAGTAGTTTTGGAATTAAAGTTGTCAGTATAGTTTTGAGCTTAAATCACAGCAACCATCTTTATTTATATACTCTTATATTCTTAGTTATTCAACTTACCCCCCGCCCCCCCCTCTAGCTTTTATGCTAAACGTCATTAAAGCTGCAGAGTATAGTGAAGTATAGTTGAACACTATTAAATGAGTATATAGATTTAGTTATTATCACTATTACTATTAACAAATTTTGTTTGCTATTGTCTGGTAGAGCAAAAGAAATGTGTTTGACAACCCAGCAAACAAAGAAGAGTTTAAGTAAATATCTAGGAAAATGGACGGATCAAATTATTATTTGGCCGATGTTTAACACTTTTGATTTTGAAAATTATGGAATTATATAATAAAAAAAACATATTTTAAATTAATTTAAATTTTTCTTAAAGACATTAATGCAAAAACCTTTAAATTATACAACAAGTTTCAACCTTGAAATTTACTATTTTAAAGTTGCAAGCAAAAAAAAAAAAGTTATTCTAAAAGTGTGACGTTTTCTTTGCTTTCAAAGATGTTAAACATTATAAAATAGAAATTAGGACGACCCAAATTGTCACTGAGAATTAAAATTTATATCCAGAAATCAAGAAGTTAAATGCAAAATTTCAATATATGATTTACATAAAAAATAAAATATTTTTATTTTTATTTTATTTTTTTTTTTTTTTATTTTTTTTTGAAAAAGATTACACTAGCCCACAAGGCTTTGGACTGGAACAACCAAATATCTTTCCTAAGGTAATTTGGTGGGCTGAATTCGAATCTGTAATTGGTTTTCCTCTATCCTGTCAGGTTTTTGAGATACATAAAAAAAGTTTATAATCGTTTTTTACATAAAAAGTCATTAGTTAATTTAAAAATCAATGAATTTTCAAAAGTGAATGGCGCTATTTGAACGTCGCACATTGGGTTAAAAAGGGTCAAAAGTGAGGGTTAATTCAAAAATTGAAATAAGTATTTTGTAATAAATTTTTATACAGGGTAAGAGAGTATAAAATGGGTCATCACTAACTGTCAAAATTATTGTTCTAAGTTGTTTACTTTTCTTGCTATACTCTCTCAAAGTTCAACAATTTTTTTTAATTCAAGTTTAATTTTTTTTCATTTTTTTTTTAAATTCTAACTTTTTTCAAATGGATGCATCAACTTCAGGTATTTGCTTCTTTTTAGGACAATTTTCAAAAAATTATTAAAAATATTTCTAAAACATTTATCTAAAAATTTTTTAATAATTTTTTGAAAATTGTCCTAAAGAGGGTATTTATTAAAAAGAGATTGAGTTTCAACGTAATTCTAGATGAGATCGGGTAAAATTATTTATATTGTAGCAAAATATGGGATTTCTACTTGTGTATTCCAAAAAAACATTTTGCCAACACTTGCCAACGAATGTAATATTCAAGGTTTTATTAAAAGTCCCCAGTATAAAATTAAAAAAAAAAAATGCTTGAAAACACAACAGAAAAAATCTTTTTTTAGTTTTTGTTTTGTGTTTATTTTCGTAGCTGTGATTGTTATTGTTGCTGTTGTAATTGTGAAGTCAAATTAAGATATATTCAATAGGTTACTTCTTAGTTCGGATCCTTTAATTACCACTAAAAGCAAAAATTATGTCAAAAAAATATATAATATACCACAGATGGCACTAGATTTATTAATTTTGTCCAAGATTTCTGATGAAGAAGAGATTAATGAAGATATTAATGATGCAAACTATGAAGATGCTGATTATATTTATGAAGGTGATGATAATACGGAGGATCCTGGATTTTAATTGTATATATATATATATATATATATTTAAGTTTCTCTTAAATAAGAACAATATAAAATAAAAAATAAACAATAACAATAAATGCATACAAAATTTTCAATTATAAATGTAGCAATATATTCAATATTAATTGAATTAATTTTTTTAAAATTTTTTTTTAATTTTTCTGAAATGGTTGTTTGTTTTGTGCTTATAATTATTCATCAATAAAAACATAATATTATTTTATAATGTGAATTTTTTGAGTTAAATTTTTGGAATTGTGGAATTTGGAAAATAAAATCGGATTTTAAAATTCAATTTTTATAATATAAATACATATTAAATATTTATTCCTTTTTCATTTTTAAAAAAAATTTTATTTTTTCTAAAAGCACACTAACTAAGTTCTAACTTGCAATTTCATTTACTAATTTATCGCTTTTTATTCCAAAGTTACAGCGAAAATTGTAAGAAGAGATCATTTTTTCCAAAACACAAAAAAGCTCCTAACGGGTTAAAACAAATTTTTTTCCACTTTTTTTTTTAATGATGGCTTTTTATGCATAAATGAATATCCATTAAAAAAAATTAACAATATTTTGAAATTACGTCTTCCCTGAATTAATCCTCACTTTTCATGCTTTTCAACCCACTGTACGTCGTTTGTATTCTGTTGGTTCAGTTTCACGTACTAGAGTCCAGCAATAGTCTCCCAGCATGCTTTTCCCCCAAAATCCTTGATGATTTCTTTCAATTTTCATTAAATCTTGGTGAGCACGCTCCGCTTGTTCGTCGCTCACCACACCTAGTCATTTTGAGTGACATTCGTGCACCTAAGTCGTGATAATTTTTTAATAATTCAGCAACAATTTGTCTGTAGTTTTCACTCTTATTGTTTCCACGAAAATTGTCCACGATGCTCTTGAAAGATTTACAGGCTGGATATTCAATTAACATTGTGAAAAATTGTCATCATTCAATAGCTTCCTCATCTGAGGGCCAACAATATGCCTTCATTGATTTTAGCATATGAAATTTTAAGAAAAAGCGCTAACAAATATTTAAATGCTACACCATCTATGTCCAGAGCTTTGACAAAGTTCTTAAACAGGCCCAATTTTTTGTGCAGCAGCGGAAGAAGAACGTCATTTGGAGCAATTAATGGTTTATTTGAAATGTTTTGTTTTCTTGGTGAATACTCAGTTCTTTTTGGCCACTCTGTTCTGACGTAATGATGACATGTAGCGCGACTATCCCATAGACAAAGGAAACAACAATATTTTGTGAAACCTCCTTGAATACCAGTCAGCAAACCAATTACCTGAAACAGATTAATTTACAGCTATTAACGATGGTCTATACTATATATACAAAGAAATTGAAATCACACATCTTATGGCCTACAGGAATTTTGAAAATTTTTTAGATTTTTTTTCCAAAAACGGGGGTTATGAAACACATATATTTTTTTCTTTGGTGTTTTATACTCATAAATCCAGATAAATTATTTCCAAGGAGTACCTAACAAAATTTATTAATTTATGCGGTAAAAACTCATACAGTGCAACAGCCATTCTGGTGGGTCAGATTTTCCAAGTCAAAGTGAAGGTGCCAGGAGAGTATAGTAAAACATCCAAAGGTTTTATTTCTTTTACTTTTATATTTTTCCTTATATATTTCCTTTTCATAGTGTTGGCTTAATTTTTTGCTATAATTCAAGAACCATTGATGATTTCTTATTTCGTGCTTCAGTAAATCAAGCCGGACTAAATTTGTCAATTGAAATCTTAAAGAATTGTTATTTCTTCCCTTTTTATCATATTACTACTTATCTTTAATATTAATAAGCTAGGCGATTTCTTGTGATCGATGTTTTGTTCTACCAATTTATCCCGATTTTCGCCAAACGTATATTATTTAAAAGGTATTTCTTTTTAGCGGTTTTGCAGATTTACAGACTTTTGAAATTTTTGCTTTATTTTGAGTAAATTGCATTTAAAGTTGCTACTAACACATACATAAAATTATACAATGCTATGTGTGTGTTTATTAACTTTGTTAATTTTTTTGTAATACAAATGAGTTTGTTTTTTCTGTAGATTTGTGAATTGGCTATAATTGATTAGCATACGTTTGGGGTCTTTATTTAATAAAAAAAAATAAAATTTCCTAGAATTTGCACTCGAATTTCGAGGGCTGGTGTCTGCTAGTTAATATTATTACTTATTAATAGAGTAGAAATGATTTATATGTACGTATTAGTGATATTTTTTTAAAATATTTTCAGTATTTATACCAGGCAAGCCAAGAGGTTTCTCATGAAAGTGTAAACACTAATACATATTAAGAAAACAAAATTTTTTTTTTCATATTTTTATTTCATACATGTACACTGAAAAAAAAGAAACAATTTTATCTGAAATGAAATGTCTTAAAATGCTTTTCAATATTATATTTTTTCTTAATCTGAATAATACATTCTGCTGAATATGAAACATTCTGCGTCAGCCATTAAGTGATAAGTGGAAAAAATAAATCGGATAAACATCCGAAAATTACATGCCTCCGATCGGTCTAAAATTTGGTGTACTAACATATTTTGACCTGCTAATCACGAATATCGTAGTGAAAATTGCCGCAAATGTCGCTTTTATTATAAAAATCAAGGTTTTTTCCGCTGTCCATTGCCACACAATCCTGACCGATTTTAAATATTAATATTTCGGATGTCCACGGATATTTGCTTTTTTTTTTTTTTTTTTTGTGGGGGCAGATTGAACCCCCAATAACTAATTGTAAGAACTGACAGCATTCTATGAAATGCCGCTTGCCATTTTTGATATATGCCATATGTTTGTCATTCCCAATTTTTTTATTACATTTGTTTTATAGTTATTATATAAGCCTTAGCTACAATTTTGCTGAAGAACGAAATGAGAAATCATCAATGGTGCTTGAGCTAAAGCTGTCACTTTAAAAGAAATATTAAAAAAAAAAAACAAATTAACGCACTTAATTTTTTTACCCCATTGCATTACCCCTAAATATGAGAATTGTACTAAATATGCAAGTTTCATGATAGGATTCATGTGAATGGCATTTTGCAGGTCCATCTAATGCACTTAATTTTATCGCGAATAATTTTTGTTAGTAAAGTGGAAAAAAAATAATGAGCTGATTTTTTTTGATAATTTCGATCGCAGCAATTCCGCACTGAGCTTCATATAATCATATCAATATCTGCAAATATAAATTTAAAAAAACTTTTTATGATCAGTCCTTTTTTATACCCTGTACCACTATATGGTCAGTGTATAATAATGAATCTTTCCTGATATTTGTAACCACCAAAAATATTTGATAGAGACCTACACTTTAATATATCGAATCAGAATCACTTTCTGAGCCGATTTAGTGATGTCCGTCTATTTGTCTGTCTATCCGTCTGTGTGTCAGCAAACCAATGACCTGAACAAGATTAATTTACAGTTATTTACGATGGTCTATACTACTATACAAAGAAATTTAAATCGCACATCTTAAGGTCACCACAGATCTTCCATTTATGATCGTTGTATTTGCGTAATGTCAAAATTTCCGTGATTTAAATATTTATAATTTCTAACGTTTTCTTTCAACTGTTTTGAACGCAATTGTATTTTTCAATGTTTTAATCTTATAATTAATTATTATAAAAGAATGGCAAGAAAAAGGTTTTATGAAGAGTTAAAAAATAGAATAAGAGATGATTTTACTGTGACTGATTTCGAAAAAGACCTACGGTGACGCCTCAACATTTAGGCGGCATACCCTATAAGACGAGTCAAAGACAGGATAATTTATTATCTAGAGAGTTTAAAAAATGTCCAATATTCTTCTGCAACAATCTCTTCAGTTGTGTATTCCATTGTGTCACACATTACGTACAATTAGAAATTAAATTTCTTAGTTTTGTTAGCCAAATATTGCTTCATATAACTTTCAATTTTATAGATCAATTTTGCTCATCCACACATAACCTGCCTAATTTTAGTACGGTAGAAAAAGTTTTATTGAAAGTATCAACAACAGGCCGAAGAAAATGAAGCCTGTCGTTGAAATGAAGTACATCCCGATTTTTCTCGAATCGTTTCAAGGGCATTCCGATAAATTTTTCGCAAATTGGATACTTTTAAATAAAACGTTTTTTCTATTCCCGCATATCTTAGCATTTCCATTACAATTTCTTTCTCCGAAGACTGTGGAGAATAAATAGGGTGGCGCAAAATGCTGGAGTTATGTTGTTCCACTCACGTCTTATTTCCTCCTTCAACAGCTCCACTGTTTTGAAAGTGGATTTATGAAGCTTACGGATTAGTTCTTCGCATATTACATATATTTGGTCATCATATATCAGGAATTATGCAAAAAATTGTGCAAATTCACGAATTCTTTTTAATTTTTTGTAAAAATTGTCTAGTTTTTGAAAAGACACGTTTCTCTATATGTTCCCCTTATTACTACACACACAACCACAGTATGGTAACTCTATATTATAGGCAATCTTTAGTTTCGGTAATTCCTTCATTTCGATAAGATGTGTTTTCGTATCGTTCGGTTAAAAATATTGCAAATAATTGCGAAAAAGTGTTTTTGTTAATAAAAAATTATATAATTCTAATTGTATAAGTGTGATTTTGTATAAAATATTGCTTATGTGTTTTTATTTTTCTTTTAAATATAATATATAACAGGCATAGGCAAATGCGGCCCACGAACGAATTTTATGCGGCCCCATATAAATTTTTAAAAATTACATAATTTAATTTAAATTTAATAAAAAAAAAAATCAAAACATTAATACCAAAATTTCAAAGTATTGTTCAAAAATAGCATTAATACGAGTATAAATTGTCAATAGATCCACAAAAATAATAAAAATTATTTGAATGTAACGTCTGTTAGCATGCTTCATTTTTTCTATTAGAAACAATGTAGCATGTACAAAAAAGTGCATTTTAAAAATTGTATGTTAGCAAAACACACTCATGATTTGAAATGCAAACGACAAAGCATAATAATTTTTCTCTCTCTTATTTTATAGTTCATTATTTTCAGGGTTGTCAACTTTAAAATATCAAAAAGCACTAAACCGACAAAAATCGCACAATTTGAAAAAAAAAACTATATTTTCCATTTTTGCTTTTTTCAGTAAAAGCCCTGTTGTCCGGAATGCTTGGGGATGAGAGCAGTCCCGATAATTAAATGTTTCATTAAAACTAAAAATTTTTTATCTTTCGGAACAGAAACCATTAAATTTTTTATACATATTGTACCAACCACTTCATAAAAATTTTTTCATAAAAGCATGTTTTGAAATATAATTCAATTGAACTTCAAAATTAGGTTTAAAAAATTTATATCTCATGTTCATTTTATTGAAATTAAATGGCAATACCCAACATATATCGGTCCCGCTTTGCACTTTTAAAAAATTAAAATAGCATTAACGAGCAATAAAAAACGTAAGATAGGTGATGAAAACAGAAAATTCCAGTCCGAATGGACACACAAATTCGGATCTGTTGAAAATAAGGACATACCTATGTGCCTCATTTGCAAAATTACTGTACCACATAACAAACTTTACAATTTAAGTAGACACCATGAAAAATTTCACTCACAATTTGCCAAAGATTATCCCTTTCCCTGAAGGCATTGCAGTCAAATATTGAAAAAGAACAGAACAGTATGTCGTCTTTTAGCCATGGATATGACAGATCACTTGAAGCAAGTTACATAATAGCTTGGAATATTGCCCGTGATAAACGTCCTTATGGGGAAGCAGAGTTAAGAAAACACACTATGAAGAAGGTTATGAGCATTCTCGACCCTGCTAACAAAAAGCTGCATAAAGCGATAGATCGGCTTTCTTTATGACGGCGCACAACCGAGAGTGGGATTGGAGATATCAGCACTTTTATTGAAACAAGTTTAAAAAACGAACTAAAAAATTCTGCAGCATTTAGTTTAGCTCTTGATGAATCCACAGATGTTAGCGACGTTCCTCAATTGGCGATCTTCATTAGGTCTCTATCAGTTGAATTTAATATCACTGAAGAAATGTTAGACCTTGTAGCTCTTTCTGAAACAACGCGAGGCATTGATGTAAAAAATGCGCTTTTCGAAGTAATTAACAAATTTGAATTGCCACGAAATAAACTTATTAGTGTTGCCACAGATGGAGCACCTGCAATGGTGGGTAAGAATCAAGGTTTGATTAGTCTTTTAAATAAAGATCCAGATATCCCACATTATCTACCAATTCACTGTATTATTCATCGGGAGCATCTTGTTTCAAAATTTTTTAAATATGAAAACGTTTGGGAAGTTGTGGTAGAAATTGTAAATTTTATCAGTACAAACTCTAAAACTCATCGTCAGTTTAAAAATTTTATTATAGAGTTACAAGAAGTTGAGGAAAACAATGAGTTATCAAGCGATGTCACCATTTGGTCCATAGTGCGATGGCTATCAGTTTCTAATGTTTTGGATCGATTTGTTGAGCTGTTACCCGCAATAAAGTTGTATATAAAAGAAATAGGAAAAATATATCTAGATCTAGAGAATGAAATTTGGATTTCAGATTTAACGTTTTTTACTGACACAATGAACCATCTTAAATCGCTTAATCTGAGTTTACAAGGTAAAGACAAAACAGTGCTTGATTTGTCACGATCATTGTTAGGCTTCGAAGCTAAACCTCTTTTGTTTATAAAAGACCTCGAATGTAAAAAATTTAAATTTTTTCCTCTTTTAAAATTGAACGTAAATAATATACAAGACGATAAGCTGGAAGAATACATAAATAATTTAAAACAATTTCATGAAAATTTTAAATGTAAATTTAAGGATCTCAAACAACTTCAAGCAACATTCTCAGTTTTTGTTAACCCATTTTTGTGTGATGCCCTAAATGATGAATTTTTATTATCCGATATAATTCTTGCAAAACCAGATGTTGGAAAATTGGAGTTGTTAGAAATGAAGGATGATATTGTATTGAAAATGCATCACAAATCAACTTCTCTAGTTGGATTTTGGAAACTTGTTAAAGAAACCCAATATCCACAATTGAAAAAAAGGTGCTGGTCGTTTACTTTCAATGTTTGGTACAACGTATTGTTGTGAATCTTTATACTCCACCATGAAAAATGTTAAAAACAAAAATCGTTCACGTTTAACAAATCAACATCTTACGGAATTCATTCGGACAACTCTGACAAACTACACACCTGATTTTAAAGAAATAATCAAAAATTCTTCCTAATTTCTTTTTTATTTTTTGTTACCTATATTTTTATTTTATTTTTATATAATTCCTTTTTTTATTTTATTTAAAAAATTTTAAAATATAACATTATTTTTATAAATACTAATAATATTTCAGTATAAAATTTATATGTAATGTGTATGAAATGAATTAATTATGTTTGTTTAAAAATTGTTTTTTTTTTTGCTTTTTTGTTTGAAGATGAATATTTGAACAGAAAGAAACTAGTGCGGCCACCGTTAGTAGGTGAAATTCCAAATTTGGCCCAACAAGCCATTTACGTGCCCACCCCTGATATATAATATACGTAATTGTTCCTAAAAAAAATTGCATTAAATTACATCATAAAATAAGTGTTTTGTTGTTGTCTTATTCCTTATTTCTTTTTGTCAGCTCTTCGAAACCAAATCAAATCATGCATTAAACTTCTGTGTGTCAGATTTAGAAAACAAAGTATTACTCTCTGAGTAAATTTAGCACATCAAAAGTGATGTTTAATAGAAAAGCTTAAAGTTTTTCAATGTTTATCACATCTCTTGCCAAAGCCATATAAAATTAATAAGAGGCAAAGTAGTGTAGTTTTTTTTGTAATGTTGGTGTTTAACTGAAACAACATTAGAGAAAGTGTAAAGAGGAGATATTGAATATCTCTTTTTAATTAAATGTAAGTGCAAAAGTGTTTTGGTGAAATAAACGGTAATCGGTTCGCGCGATCTAATACATAACGATGTTGGAGGAAAAAATAGATTATATAATTTGCCAGATAAGGTATGTTTTTTTATAATTTAAATCCTGTTGATGAAAATGTATGCATACTTTGTACATCTATAATTTTAATTTAGGTGAAAAATAGCTAATTGCTGTTGGCCCAAATAAAGATTTTCGAATAAATCGAAATTAATTTTTGTTGAAATTGTCTAGTTTGCGAAAAAAAAATCTTTCTTTATAAGTATGTATGTATGTTGTCATAAACCACAACAAAGTACTCTATATCAGTGTTGTAAAAAACTAATTTTTATCCCGAAAAAAATAACTAAACTTGAAAAAACCCCTAAATGTAGGGGTAAAGAAGTGTGTGAAGTTAAATTCGAAAGTTAATAGGTGTTCCCCTCACTTGCCACCGTACAACCAGTTTTAGCTCCTGATGAAGCCCCTGATATGTGAAATTTTCACAGTTGAGAGATCAGGGGCCAAATCACCGCATTCGTTATCGAAACTTTTCGATCGAAATCATTTTTTTATTTCCTAAAATAAAATGTTAAGAATAATTTTTCTTTCGCACAGTTGAAGAATTATGGCCTCTGGTTAAGAAGGAAAGCGAATCGTGGTCGAGCGTTTGTCCGTCTTTTTCAAATATTAAACCAAAATATGGAATTTCGATTGATTTTACTAGATATCGAATGCGGTGATTTGGCCCCAGAGAGATCGTGAAGAAACGGCGATCTAAATGTTTGAAGTCTGGTTCTGGAGAGCGCCGGGCAATAGCAAAGAAAGTGGTCTCATGCTCTTTTGACATCTGTATTTTTCTTTCCCAAATTGAATTTCAGAACTTTTCCAAAAAATTTTGAAAATCACATATATGACTTATTTATGGATTTAGAGTTTTTTTTTTTCCAGAATTTTGACAATTATGGAAAAATGGAGCTCGGTCGGTCGTAATGTAATATGCCATTTTTAAGCAACATTTGTGCTATTTCGGGATCTGTATTTGGCTTTCACAATTAAATTTTAGAACTTTTCCAAACAATATATGTAACTGCTTAATAAGAAAATTATAAAAGAGCTTACAAGGAAGATATAATGGGTAGATATCCAATATTATTCAATTCTCCAAATTTTATATTTTATGTCCTATAAACAATACCAGTCTTCTAAGGGTTTGTTTTTTTTTTCGAAACAGTTTAAAGCAAATTTCTAGACTATTAAGAAGAAGAAAATGACAACACTGCTGCTGAAAATCTTTTTTGTAGGATCACGGATAAGGTTCGAGCAGAATCTGCAATTCCGGCCGATCATCCGGCAGTTTATTTTTGTATTTTTTAGTTATCGAATTTCATTGTGTTTAAAAATTTATTCACGAGAATTGAAAAAAATGCACCAGCCAATTTTCTCTTTCTTCTACGTCTAGTTTCTGAAAAGACGCGTTTCTCTATATGTTCCCCTTATTGCTACACACACAACCACAATATGGTAGCTCTATTTTATAGGCAATTTTTAGTTTCGGTAATTCCTTCATTCCGATAAGACGTGTCTTCGTATCGTTCGGTTAAAAATATTGCAAATAATTGCGAAAAAGTGTTTTTGTTAATAAAAAATTATATAATTCTAATTGTATAAGTGTGATTTTGTATAAAATATTGCTTATGTGTTTTTATTTTTCTTTTAAATATAATATATTATATACGTAATTGTTCCTAAAAAAATTGCATTAAATTACATCATAAAATAAGTGTTGTTGTTGCTGTATTATTCCTTATTTCTTTTTGTCAGCTTTTCGAAAGCAAATCAAATCATGCATGAAAATTCTGTGTGTCAGGCTTAGAAAAAAAAAGTATTACTCTCTGAGTAAATTTAGCACATCAAAAGTGATGTTTAATAGAAAAGCTTAAAGTTTTTCAAAGTTTATCAAATCTCTTGCCAAAGTCATATAAAATTAATAAGAGGCAAAGTAGTGTATTTTTTTTTTTGAATGTTGGTGTTTAACTAAAACACCATTAGAGAAAGTGTAAAGAGGAGATATTGAATATCTCTTTTTAATTAAATGTGCAAAAGTGTTTTGGTGAAATAAACGGTATTCGGTTCGCGCGATCTAATACATAACGATGTTGGAGAAAAAAATAGATTATATAATTTGCCAGATAAGGTATGTTTTTTTGTAATTTAAATCCTGTTGATGAAAATGTATGCATTTTAAAAAATAAGAAGAAGCGGGTTTATCATGACTTCTTAAATATTGGTGAAAATGTAATTCCCAGAATACATTGAAAATAACTACCATCCTATAACAAGCCCATATTTAAATCATTGGTTCTGACTGAAATTTTCACAACATTTTGCCGAGTTATAAGATTTAACCACAAACTATTACTAACTCAAGTCCATTTTTTTCTTTTTTTCTAAAATAAAATTAATACCAGATTCTCTTCTTAAATATTACACTATTACTTCTTTGTCCACAATAAACCGCTATTAACTAATTATCATTTTCTCCTGCTTGGATATCAATTGTTATTTTATCAATATAATTTTTTGTTTTTTTTACATATTTTTTTTTTATTTTGAAATTTTCAAAATTAATTCCAATATCTCGCTTATTATTATATATTGTACAGACGTGAAATTGTAGTTTCTTCATAACAACTTTAAAGTGACATATATGGAAGTTGTTTAAATTCCCAAGAACTTGTTCCTTTGGAAGTTATAAAAAAAAGATAATTTTTTAGAATGACTTAACTTCGTTTTTTGCTGGGCTTAAAAACTCAACTCCAAAGGGATGGGGTTAAAAGCACAAAAGAACTCTATAATAAATGTTGTGTAATACTTATGCAACAATAAACCAACTATTTGTAAAAAATCTGCAGAAAAAAATGTGGACTATTTTTTCCTCAAGTTTATGGCCAAGGATTCTTTCATTTATGTTTGGTCTCTGGTACAATAATGAAAAAAAGGATTAGTTATTGTTAGACACTTTTTTTAATAACAATTTTCATTATTCTCTTTCTTTTGCTGTGTCCTTTCATTCATTATGTAATTCCCTACTAAATGTTTATTTTGTATATTAAAAATTTAGTTTAATGGTTTTGTTTTAGCCCAGTGAACATTTTGCTTAGTTTATGAGTAAATGAATAAAAAAAAGAGCCGGGCTATACATTTGTAACCGAAAAGTTAAATTAACCTAATCAGAATCCTTAACTTCAAGTAAACGAATATCGTTAAAAAAATATTTATTATTATTGTGAATTATTTATTTTATTTATTTATTTAGTTTTTAACATTAGAATATAAAATTAAAATGCTAAATATTTAAAGCTATAGCAACTAGGCCTTAAGCTAACATGGTTGTATAAAGAAATGTATATATGTTTAAATACTTAGGTATATGTACAGTTTTTAATGTTTTATTTTATTTCGTTTTATATTTTAACTAACAAATTTTTTTGGTAAAAAAAAAATTTAAATACACTGTAGTTAGAAGGATCTGAATATAGACCCTCGGAATTCAAAACTAAATCAAATGGTATAAATGTGTTAATTTAATAAACTTAATAATATCTTTTATGCATTTATACGAAGGAGAGGATGGGCATTGAATAGGGTCGGAGTTACCGAAGATATCTGTCCGTTCTGTTATATATAGCGGACAGTTGTTTATATAGCGGACACTTATCATTGAAGTGTTATCGCAATAACATACACTAGTAATAGTTCCACTTAATAGATGTCTGTGTGTGAGTTTCGTATGTCCAAGTCGAAGTCTTAAAAACTTAATTAGGTCAAGTCTTTTTATATTTTCATTTGATTTAAACCATGTAGGGAGGTTAATTTACTAGGGTTTAAGTTTTTGTACCAAGTATTTGTAAATTCCCATATGTTGTTTTTATCCCGTTGAGATTTCTTTTTTTTTTTTTGTGAATTATATTTTAAAACTAAAAGTCACACTAATTTTATTAATCTTATTTTTATTTACATAAATATATTTAAAATAAACAAGGAAATAATCAGCGAAAAAAAGTAAGCGAATTCTATGAGGCGTGATGAGTAACATCAATTGCACTTTACAACAGCCATTCGAGGGAGTGAGAAATTTCAAGTCATGGTGAAAGTACTGGGCCAGCATAGAAGAACCTCCAAATGGTTTGGAGTTCTCAGGCAAATAGCTTCAGTAAATAAAATGTATGTTATCAAATTATATCTCAAACAAATTTTAGTATTCCCCATTTTTTAATCAATTTTTCGAATAACATAACATACTCAGGGTGTATGATTATGATTATGACTGATATTATTAATATTAAATTAAACACACAACAATATTTTTATTCTTTTCTTTACATGGATATATTTATAAGAAATATTTATTTAAGCCTTATAATTCATTTACATCTTAGCAAAATCTAGTACGTAGGAGATTTCGAGCAAAATCTAGCTACTTTTACTAGATTTCCCATACACAAAAAAATCTAGCCCATTACTAGATTTTACCAAAATCTCACAAAATCTTGGCAAACTTTAGTGCCTAAATTTTAATATTGTAGTAGAAAATTACAACGCAGTGACTGAAAAATTGACATTAAAAAAAAAAAAACAAAATGTAACAGCAATTTTTTATATATTTTTTAAAATATACGAAACCCTTGAAAGAGTCAACATAAAATTGACGAAACGTCGGGTAAATGTAGTAAATTATTTTTATTTACACCTAAAACACTAGGCCATATTAGCTTAAACAAAATAAATAAACTGAAAAGCAAACAAGTTGAATAAAAAGGAAGTAAAATATTAATTATTAATAAAAAAAATTACGAGTCTATAATAAAAAAAATATTTAGTAATTTAATTGTTATAACTTTTTATATTGACACGTGCCCATTCCAATCCGCTCAATAATAATTGTGGAAGATGATTTTTTTTTGCTGTTCAAACAATACGTTTAACAAACGCTGACTTTTTTTTCGCAAATATAATAAAAAATCTGTTCCTTTTATAGAATCTCATATTTGCATATTTCCATTTTCCTATTGTTTTGAATATTTTTGGTGTTTCTAGTTATATGTGTTATTTTAATAAGCTGTTTATTTTTGTGCAAACAAAATCTCACAAAATGTCAAAAAAGTTAGATATAGATTTTGAAATAGATTTCAACTAAAATCTACTAGATTTTCCTTAGATGTGAATGCACTATTAGCTACAATTTTGCTGAAGAATGAAATAAGAAATCGTCAATAGTTTTTATGTTATAGTTGAAACACTAGGCAAACAAACATCAAGATAAGGAAAAAATATAAAGGGTCATAACAAAAGTTTGGCCTGAGAACGTCAAGCCCTTTGTAGGGTTTACTATACTGGCCTAGTACTTACATCCTGACTTGGAATTTTTCTCCCCCAATACAATGACCCTGAAAATGATCCACAGTATTATCACCACTAAAATTAGCGTTGTAAAAGGAGTTTCCTTACGGGCTAATGATGGTCAAATTAAGTGTAAATAAAAATCAATTAATTTTAATTTTTCACTCAACGTCTGCTTTATTCAGACTTCTTCAAGAGTGTTTTTATACCCTATACCACTATGTGGTTTGGGTATAATGACTTTGTGCTGCTGTTTGTAACAACCAAAAATATTTGTCCTAGACCCATCTTTAATTATACCGATCGACTCAGAATCACTTTTTGAGTCGAAATAGCAATGTCCGTCCGTCCGTCCGTCCGTCCGTCCGTCCGTCCGTCTGTGTGTCCATGTAAAGCTTGTAATCAAACTATAGGTCGCAAATATGAATATATTTTGATGAAGTTTGGTATATAAGCTTCCATCGGCCGTGGGATGAACGCTGTTGAAACTGGTGAGAATCGGTCCATGTTCAGACCTAGTCCCCATACAAATGACCCCTATGAAATCGATATAAATTGCCATAAGTTCAAAATTATCATATAGATCTCAGTCAAATTGGGTTTGTACATGTTTATTACATCCATTAATCAATAGTTCAAAAAGAATCATTATAGAAAAATTCTTAGTCATAGGCCCCATATAGAGCTGCTTCCCGATCTTCACTTAATTCTATCAAAAAACAAAACTATTGCACAGATTTTTCTCAAATTTGGTTTGTATATATTTTTTCACAGTATAAGTGACTTTACCAAATATGGTCAGGATTGGTCTATTTTTTGACCTAGTCCGCATATAAATATAGTATAAGATATGAACTTTTTCATATCTGCAGCGAAAAAAATTAATAAAAATTCCACTCAAATTTGCTTTATGCTTATTTGCTATATCCAATTAGTTGGACCTAAGAGATAGGGTCTCTAAACGTATGGTATAGGGTATCGTATAGTCGGTCTAGACCGACTATAATTTTCTTGTTATTTTTAAATCTGGCGACAAAATAAAAAAAATAGATTAACATTTTTTTTATTATTATTACAAAATGAAACGAATGCTAGTATCACTGATCAACTTACGATTTTATATTAAAATTAGCATTTACAGCTGACTAAGCTTGTCATGCCGCGAAGAAAATATTTTATCTTTGGTTAAAAAATACATATTGTGAAGAAGAGGACTGGCTAAAATAGATTTTATGGGGGTGGATCATGTATTATCTATCAACCTAGCCCAACAACTAATAGGTTGGCTGCTATAATGAGTGAAAAAGCTGCTGCTCTATGAAACGAATACGATGGTGACTATATAGTACGAAAGCTTAGAACTGATATATACTAAAGAATCTGAAACTTAAACAGACGTATAGGTAGATCTAACAGAGCTCCTCTATAACCATAGCTATATGGTATTAATGTTTCTAATTACCAAAAGCATTTTAGCTAGACCCACCTCTTATTATACTGATCGACTCAGAATCTCTTTTTGTTTCGATTTCATGAAGGACGTCCGTCGACACGTTTGTGTGCTCATGTAAAATTGTAGGCAAGCTGTACACACAAATTTCCCATATAAGTGTGTCTAAAATCATACTGAAATCAAGATTATCATAAATATGTAGAACAAATTTAATTTTTAATTCTTTATTGCACCCATAAAACTCAGCAGTTTCAAAATAAACCCTGTATGGCCAAGGTTATTCATAGCCACCACATAAAGCTACTTCCCGACCTTCACTTAAATTTATCACAACCGCAAATAAAATTATACTTTTCCTAAATTTCGTTGTAGGTATATATTTTTGAGAAAACTAAGTGACTACGCTTTACCAAATTTTTGCAATTCTTAAGCGGAATACGAATTCTTATGGCCTAAAGGAATTTTGAAAATTTTTAAAAATTTTTTAGATTTTTTTTCCAAAAACGGGGGTTATGAAACACAGATATTTTTTTCTTTGGTGCTTTATACTCACAAATCCAGATAAATTATTTCCAAGGAGTACCTAACAAAATTTATTAATTTATGCGGTAAAAACTCATACAGTGCAACAGCCATTCCGGTGGGTCAGATTTTCCAAGTCAAAGTAAAGGTGCTAGGAGAGTATAGTAAAACATCCAAAGGTTTTATTTTTTTTACTTTTATATTTTTCCTTTTACATTTCCTTATCATAGTGTTTGCTTAATTTTTTTTGGCTATAACTCAAGAATTATTGATGATTTCTGACTTTATGCTTCAGGAAATCAAGCTGGACTAAATTTATCAATTGAAATCTTAAAAAATTGTTATTTCTCCCCTTTTTATCATATTACTAATTATTAATAGAGTAGACGAGATTTACACGTATGAGTGATAGTTATATATACCATATACCACTATGTGGTTTGGGTATAATGACTGTGCTGCTGTTTGCAACAACCAAAAATATTTGACCTAGACCCATCTTTTATTATACCGATCGAATCAGAATCACTTTTTGAGTCGATTTAACGATGTCCGTCCGTCCATCCGTCCGTCCGTCTGTGTGTCCATGTAATGCTTGTAATCAAACTGCGGTTCTCAAATATGAATATATTTTGATGAAATTGGTATATTAGCTTTTGTCGGCCATAGAATGAACGCTATTGAAATTGGTGAGAATGGGTCCATGTGCAGACCTAGCCCCCATACAAATGACCCCTATAACATCGACATAAATTGCCATAAGATCCAAATTGTCGTATAGATTTTACTCAAATTCGGTTTGAATAGGTCAAAAACGATCTCTATGGGACAACTCTTAGTCATAGACCACATATAGAGCTGCTCCCCGATCTTCACTTAAATCTATCAAAAAACAAAAATATTGCACTGATTCTTCTCAAATTTTGTTTGTATATATTTTCGTTTGTTTGTATATGGGGGATTTCATGTCAAGTGCACCAACTTTTGAAACCGATGTCTTCTGATCGGGATGAAATTTGCACCAAGTTTAGTCCTATTGGGTAGTAGTTTAGACACAATTTTTCAACAAGATCGGTCCAGATCTCTCTGAGTTAGAGGGGATCAAGGTTTGACATTTTGGCCAAACAGGTGTTTTTCTCATCCATGTAACTTATTACCTATTGTTCTTAGAAAATTATCTCCCAAAGAGTTTAGATAGCAATTTCTTCAATATTTCGGAAAAAAAAATACTTAAAAAAAAAAAAAAAAAAATTTGTAGACTTTTTTTTGCTAAATTAAAGCATTTTTTGCCTTTTTTTTTTAAAAGGGCATTTTTTTTTTTTTTTTTTTCATAAGAGAGCTTAGGATTTTTCCTTTAAGAGCTTTTTGGTCGCTTAGTGGGATGGGAGTGGGATATCTATAAAAAATAAATGTTTTGTATTTTTTCCTATTTGTGTCTAAAACCTTACAAATAATAATAATATTATTAAAAATAAAAAGATAAATAATTTATTAAAATTTAATCTTAATTGCATTAGATCCATTTATATCATAACTATTTTTATACTTAATTTATTGTAGCTGATGAAGTATTTAAGTCTTGTAAATTTTTAAATACCTAGTCTTTCATCCAGCTTTTTTGTCACCTTTATTTACTGCGTTTTTTTATCAATTCTTACTTGGCGTTACTAGGTTCAGCTGTTGATTTCGCTGCAGGTTTATTTGTTGGCTTTGGAAATAAATCGCATTGAATAGAGGCAGAAAAATTTTTCAACTTGAGTCTTCCATCGACAAGCGGTATAAAAGCATGGTATTGAGCGGTGCCATCAATTGTTACCGCAGCATCGAATCTGCCCCTCAGTGTTTTCAATGTTTCCTGATGATTCTCTTTGCTACTAAAAACTATTTTAGTTTCTTTACAATAACTCTTTGCCCAATAGAATAAAGCAGTCGCATCTAAGATGCGATCTTGATGAGAGCACTGGAGGCTGGCTCCAATACCATCACATGCTCCTTTACCATGAGTAGTAGGATGAAAATGCCACTCAGCTGGCATTCCAAAATCTTTTTCATGGGTCATAAGATTTGCCAAGCTACTTTTGTTTTTAAAACGTTGACAAGCTCCGTCCGAAACGTAGTATACCTTCTTTACTGTAAATTTAAATTTAGAAATTTTAGCATTCTCTTCTGGTACTCATAAACTGCAACGGTATCATGTTTTGAATCGTCGGATATGATTGCCATACTTTTGTGTTCCAGTTTTTCATCTTTCATGTTGTAAATAACTACTGTGAATATAGTTGCTTGGTCGTTATTGAAGTGGAATGCTTGTATGGCATCCTGAAGAACATATTTATAGTTTTCTGCGAATGTATCTTCAAATCCTTGAAGAATGACCATTGCTCTTTGACTAAAAAGTCATGGTTTCTCAAGTTTAGCAATCCTGTACACATTTCTTCCACAAAATCATCCACATTTAAAATGATTGTTTTCAATGTGCATCTGTCAGTCTGAATCCAAGAATCAAATTTGACCTCGTCTATATATTCTCGATCTAAAGAGTTGATTAAATTTTCTTTGATGAATGTGGTTTTCGGGCAATTGGTACATTCACCTGAGTGGCAAGAAGTTGTTGCATTAGGACACATAGTCAATTTAAGGCAATCGCGGTAATCGTGTAAATCTTCTGCCGAATCATCTGTTAAATACTTTAAGTTGATTTACTTGAACATCAGTTTAACATTTTTATGGTAAATTCAAACGCATACTGTGTGAGTTCCGCTGCTTTCTGCCAAAACGTAATGTTTTGGCCTCATTTGGGTTAATTTCATGAAGCCAATTCTAACATCCTCGTGTTCAGATTGAAATGTTGCAAATAACTCTTTCAGGTTACAGATAACCATTCTCTTCTGTTATGTTATGAAGGTATGTTACATACTTTCGGAAAGGTTAATTTGTCTAGTTTCTCAGTATAAGTTTTATTTGGAAGGTTTTACACACAAATAGGAAAAATTCAAAATAGTGCATTTGTGAAAAATTGAAAAACCGTTGTCTTGAGTTACAAAACATTTATTTTGATAGATGTCCCACTCCCATTCCACTAAGCGACCAAAAAGCTCTTAAAGGAAAAATCCTAAGCTTTCTTATGAAAAAAAAAAAAAAAAAATGCCCTTTTTGAAAAAAAAGGCAAAAAATGCTTTAATTTAGCAAAAAAAAGTCTACAAATTTTTTTTTTTTTTAAAGTATTTTTTTTCCGAAATATTGAAGAAATTGCTATCTAAACTCTTTGGGAGATAATTTTCTAAGAACAATAGGTAATAAGTTACATGGATGAGAAAAAACACCTGTTTGGCCAAAATGTCAAATTTTTATCCCCTCTAACTCAGAGAGATCTGGACCGATCTTGTTGAAAAATTGTGTCTAAACTACTATCCAATAGAAATAACCTTGGTGCAAATTTCATTACGATCAGAAGACATCGGTTTCAAAAGTGCACTTGACATGAAACCCCCAATATATATTACAAGAGACTTTACCAACCATGGTCAGGATCGGTCCATTTTTGAACCGATATGAACTTTGTCATATCTGCAGCCAAAAAAATTAATAAAAATCCCACTCAAATTTGGTTTTTGCTTATTTTCTATGTCCAGTTAGTTGGGCCTAAGAGATATTCCCTACATGTACACTGGAAAAAAAAAGAAATAATTTTATCTGAAAAGAAATGTCTTAAAATGATTTTCAATATGATATTTTTTTTAAATAATTTGAAGCATATCAAACATTCTGCTTCATCCCAGTTATAAGTGAAAATTGCATACCTTCCGAAAAGTGCATACCTCCGATCGGTCTGAAATTTGATGACCTAACATATTTTGACCTGCTAATCACGAATATCTTAGTGAAACTGCCGCAAATATCGTTTTCATTATAAAAATCAAGGTTTTTTCCGCTGTGCATTGTCGCACAATCCTGACCGATTTTGAATTTAATATTTGTGATGTCCACGTATATTTATATTTATATTTATGTTTTTTTTTTTTTTTTTTTTTTTCTTTTTTTTTTGTGGGGGGAGATTGAACCGCCAATAACTAATTGTAAGACAGAATTCTATGAAAAGCTCGCTATTTTTGTGTCTAGCTCCCGTGCCATGGTTGTCAGTCCCAATTTTTTTTTATTATATTTGTCTTATAATTATTATTTAATCCTTAGCTACAATTTTGCTGAAGAATGAAATGAGAAATCATCAATGGTGCTTGAGCTAAAGTTGTCACTAAAAGAAATATTGAAAAAAAAAAAAAATAATCTAACCCATAAAAACAAAGTTTTTATTAAAACTCTTTCTTTCCTTATGCATATGACTTTTGAATATCTCCGTGACTGTGTGTGATTATCTTAAAACTGATCTTTGGCCACAACAAGTCTATGGACAAAGTTTCAGATCCATCGGATAAAGGGAAATGGGGATTTAATCTCTCCGTGACAGTGCGTGACTATGTCAAAGTTAATCTTTTTTCACAGCAAGTCTATCGACCAAGTTTTAGGTCGATCGGATAAGGTAAATGCGTTTTATTCACTCCGTGACTGTGCGTGACTGCGCGTGACTATGTTGAAGTTGATCTCTCTTTACAGCAAGTATATCGACCAAGTTTAAGATCGGTCGGATGAGGGCAAATGACATTTAGATCACTCCGTGACTGTGCCTGACCACGCCTGACTGTGCGTGACTACCCCAAAATTCATCTGTAGCCACGAAAAGACTATGGGCCAAGTTTCAGATCAGTTGGATAAGGGGGAATGGGCTCTACTCATGGCAGACAGACAGAGTATGAGTTAAAAGAAAGAGTTTAAAAACAAATTAAAACACTTAATTTTTTACCCCATTGCATTACCCCTAAATATGAGAATTGTACTAAATATGCAAATTTTATGATTGGGTTCATGTGAATGTATTTTGCAGGTCCATCTAATGCACTTAACTTTATCGAGTTTTTGCGATGCGAAGTACTTAATTGTAACATCTAAGTTCGTCCAAGCGCCACTTAAATTGCTAATTTTTATCGCGAATAATTTTTGTTAGTAACCTGTTAAAAAAATGATGAGCTGATTTTTTGATAAATTCGCTCGCAGCGATTCCGCACTAAGCTTCATATAATCATATCAATATCTGCAAATATAAATTAAAAAAAAAAAAACTTTTTATGATCAGTCCTTTTTTATACCCTGTACCACTATATGGTCAGTGTATAATAATGAGTCTTTCCTGATATTTGTAACCACCAAAAATATTTGATAGAGACCCACACTTTAATATATCGATCGAATTAGAATCACTTTCTGAGCCGGTTTAGCAATGTCTGTCTGTTTATCTGTCTAGCTGTCTGTATGTCCATGTAAACTTTATGATCAAACTACAGGTCGCAAATCTATATATATAAAATTCATTTTCTGTTTGTTTGTTTGTTTGTTTGTTTGACCGCTATACAAATTTTTATTTTTCAACGGATTTGCCTGAAATTTTGTACACACGATCTCTAATCCCCAGGAAAGGTCGCCATATACTTTTTACCGACCACGCCTACTTTTACGCCCACTTTTTATGTAAAATTCATTTTCTGTTTTATTCATATTTGTTCACTATACAAATCTTTATTTGTTAACAGATTTCTCTGAAATTCGGTACACACGATCCCTGTACTCCAGCTTAGGTCACTATATATTCCTTATCGACCGCGCCTACTTTTACGCCCACTTTTTATGTACAATTCATTTTCTGCTTTTTGGTATATTTGTTCGCTCTACAAATTATTATTTTTCAACGGATTTCTCTGAATTTTGCTACACACGATCTCTTTGCTCCAGGGAAGGTCGACATATTCTTCGTACCGGTCACACCTACTGTTGCGCCCACTTTTTGTATACAATTCATATTCTGTTTTTTGGTACATTTGTTTGCTACACACGATTTCTATACTCCAGAGAGGTCGCCATATGATTCTTGCGGCCACGCCTACTTCTACGCCCACTTTTTATACAAAATTAATTTTCTGTTTTTTGGTATATTTGTTCACTATAGAAATTTTTATTTTTCAGGGTATGTCTAAAATTTGGTCACACGATCTCTATGCTACAGAGAAGGTCACCATATGCTTCTTACAGGCCACGCCTACTTTGCGCCAACTTCTATGTATATAAAGCTTATTTTTTCCTTTTATTTGTTTCTTTATTTGATTGCTATACAAACTTTTATTTTTCAATGGCTTTCTCCGAAATTTAGTACATATCCAGGGAAGGTCGCCATATTATTTTTACCAACCACGCCTACTTTTACGGCCAATTTTCATACAAAATTCATATTTTGTTGTGTGGTATATTTCTTCCCTATACAAATTTGTACTTTTCAACGGATTTCTCTGAAATTTGGCTTACACGGAAATATTTATTTATTTATTTATTTATTTATTTATTTAATAACTATGTAATAATAAATTATTACAAAATTATATTAAGTAAGCACTAGCTGCTAAGGCCATCGGCTCATACACGGAAATAACTACACGGTGAACAAATTCCCCAAACTCAAAAAGAAGGTACCCAAAAGAAATGAACAAATTCCCCATTTTTTTTATCGAAATAAAAAATGAACTTACTCCCCAAATTCATTCTTAAATTTTTAAATAATTTTTTTTTATTGAATGAATGTTAAATATTTATTTTAGTAAACATTTGCATAGTGCTCTCAATATATGTTCTACAATAAATGCATTTAAAATGAGTATTCTTTTCAATAGCATCATTTCGTTGCGCGGAAGCTATGCGCACGGGGAATACAGCTTACCTAGAATATCGGAATGATCAGAAAAATATATTTTGACAATTCAAATAAGTTGGCAGCAGCTGCGCGGCAGCACAGGTGTGGCTGCCAAATGCGCGGAAGCGGCGCGCGGCGCGCGAACGAGGATGCGGACGCGACGCGGTCGCGGAACATAGCTCAGCTAAAATATCGCAATGCTTTAAAAAATATATTTTAGGAATTAAAATAAGTTAACGAGAACTAAGCGGCAGCACGGGTAGTAGTTGCGAGGAAGCGGCGCGAGGCGCGCGGACTCGGACGCGATGGATGCGGACGCGACGCGGTCGCGGAACATAGCTCAGCTAAAATATCGCAATGATCTGAAAAATATATTTTGGCGATTAAAATAAGTTGACAACAACTGCGCGGCAACACGGGTGTGGCTGCCAAACGCGCGGAAGCGGACACGACTCGCTCGCGGAACACAGCTTAGTGAAATGTCGTATGATAAATTTTATCTACGTATGTGAAACAATTACCTGTTGATCAAAATAGGCCACACACATACTATAAGCAGTTGCTTAAAGAAACCTTGCGACACAATATTAAACGTCGCATTAGTCTTTCATTTCTGAAACTTGAATTTGATGTCTCTGCTCAATGATGATCACTTACTGAATGAAGTAATTCAGCATCTTATAAAAAACTTCTAAATTAAAAAATCAAAAAATTTTTAATTGAAATAAAAAATGAATTTACTGCCCATATAAATTTTTGGGGAGAAAGTTAATTTTTATTGGGGAATTTGTTAATTGGGGACTAAGTACTCAGCGCCTGGTAAGCATAGTGAACAATTTTTCAAGTCAAAGGCCTTATTTTCCCGGGCAAGACCGGCTAAAAACAGCTAGTATGAATATATTTTGATGAAGATTGTTATAAAAGCTTGCGTCGGCCATAGGATAAAAATCGATGCATCCTTAGACCTAATGCCCATACAACTGACTCCTATGAGATCGATTTAAATTGCCACGAGATCCAAATTATCATAAACTTCTCGATCGTATTTAGGTTATGTGTATTTTACTCCCATTAAACAATAGCCAAAAAATAAACTCTATACGACAATACTTAAGATGACGGCGGAGTGCGCTCTACATGCTGTGCTATGCTAGAAACAGTAATAGTTTATGCTATAGCGAGCGAGTTGTTGTGTTTTAAGCTAGTGATAATTTTAATATATTATTTGTTAAAAAGAAAGAAATCTACGAAATTAATAAAAATCATGAGAATATGGGAGAATTTCACAATTTATATAATGAACTGAAAAATATCCTGAGAAATTTTGTAGTTATTCAAGAATGTTTATAGAAGCTTTTTATTATATTTTAAAGAAAAACGATGGAAAATTTTCATAAAAAACCCCATAGAGCCTGGAGTAAATTAAATATTTAGTAATTAAATTAATTTCATACATAAATAGTTATTTATGAAAATTATTAATGAAAAATTAGAATTAAAAGAGGGAAACAGCAAACAGAAGAAACCATGTTTTAAGCCATTTCACAATCTGCTTTGCAGCTTACACTCCCTTCTCGCTTTGCTCTCACTCCGACATATTTGAGCGATAACATAAGAAGACACAGGAAATGATTTGTAGCGCCATGTAATAGCATAGCTTTTAGCATGCTCTATGACGTCAGCCTTAGCTATAGCTCCCATATAAAGTTGCTTCCTGTTTTTTGCTATAAAGCTTTTTCGCTATCTTCACTTAAACCTACAGAAAATACAGATTCTTCTCAAATTTGGTTAGTATATATTTTTGCAAAAAATATGTGCCTCTACCAAATGTGGTCAGGATCGATGCATTTTTCAGCATAAACTACATATGAACTTTTTGATATCTGTAGGCAAAAAAATTAATCATATTCAAATTCGCCTTTTTTTGTGTTCTTTATACAATTTCTTGGACCTAAGATCCTTTTACTTGTTCCGTCTTACTTGTCTTACTTGTTCATTGTTTAGTCTTTAAACCCTTTAATTTTATGTAAGAAATTTCTTTATTTTTTTTTTTCTCCTAATTGCTTTTATACAAAGAATCATCGAAGAATGTGTGTGTTTCTGTGTTGGTATAATTTTATTGTGCAGTTTAAACAACATTTTTGTTTCCCTTGTAATTGTCAGCATTCAAAGTTGATATTAATTTTAATAATTGAATATTTAACATTCCTGAAGTGCTGTCGGCAGACCAAGCCGGATATCCGTTGGGTATAATGATGTTGTTGTAGCAATATAGTACAAATGCTACATGTACTTTATATCCAAAGATGCTTACAGGCTAACTACGAGTATGCACGAGTATGTATGTATATGTTAAACAGATTAAACTATGTGAGTTGTCTTGTAAGTTTTTGAATCTAAAAATCTTGGCTGAAAAATATTATTGTATAGGAAAAATTAGCTTGAATTTCTTATATGATATTGTATTGCAATTGGAAAGTGTCTGCTTAGAAGAGCTATTACTGTTCAATTAAATATCATACATACAAAATCTCTTATTACTAAAATATTATAAATTAAGAAAAGGACTTAACAGGAATTTTCGTAATATATTAAGCTTCAAAAGAAATTTTTAAGCCATCAAACATCTTCCTATTGATCCGATTTAAAGTCTTAGCCATAAGACAACTTATAAATGAGTTAAGTTTTAATGACAAACGTACATAATTTTCAGCTATTTGCTTTAAGTAATGGCAATAATTTGGCTTGGCCAAAACCAATTCGATTTAGATTTTGTTATTTGGTAACTCTATGGTTTTATTGTTGTTGCTTCGAACTGGATACAGTTGCAATAATATTTTGAAAAATACCTTACGTATGTATGTATATATCTGTGTCTGTATTGAGAATAGTCAAAATACCAAAAACACGCATGAAAACACTAAAATGTTAAACTTTTCCCATGTAAAATTCCAAGCTGCTGAATATGCTGTTGCTGCAAATTACGCATATGAAAAGCATATCATGAAAACATATTCCTATTTGAACATACTCGTAACATACCAAACGGTAAAACACTCAGTGTGCTATGCTAATGCCGTTATAACGGTATATAATTTTGTTATTTTCATAGCAATGCATATTGCATTCGAGTATATGGCTCTATGTCTGTGTCTGTTGATATTCTTGTGAATAGACTTTATTTGTTGGTTTATATGCTTCGTTTGACATTTGCAATGCAGTTTAATTTGTTTTGCAACAAATGACAACTCAGTACATATTTGCCACCCATACACATTCATACTCGTTACCTTTGCTATGTAAATAGATATATTATTTTTTTTTTTGTTTTATGCCAGCCAGCCTGCGTGCTTGTGAATTTGTGTATTTGCCTTAAAATGTTAATAGACTGAAATACTCAGACATGTTTGTATGTTAAATATGTGTTTGTTATGGTTGGATAATGTTGTATAATTGTGCGATTGTATGTGGATTAATTGATAATTAGATATATAGTTTAATATCAAGGACTAATTCAAATCTAAATTTAATAGAAATTGAGGTTAGATTGTTAACTAAATATTATTGATATTAAATGCTAAATGCTCTTACAGTTGTTTCTAAGGATATCTGGTTCTGTATGTGGGATTAACATCACATCAGTAAAATTTCTACGAAAAATAGTTTGAAAGCAAGATAACTAAAAACATGTGTGCTATTGCATTAAATGGCATTGTAACTTTCAGTTGTAATCAGATTTGAGGTAGATCATTTTAAGTGAAAAATTTTTGACCTTTAAAATTTTAAATGGCTTAAAATAAATTTGTGAAACAAATTTGTGAACAAATTTATTAATCCAAGTTTAATGAAAAAAATTTTTTTTTTTCTTTTGCTTAAACTAGAGATTCCCACTATTCGAGCTTCGGGCTAAATGAGCTACATGTAAAAAGGTAAACATAAGTCCTTAGTATAACAAGTGTATACTTTTTGGAATTGTAAAAGCACCAGGAATATTACCTTTAAATTTGACTTGAATCGGACTGTCATACTGGCGTGGGCAAGCTAGTACTCGAAAAAACTAGACCACATTCCATACAAATATATGGAAATATACACTTTATAGATGTTCTACATCATTTTACAAAATTTTTTCCAAAAATACATGGAATGATTAAATATTTTTTTGAGTCAGTTATATTGGTATATTACTATCCTAAAACATTGAAGCATTTAGGGGTGGGCTAACTACTACTCGAAAAATATCAGCCACTTTCTACTCAAATATATGAAAATACTACACCGAGTAAAAAGTACGTGGCCTCACATAGAGATGGTCTGACAATTTCTTCTGTTCAGTACGGCCAATTGGTAGAAATGTAGTGTCAAAATATGATGACATTTCATCAATTAGAAAAAAAGTTACCGTTATAAAAAGTTTGAGAAAAAATGGATTGCAAAGAGTTTCGTGTTTTGACTAAATATTGTTATTTGGTGGGCAAAAATGCTGTCCAAGTCAAAGAATGGATTGATAAACATTATGGCGAATCTTCGCCTTCATATCTAATGGTTAGACGGTAGTATTCCGCATAGTAAGAAAAAAACAGAACATGTACAATAAACAGGTTCGAGTTCAGTTATATTTTAAGTCGTGTTTAAGTCGTGTTTAAAACAGTTCAGTTATATTTTAAGTCGTGTTGTGGCTCGTATAGTAACAAAAAACAGAACATGTACAATAAACAGGTTCGAGTTCAGTTATATTTTAAGTCGTGTTTAAGTCGTGTTTAAAATATAACTGAACTCGAACCTGTTTATTGTACATGTTCTGTTTTTTCTTACTACACGAGCCACAACACGACTTAAAATATAACTGAACTCGAACCTGTTTATTGTACATGTTCTGTGTTTTTTTTCAGTACACGTACCAGAACATGAACTTCAAATAAAGCAACACTCAGAAATGTGTGCTTTATGTGTGATTGAAACAAAAAGTACGTGATACAAAAATGTTCGTGTAAATAACGAAATATTAAAACGAACACAGTCATGGTTGTGTTGGGCACCGTAGAAAATTTAGAAACGCACATAATTGATATGAAAATAAAGATATGTGTTGGCTGCTTTTGAACCGAACATTGTGTGTTTCATGTGTGTATTTTCTGAACCTTGATTATATGATTGCAATATGATCATTTAAATATTAAAGAGCCTTCTGCTCGATGCGTGCCGCGATTTTTAACAGCTGAACAAAAACTGCGACGTGTTCGTGATTCAAAATACGCATTGGAGATGTTTGAAGTATTTTCAACTGAATATTTACGTTGGTTTATAACAACTGAATATTTACGTTGGTTTATAACAGTGGTTGGGACAGAGATTCATTATTATACATCGCACAGTGGCTGAAAATTTTTGAACCGATCAGAATATTTTAGTAATGCTTTTTCTAGTAGGTAAATATTTAGTTTAGCTTGAGTCTCTTTTAATTTCATTAAAATTGATTGAGTACTTTTTAAGAATTTCCAGGTCAAAATTAAACTTTTTATTTTTTTAATTTTTAGCGTGAAATATGGGTTTTTTATTTTGTTTTTTTTTATTTATTAAAAAATGTCATATTTGGATTTTAATAATAACCACACGCATTTTTTTTAATAATGGGATTTTTTAAATTTTTTCACTCAACAAAAATTTTCCTCTCAAAAAAAAAGTAAAATCAGCCGGAAATAGATAGATTTTAATAGCATTTGTAACAATGGGAGGTTCTGTTTATTCTTTTTTTTTTTACTAATACTATGTTTTTCTTACTTATAATTATTATTAATTTGACTCAAATATTGATTGCAAATATTCCATATTTTGTTCTGTGTTATTTCTGTTCTTTAGTAGTTTTTTGACTTCTTCATCTAAATCCCGATTTTCCACTTTCCATTGATTTCGAATACTGGAGATGAACGGATTTGACGTTGCCAATAATATATTAAATAGATCTTCATTTGTGAAATTTCGTGAAATTTTTCTAATATTGTGCTCTCTATAAAATCTGCATGGGTTTTGTGAACTGTTTCAGACATATTTCTCCAAAGTGTAATATTTATTTACTACTTGGAGAAAGGAAAAACAATAACTGCAAAGTAATACGTTAAGTTATATGACAGATTGGATGAAGAAGAAACGATCCCACTTAAATAAGAAAAAATCTAGTACCATCATGACAATGCACTGGCGCACTGTGGACCATATTTTGAGAATGCGGCCAAAAATAGTTTTTTTTTTGGTTACCGATTTTAAAGTAATGTTATTCGTTTGAAACTGAATACCAGTGAACCTCGAGAGATAAAAAAATGCGACTCTATTTCAACTATATCACAGCGAACAGGATCTTCGAAAATGGACTTTCTCAGTATTTTGCTAAAATTAAAAATTTCTTTGTAAATTTTTTTTTTAAAGTAAAATAAATTTTGTATAATTTTATAATTTCTAAGCTACTAATGTTAGATATATAAAGCCACTGAGTCGTTTAGAAATTAAAATTTTTCCAAAAATCTCCTACTTAATGGAGCATAACTCCTGCCCATCAAAAAAATCTTACACTTTTCTGTAGTCCGAGCCCTCCCCTACATTCCTATATACCATTATATACCCGCTCATTTACGCCAGTGTGCACCAGAACAATTTTTCTGACCCAAGGTCAGATATTTTGTGCAAAATTTATGAATACAAATGTGGTGAGGGTATAATGAGTTTGCCCTGATGTTTGTAACTACCAATAATATTGGACCTATACCCATCTTTTACTATACGGATCGACTCAAAATCACTTTCTGAGTCGACTTAACGGTGTCCGTCCGTCCGTCTGTGTGTTATGAATACAAAAGTTGGTCGTACCAGTGTATTTTTTTTTTTGCGTGCGTTTATTTGTTTTTAAACTGACAGAAAAAGGAAACGGTATAGTTGGCGCGAGTTGTTATATACTTATAAAAAAGTGTTGAGATATAATGCGCTGAATTGTTAAATTATAATAATTGGATAAATTCTTTTTTATTTTGACAGATAAATTTACATAGGTATTTTACAAAAACATTAGTAGTCGGAACATGAGTTATATGGTTGAAATACCCGACAAAATGGGAAAAAAATTTAAATAACTGATAAACGGTAAAAAAACCATTGCGACATACCCTTTTCAGATTTGAGCAGGTATGCTTAACCTTTTAAAATGGGTTAGGGTCTGGGTTTTCTATGCTTCGAAAGGTGGTAATAAAAGATAAAAAATTGTATTTTACAAAAATTGTATTGGCCAAACTTTTAACTCTATATACTCTTTCGCAGATGACAGCAGCATTTGTCATTCATTTTCCTTTAATTGTAGGCCAAGCCTCTTGGAGGTTGGGGGCAAAAGGCGGACAATGAATGATACACTCAATCAAGACCTCTTAACAATCTCCGAGTGGGGTAAAACGACTAGGGTTGATTTTAATGCGCTGAAGACCCAATGTTGTATGTTGACCCATAGGGCCATGGAATCAACAATGTCATCTGTATATATGGGTGGTATAGGTATTGAGGAATCGGATACTCTTGATGTTCTGGGCATGAGAATTCAATGTGATGTTCGTTGGAACGAGCATGTTTTTCAAGTGTCGAAAGAAGCATTCAAGTGTCTTGGTTTTCTAAAACGGTGTAGAAATTACTTCACTCCTTCTGATCTCCTTAAAATCTATACCACTAACATCCGACCGAAAATGGTATACAACTCCCATATATGGGCAGGGGGTTCGAAGTCTGTTTTGGAGCTACTGGACCGTGTGCAAAGGAGGGCGTTGGCGCTCATCAATGACAGTAGGGTATCCAATTCTATTGATTCGTTGGAACACCGTCGGAATGTGGGTTGTGTAGCACTGTTCTATTATTCCAAGTTCCTTAGTTTCGGTTCGCTCTACCCGCTTCTCTAGTAGATCACATCCGTTTGTAGTCTATTGTCCAGTTGACCGCACAACGCATTACAGAGAGAATTCGTTTATCAGTCGAACTAGCCCTATGTGGAATAAACTCCCCGCAGAGGTCTTTCCTGACAGTTATAATCTAATAAAATTTAAGTCAAATATCCATAAACACTACTCCCTCTCTCCTACTCCCCATAACCTATTTTCCTTATATCAACACAATGCACTGCATTTGTAGGGGGCATCCCCTGAGTGTTGGTTAACAAAAAAAAAAAAAAAAAAAAAAAAACAAATTATTATTCATTACAGTTTCAACAATGGCTATGTTGTGTTATAGAGATCTCCCTGAAATTTATTTATAACAAAAAGGTGTAGACAAGGTTCAGAGCATACAAACACACAATTTTCTGTTTTGAAGCAGCCAACACATATTTTTATTTCCATATCAACTATGTGTGTTTCTAACTTTTGTACGGTGCCCAACACAATCATGACTGTGTTTCGTTTTAATATTTCGTTATGTACACGAACATGTTTCTATTACGTATTTTTTGTTTCGAACATTCATAAACTACACAGATTCGAGTATAGCTTTATTTTAAGTTCGTGTTCTTGCATGTGTACTGCAAAAAAAAAGAACAGATTCTTGAACGCGTACATCTAAAAATTAAAACATTATCCAGTCGAGATCGGAAAAATCTGAAACACCCTTATAATAACGACAGCAACTGTTTCAACCAAATTTATTGAAAAAAAATCTAAAATAATTCATTAGCAGTTATAAAAAAATAAAAATAAAAAGATAATAAAAAAAAAAAAATAAATAAAAATAAAAAGATAGTAAAAAAATAGAAAACAGAGAAATTTTGTATGTTGCTGACTTAATCTAGTTTTTTTCCGATCACGAGTGGATAATGTTTTAATTTTAAGATGTAATTTAGATATAATTTTGCATATACTGAGCAACCATTTCTTAAAGAATTGTAAGAAAAAATTAAAACTTTTGTGTCAAATTTGAAAAAACGGTACACTGAATGCATAGCAAGACAACGATGCACAAACGTCACCAAGACTGGTTATTAAAGGAACTTATTTTTGAGAGTTCATCTACAGCAGCCAACGAAAGTGGAAAAAAGGGTGGACCAGCAAATCCAATTGACGGATGTAGTGTAAGATCTTGAAGGCGCAAGCTGGAGAATATCAATGAAGAAATTTTTCAAAGAATTATTAAGGATTCATTTTTGCACCAAATTCCACCCACACAAAATAAGAAAAATAAAATTGAAATAATTGAAAAAATAGTAGAAGCGAGCCCAAGGGGCACAAAGAGGATTTTTAAAAGCATTCCTATACCAATTGAAGATAAGAAATTTACTCCAGAAGTAGCGGTCGCCCTATTTTTGGATTTGAAGTTGACCAAAAATCAATATAAGGAATTGCGGAAGCGAACCAATGAAAAGAATTGTGAAATTTTTCCACGCACAGCAGAAATAAAATTGCAAGATCTCTTGAACATACTGAAGAACGATAGCTAAATACGCTTGATACTGATCATTTAAAAAAAATTGGAATTGGCAGCATTACTTTCATTTCTAAATGGGGATGTGATGGATCCTCTGTTCAGAAACAATATAAGCAATATAATGGCGAAAATTCATCAGATGCTAATTTATTTATAATATATTTCGTTACATTGCGTTTAGCAAAATTTTATAGCGGCTTAGAGCCGTCAACTAGTAGAGCAACAGATATTGATTTATGGAAAAATTAAATTCCTTCTTCAACAAATTATTGCAGACCAATAAAATTTGCACTCAAAAAGAAAACCAAAGATGTCATAACTGAAGAATTTAAAAAAATAAAAGATTAAATTAAAGAATTTGAACCAGTAATATTTAAATTTGATGACCAAGGCATTGAAGTAAATTTTAAAATGTGTCTCACAATGAGCGATGGAAAAGTTGCGCTAGCTTTATATGAAACAAAGTTATCATCAAGCTGATAGTTTTAAAGATAGGTTTAAGACGATAGTTTTAAGGAAGCCTACGAATTTGGAATGTCGTCTATTCATGCTGGAATAGGTTTTATGGAGCATATTCTTAAATTGGGTTATGATTTGGAATTTGGTCCGTTAGGCGAAACAGTGAGAAAAAACAAAGAAAATGAAGAAAAAGAAAGCAAAAAGCCAAATGCAAGAAAAATATCTACAGCTAGGCCTCATAATCGACCAGCCAAAATAAGGAGAAGGAAACTCAAATGAGGGAAGTACTATAAGGAGGTTTCTTTCCGATCCAGAAACTGCAGCATCTATCACAGGTGTATACAATGAATTAATAAGACGATTCCAAATCATAATACAAGTTCTAGCTTGCAGCAGAAAGATAAATGCAAGAAAATTTGGAGAGTACAGCTATAATTTGTAATGAAAAATACTCCCGGAAATATACGCCATCCACAGTTCATAAAATTTTGTACCATGGGGAACAAATAATTCAAAACAATATGCTAGCAATAGGAGATCTATCTGAAGAAGCGCAAGAAAAAAGGAAAACACAAGAAAAACGTCCAGATGTTGCACTAATGAAGACCTTATCACTATTTTGTTGTGCACTTCAGATCCATATATGTCCAACATTCGACAAAAATGGAATGGAATTGAATTAGACGAATAAGCTAAACAACTTCTAGAAGAAATATTTACTAAAATTGTTTGATTTAAAGTGTTTTTCAGTACACTAACAATAAGTTATACTCTTTTTTTATATAGTTAACAATTTTTCCTTATTTTAAAATTTATGTATTTTATAAATTTACAATAAAAATTGATTTAGAAATATTTAAAAAGACAATAAAAAATTATTGAATTATATTTAAACTCGGTCTCTTTCAAAAACAAAAGCCAATCTTTGGCGCTTATGAACATTACGACTAAAAATTTTACGGGGGCCAAAGTTTGGCATTTTCTGACAATATTTAACTTACATAATGTTTTTAAAAAAGTATTAGCTGTAAAATTAATTGAAAAAGTAAGACACTATATAAAAAGAAAACCCTTTTTAACTTTTAACACATCACTTTTCTCCTAAAATTCAACTAAAAATTAAAATGCATTTCAAACCCTCCATAACTTTTTTTTTACTATCGGTTGATATTTAAGTTTTATACAAAAATTAAAGGCTAAAGTCCCACCTACCAAACAAAAAAAAAAACGCATATCAAAATTTCGATCCAGTCAAAAGTTATGGATTTTTGACCGCCGCACAGTGGCTGAAAATCATTTTTCATTGGCCAAAATTCTGTAACTTTTGAACCGATCAAAATATTTTAGTACTGTTTTTTTTAATAGATAGATAGATAGTTGATCTTGACTCAGTGTGAATTTCATTTAAATTGATTGAGTACTTTTTAAGGAATTCTAGGTCAAAGTTTAACTTTTGATTTTTTTAACTTTTAGCGTGATATATGTTTTTTTTTTATTTATTTTTATTTATTAGAAAGTGTCATATTTGGAGTTAAATAATTATTATAAACATTTTTTGTAATAATGAAATTTTTTTAATGCTTACACTCAAAAAAATTTTTACACTCAAAAAAATTTTTACACGCAACAAAATAGTAAAATTCACTAGAAATTTAACTAGTATTACTAAAAAATTAAAAATGTTTGCTATCAAATTTGCAATTTGCTTACACTCAAGGAATATTATTATTACTACAGAAAAATTTATTAGTGTTTGCTGCCTAATTTGTTACACTAGCTAAATAAATCTGCTAAACATTAGCGCAATGATTCTAATTTTTTTTTTTTAATTTTGATATGAAAATATGGGTTCTTATTTTTTGAATCTTTCTTATCTATTAAAACATTGCATTCATATGTGGGAAACCTTTTAAGAATAAAAACTGCAATAGATTTAAATAGCATTTGTAACAATGGTAGGTTCTGTTTATTATTATTTTTTACTAATACTATGTTTTTCGTACTTAAATAACAATGAAAGGCAATTATAATTATTATTCATTAGACTCAAATATTGATTGCAAATATTCCATATTTTGTTCTGTGCTATTTCTGTTCTTTAGTAGTTTTTTGGCTTCTTCATCTAAATCCCGATGTTCCACTTTCCATTGATTTCGAATACTGGAGATGAACGGATCTGACGTTGCCAATAATATATTAAATAGATCTTCATTTGTGGAATTTCGTGACATTTTTCTAGTATTGTGCTGTCTATAAAATCTGTAATCCTTGTTCCTTTTTTCCTGAGCCTCCTTTGATAGATCTCCAAGTGGCACCAAATGATATTTAATGACATCTTCTCCATGATAAAGGATTTTGTGGACTGTTGCAGACATATTTCTCCATGGGTAGTTGGTTGTATATATTTTTGCAGTTTCCTTAGCATAATCTCCAAATTTTCTAGAGTCAATTTCTTCATTGCACGCAAGTACTTCTAGGATTATTTTAAATCTGAAAATAAGGTTTAAATCAACTCCTGTTATTTCAGATGCTGTTTCTGGATCTGAAAAGAATCTTCTTGCGGTATTGCCATCATTTGTATTGCCTGACCCTTGTTTTGGCTGACCTATAATCAATCCAAATTTGCGATATTCATCTTGAACATGTTTCTTTTTTGAACTTCTTAACTCTTTGTTGGTTTCGTTGTTTCTTATTGATCCTGAAGGCCCGAAATCCAAATCATAACTGATTTTTAGTATGTGTTCCATAAGTCGTATTCTTGCATGTAGTGGTGATAATCCAAATTCGAAGGCATCGGTATTATCGAATGATTTTGTCGGGACTTGGTTTAATTGGCTTGATGTTGCTTGGCATATAATGCAGCTGGATGCAGCCTTCGTGTTAGTCAAAGCCTGACCTACTTTTCCATCTATCATTGTCAGCACTAATTGGTAGCTTACTTCAATTTGCTGCCCATCTAACTGTAATTGTAATGGCTGTAGTGTTGCTATTTGGGCCTTGATATCACTAACTTCTTTGTTAATGGCATCATGACTTTCTTTTTTGAATTCAAATTTGATTGGCCTGCAGTATTTCGTAGAAGATGGTGTCTCATTTTTCCAAATATCCATTGTTTGCGTTGTACTACTCGAAGGCTCCGAATCTTCCAAAATCTTTTTCAATCGCAATGGTACAAATGATACCATGAACATATCTGAGTCCGAAATATTTTCACATACAACTTGTTTGTATTGTTTTTGTCCCGAAGAACCATCACATCCTCATTTACAAAATAGAATTAACTTTGTGTTTCCATATTTCTTTAACTCAGTTCCTGTTATTGATTGTAGCAAGCGTTTGGCTGTGTGATCAAGTAAAGATTGTAGTTGTACTTCTGCCGAAATTGGTGTGATTGTAATAGTGTCCTTTGATGGCAAACAGTCTATTTTAGCAGCTGTTATGTGATGATATGCTGGATACATATTTGAGCCTTTTTCAATCGCACGCAATCTGAGCTGAATATATTGGTGTTTTGTTAATTTCAAATCCAGAAATAATGCTAATGCCTCCTCATTTGTGAACTGTTTTGCATCGCTCGGAGTTGGTATACTTTTAAGAATTCGCTTTGTTCTCACTGGACTAGCATTACAAGTTTTTTCAATGATATCCACTTTTGTTAATTGGTTTTGTGCTCGTAATTGATGTAGAAAAGATTCTTTTATATTTGTAGAACCAATTTCCTCGTTAAAATTTTTAAGTTTCCGCCTCTTAGATCTATCGCTGCAGTTGTCCAATGATTTGCGTGGTCTTCCAGCCTTATCTAGCTTTGCTGTTTCTCCACCAACATTAAGTTGGCCTTCTAACCAGTTTGTACTTTTATTATAAAACTTTTGTTTACAGTAGTTAACTTCTTTCAATCGTTTTTTTAGTACTTTGACGAAATTAGATAATTGCTCTTGTATTTCGGTACTAGACGAATTTAAGTTTAATTTTATTTTAACGTAACTAAGAACATCTTCCTGGTTTTTGTTTCGAAAATACTCTTCGGCCAGTTCTTTATAACTAAAGTTCTCCATATTTTTCTCAATATTTTTATTTGCGTCTGTTATCACTTTTTTATCACTTTTTATCACTTGCGAATATACGTCCGTACACTTGAAGTATTAACTTATTATTGAGTAATCCCTTATAGAATCCGTCATTTTATACATTTTTAGGTACATGTTATTCACACATTGATCTTTAATTTCATAGCAGGTAGTACTTAAATTGAACAAAACTGCACTTGTTATCCAGACTTCAATATCAGGTAAAACTAATTAGTTTCTCGCCAATATGGGGTGGTTTTTTATCTTTAGTGGTTTAGTGCCGCGATTATTGACAAACTTATAAAATTGTTTATGACTTTGGTTGACTCTTAAATTTGACAACAGGTAAATTAAGAAAGAGATCATTTGTTTACTGTAGAACCTATTGTGATCATTTTATGACTTATTTTTTTGCTGATCAAAACAAAGCCAATAAACCCTTTCGCAGGTATTTTATTTAATTATTTTACTTTTACGTAGTCTAAAGTAAAAAAACAAAATTTTTTTTAGAGTAATTTTTTTAGAGTAATTTCATTAAAATGAAAAAAGTGTTCTACCGGGGGCTCGTGGGGGGTGCAAAAGTATATATAGGGTTAAACAGGATACATTCGCCTTTCTCCGGGTGGTATACGTTTCTTGTTCCCTTACTTCCTTTAGAAGTTCTATTCCACTAAAGTTTAAATTTGAGAAAAATATAGTGGTTTCATAAATATTTCATAACGCCCCTAATATCAAACGTTAGAAATGTGACTACTTACAAAAACTAAAGACTATAATCCTACTAACATTATAAAAAAGACCGCAGGCCAATATCGATGACAGCTTGCGAGTAGTAACCATTTATTTTTGATAAAAAACAAAAAAAAAACACCTTTTGCTGAATTAAAAAAAACAGTTGAGTTTGACAGCATGCCACGCCCACAATTATCAATAGTTTAACCTAATTTTCTGGCTACCTTAATCTGGATATATAAGCTACAAAAAGGAGTAAAAATTTTAAAAATCGATGACAAAAAAAAATTTGACTTTTGGCCAATGAAATCAAAATTTGAGCCACAGTGCGCCGCCTCCAGGTAAAATGGTCCACTGTGCGGCGCATAGTGGCGCCTTTCCCCAAATAGCGTGGCAAAAATCAAAAATTTGATAAAAGCTTCAGTAAAATCAGTGTATGTCTAAGATAGAGGATTTCCCACCGAGTAAGAATCAATAAATGGTTTTAAAATCTAATCAAAATTATGGATGATAGGCAAAGTTGGAATTTTCTTAACTTTTAGAAAAAGGTGCAAAACTTTTTGAAAAATTTCCTCTTTCAAATCAAATTGTAGGCAAACTAGTTAACCGGTTATAATGCCTTTGGGGTCGTTTGAAAGGTATTTTTATGTTTTCTAAAACAAAATAAAAATTATGGGCTCAGTTTTAGAAATATGCTATATTTTGGTAGTTTTTTTACTTTGATAGAATAGAACTAAAAATGTTTAAATATGTTTACTTAGATATTACCTAAAATGGTTCACTAATAGAACACTCTAACTAGTTAATGTGTACATGGCTGCATATACTTGTCAGTCTATATGCAACAACCTTAAAGGTATAAAATCATCTTGACATACACTGGATAGATGGGTAGACGTGTTTTGTCATAAGTCAGTGAAAAATTAATAGATATTAAAGTTATATGGCTTATTTTAAAGGTCATAAAATACCAAATATTACCTTGTTTCTGCAGATTTTTATATTATTTTTCACTATTTTTTTTTTTTTGGCGCTTGAAAACAGAAATTTAAATTTTTTTTCATATTTTATTTTGATTTTGATAGGATGGCGAAGTGTTTTTGAGAAGATTGTTAATATTTTGTAATTTTTATGTATTGGCAATTATAAAAACTGTAAATTCCGGAAGGCAATGATCATCAAAATTTTGTTAATGAATTCAACACAATAAAAAATCCGCTTTTCAGTGTTAAAATTCTGTTAATGAATTCAATATAATAAGAAATTTATACGCAAAAAAAAAAAATAAAAATAATATGCATGTGCTACCCATAATAAAAAATTTGCACTTAAAAATTTAAAACAACGAAAATTCGCTAGCGCTACCTGTACTATTTTTTTTAACGGTTACTGTATTCAGCATAATAAAACAAGTAAGAAAATTATAGTCGGTCTAGACCGACTATATGATACCCTATACCATGGTTTAGAGACCCTATCTTTCGGTCCAACTACTTCGATATAGAAAATAAGCATAAACCAAATTTGAGTGGGATTTTTATTAATTTTTTTGGCTGCAGATATGAAAAAGTTCATATCGGATGCTATATCTATAAAGGGACTAGGTCCAAAAATGGACCGATCCTGATCATGTTTGGTAAAGTCTCTTGTATTTTGCAAAAATATGTACAAACAAAATTTGAGAAGAATCAGTGCAATATTTTTGTTTTTTAATAGATTTAAGTGAAGATCGGGAAGCAGCTCTATATGGGGTCAAAGGGATCATTTTTGGACTACTCATTAGTGGATGTAATGAACGCATACAAACCCAATTTGAGTAAGATCTATATGACAATTTGGATCTTATGGCAATTTATGTCGATTTCATATTGGTAATTTGTATGGGGGCTAGGTCTGAACATGGACCGATTCTCACCAATTTCAATAGCGTTCATCCCATGGCCGATAAAGGCTTATATGCCAAATTTCATCAACATATATTCATATTTGCGACCTGCAGTTTGATTACAAGCTTTACATGGACACACAGACGGACGGACGGACGGACATTGTTAAATCAACTCAGAAAGTGATTCTGATTCGATCGGTATAATTAAAGATGGGTCTAGGTCACATATTTTTGGTTGTTACAAACAGCAGCACAAAGTCATTATACCCAAACCACATAGTGGTATAGGGTATAATAAAAAAAGGTAAATAGAAACTTTTATGTCTAGTATTATTGCTGCTATATTAGGGTGGCCCTTAATAAAAAAAAAGTGTTCAAACTGTCGGTCTCACCCCCTAGAAGCAAAAAAAACTCAGAAATACAAAGTTTTGGGCCAATCAAAAAACGTTTTGTCGTGGCGCAAAGCGATTGAAAATTTCAAGTGTGTTTATATGGGGAAAATATGACTTTTTTTTCAGATTTTACGAAAATTTCGTTCTATAGTTTAATTTTTCCAACAAGCTGTTATATAATTCAGGATCAGTATTAAATTATCCCTTCAAAAGGCTATAAAACTTCAAAATCAAATAAAAACTCGCCAAGAAATAGCAAATGCCCCAGACCACTTTTGTGCCAAAAAAAAACTAGGTCATGAAATTTGATGGCATTTTTTTCAACTTTGAGAAATTGATTAAAGCCATTATTCTTTTTTGGTCTCTATACTTATAAGTACTCAGATATGAAGTATTGTTTTATTACCACGTTGTTAACCTATTGCGCATTGAGACCGAAAATTGGAAATTTTTTTGATAAAATTTTTAAAACTCCTTTTTCAAGTTTGAAAAAACTTTCTTAAACAAAATTTAAAAAAATGAATCTGTCACTTCAGGGTTTTATTAAATACATGTTGCAGATTAACTGTGTGAATTTTTAAGTAAATCCCTCTACCAGAATTTTTTCGACAAGGATGTTATTTTTGCGGATTTCGAGAAAAATTGGATTTTTGTGAAATATTCTGTAAATGTACTCTTTCTAAATAGTTTGTATCAAAAATTCAACACTTTTCTACTTTTATATGTTATATTTTATCTTAATAGCCTAGGGTTTCAGAAAAAAAATAATATGACTACATTAACCCTTTTGGAATTGGGGTCACATATGACCCCAAAATAATAAAAGACAATTTATGCAAAAAATTAAAATATTTGGTAAGTGCTGTCCAATTTTAAGATGCGACGCTTAAAATATAATAACCAAATGTGTAGAAGTTTCGTTCCAAAAATGGGGGATAAATCCGAGAACGTTAACCCATTATTTGCCAAGGCCAGCTTTGGATTTTAAGGTATTTTTAAATTAAAATGACCTAAAACGAGTTTTTCTATTAAACTCGTTAATACCACTATTTAGAATTTAAGAAAAATAATTCGGTTAATTTTTATTTATTTAACCCCTCAGTGCTCCTGAGATCAAAATTATCCATTGTGATATATCTCTGGTGCAATTATCTGCTTATTGCTCGCGAATATAAAATAAAACAACTTAGGTCATATGTCTAAAAAATAGGACGTTTTTTGAAATTCACTTTGATTTTTATTTTGTAATTTGTTCCATTAAGAGTAGTAATAATAATTAATAATACCCTTTATATATATTATTATATTTGAAATTTACTTTTATTTAATAAACTATTTAAAACTGTGAAATAAAAATAAAAGATAATATAAAGCGACCAAAAAATGTCAAACATTATACGTAATGGCATCTTCACCGATTGACCTGAAATTTTTTTTTTGGCGTTTTTATCAATATCCACCAAATTGGTGGGTGAGACAGCAAGAAATTCAACTATTACTTTATTACATAAAATAATTTTATAACAAAATTGGTTAAAAGTTGTTTTAATTTATATTCGTTCGCGAGCAATAAGCAGATAATTGCACCAAAGATATATCACAATGGATTATTTTGATCCCAGGAGCACGGAATGGTTAAATAAATAAAAATTAACTGAATTATTTTTCCTAAATTCTAAATAGCGGCATCAACGAGTTTAATAGAAAAACTCGTTTTAGGTCATTTTTATTTAAAAATATCTTAAAATCCAAAGCTGCCATTGCCAAATAATGGGTTAACGTTCTCGGATTTATCCCAAATTTTTGGAACGAAACTTCTACACATTTGGTTATTATATTTTAAGTGTCGCATCTAAAAATTAGACAGCACTTACAAAATATTTGAATTTTTTGAATAAATTGTCTTTTATTAGTTTGGGGTCATATGTGACCCCAATTCCAAAAGGGTTAATGTAGTCATATTATTTTTTTCCGAAACCCTAGGCTATTAAGATAAAATATAACATATAAAAGTAGAAAAGTGATGAATTTTTGCTACAAAGTATTTAGAAAGAGTACATTTACAGAATATTTCACAAAAATCCAATTTTTCTCGAAATCCGCAAAAATAAAATCCTTGTCAAAAAAATTCTGGCAGAAGGATTTACTTAAAAATTCACACAGTTAAGCTGCAACATGTATTTAATAAAACCCTAAAGTGATAGATTTATTTTTTTAAATTTTGTTTAAGAAAGTTTTTTCAAACTTGAAAAAGGAGTTTTAAAAATTTTATCAAAAAAATTTCCAATTTTCGGTCTCATTGCGCAATAGGTTAGCAACGTGGTAATAAAACAATACTTCATATCTGAGTACTTATAAGTATAGAGACCACAAAAGTATGATGGCTTTAATCAATTTCTCAAAGTTGCAAAAAATGCCATCAAATTTCATGACCTAGTTTTTTTTTTGGCACAAAAGTGGTCTGGGGCATTTGCTATTTCTTGGCAAGGTTTCATTCGATTTTGAAGTTTTATAGCCTTTTGAAAGGATAATTTAATACTGATCCCGAATTTTGTAACAGCTTGTCGGGAAAATTAAACTATTGAACGAAATTTTCGTAAAATCTGAAAAAAAAGTCATATTTTCCCCATATAAACACACTTGAAATTTTCAATCGCTTTGCGCCACGACTAAACGTTTTTTGATTGGCCCAAAACTTTGTATTTCTCAGTTTTTTTGCTATTCGCATATTTCGAGAGGGTGAGACCGACAGTTTGAACACTTTTTTCCCCACTCCATATAACGAAGGGCCACCCTACTGATATATATTGACGTACATTTTCGAGTTGAGGCCAGTTGGCATTCGACTCAACAAGAGACCACGGAATATTTTGATAAAAAATAAAAAGAGTGAATTCCAATAATGTCCTTACTACATCTTAAAATGTTTGATTTATTTAGAAGCTCGGAAAACGAAAGCGTATTTAGATTGGCAGTTATAAAAGAAGTAGACGTTTTACCAGAACAGGAAGAAAGAAAACTTCACACCATTTTCAAGAATATTAAGACAAAATGGAAAGCCTCCAATCGTACAAAGGAAATCTTTATGAAAAGGAATATAACATGTTTTAATGAATACACAGCATTTAAAAGTTTGATTGAATAACAATGCTTAACAATTGGAGAGTTGTCAGAAGAAGCCTAGGAATGCAAAAACAAAGACTACAAGAAAATTAGATACACGAATACTTGCAAGATATCAATGATTAGACAGAATGAGGACCCTTTTCAATATATTGGCAGCCTCTTCAGACCCACTAATTTCATCACGAAGACATGAAGATCTCGAACGAATTTGGAAGAACACAATTATTGCTCCGATATGTTAAGTCTATTAGATATGGCTCCCAATGTTAATGACTATTTTAAAGAGAACTAACTAATAAAAAAAAATTACACTAGATTTTAAAAAAATATACTAAATAACTTAATATCTATAGCATTAATATATTAATATTAAAAATATTTAAAAAATGTGTACCTGTAATAATAATGAAAATGCAATATTAGTTTAACATGTTATATTAGAGTGGTATTTTTTTTTCTAGACTTTCGGATTAACCAATATGTATTCTGAAATTATAAGTCCATTAAATGGTTAATTAATAAAATTTAATTGCAAAATTTGGAATTTTGAGAACTTTGGGAATATAGGTCCAAAAGTGGTCCGATATCATTAAAATGTTACAGTGTTTTTTTGCACTATTTTTGTAATTTTTTTTAAATATAATACAGAAATTAGAAAATTTGGCATCTTTTGTGGCATTTGAACCAAATTTTTGTACGGGGACTAGGTCCAAACGTGGACCGATTTTAAATATTTTTTATAGATCTAGTCACTGGCCTAATAAACCCTTATTATTCAAATTTCATCGCAATAGAATAACATTTGCTACATTCAGTGGCATTAAAACCAATTTTTAAGGAAAATTTGTATGGGAACTAGGTCCAAACATAGGCCGATTCTAATAAATTTAAGTAGGGTTCGTCTTTGGGTTAAAAACACTTTAAGATCCAAATTTCAGCACATTGTCTTTCTATTTATCAGAGACGGAAGACTATTTTGAAGAGTTTGATAAATCGAATTTTTTGAAGTATCAAGATGATAGAGGACCATTGAAGGAAGTGCAATTCACTTAACGGAGATTGCTTTGAAGAACAAAATTGATTTCAAATCCCAAAAAACTGGTTTTCCATTGTTAGGCCATGGAGTTTGCACTCCATGTAGTAAATCTACAAACATCCTGAATCAATGAATGGCAGGATATGTCAATTGATAGAAATCAATGATTGTAATAGATAATAAAAGTTCACATTTGATAGAAATCTATGATTAATTACTATACATTTCACAGAAATCTATTAATTGATGGAACTTTAATTTCGATGAAAACCTCTGATTAATATTAAAGTACAATTAAAAAATTTACCCATTTATAGAAATTTTTGACTGGTAGAAATTCATTATTTTTGGTGAACAAAATATAAAATAATTTAAAATTTTTTTGATTACTTATCAATTTAACCACAAACACTGTATTTATATTTCTGCATCTCACCATTTGCATAGATACAATACATTACGAGATGATAGATGAACAATTTGAGTTACAAATGTTTTTTATATTTGCATTTTTAAAAGTCGTATCGAAGTTTCCAGTATTAATTGTTTGACTATAAATTTTTCACAAGAGAAGACAATTTAGTTTGTTAACTTTATACGACGATGTAGGTAGGAGTATTACATTTAATGACTGTTCGAAAGTATGTTTATATTGTTTTTAATTTACGCACACACACACACAAAGTTTTCTAAAGTTTCATAGCAATATTTATTGTTAAATATTCATAAACAATACAAAATGAGTAACTAACTATTCGTATTTATGTATAAACGTTTGTTAATGTTGTCGATGTAATGACTGGAATAAAGTAAATTTTTTCATTCATGGCAAAAACGTCTGCCCGTGTAAGTGTGTCTGTCTAAATGGCAACAATTGCCTTTTACAATTAAACGATTTCCAATGCCAAGTGAAGTGTTTTGTAAATGTGTTTAAAATTCTGAAAGAAATTTATACATTTTTTTATTTTCTTTACAACAAAGTAAATTTCAATAACTCTGCAATACACGAAAAGAATTGTTGTAGTAAATTTGAAAGAAATATAGTTGTTGAAAATTTTTCAGATTTTGCTGGAATTTTGAAATTTTATAAGATAATGTACTTTCGGCTTTAAACAAACTTTATGCTAACAATAAAATTAAATCAAATTTATATACAGTCTTATGAAAATTTGTCAGCCGAATTGATCTAAACTTTAACAACTGTTCTCGATTGTATTAACAGAGGTGTTTTATAGCAATTAACCATTTTGTATTGTGATCATAATCGGTTAGCAATAAATTCGATAGCCAAAATATATCTCTTTTCTGTGTGTTTTTATTGATCAATATTGAAATTGGTGCATGTTCAGTCGTAGTCGCCAACAAATGACGTTTATAAATGAGATCGACTAAAATTACCTAAAGATCCAGATTATTGATTACGTTCGAATTTTTTATATTTTGGTTTATTCCACAAAAAAATAAAACCAGTGGCGCAATTTTACATCATGGTCCCTGTCATCACTTAAATCTATCAAAAAAGCAAATATTTTGCACAGATTTTTCTTAAGTTTAGTTTATTACTGAGAAAAATAAATAACTTTACCATATATGGACATAATAGATCTATTTTTTTCAACGTCTTAACTATTATGAATTTCATGATGAATTTCTTAAGTCATAATTATTGCGAGGCAATTATTATGTTTTTTCTTAATTCATAACTATATTTTTCTGAAATGATAATAGTTATCAAAAATATTTCTTACTGATAATTATTATTTTTAGATAAATTTTTAAGAATTGTTTTTAATAGTTACGCATAAGAAATAAATTAAAAAATTGCTCATAATAATTACGCTATAATAATAATTTTTAAAAATTTTTAGAAAATGCTTTTCATTTTTGGTGAACTAAACTGTGTTCCGACTTTGTTTAAACGAATCTAACATACCTATGTTTGAAAGAAACTCCATTTACTAATATTTATATACACTTATGTATATGTATAGGTATGTATATTAAAAAAGTTTTTATTTAATTTTTTTTTAAGTTAACAATAATAAAAAAATTTTCCCTCAAAAAATTACAGGATAAAAAGAAAAATCAAAATTCAAAAAAAAAAAGTTTAATTAGAAATTAAAAGATTTTTGATTTAATTTAACAAACATTATTGTTGCTAATTGATCTTCAGCTAACTTACATCTCTGGTCATTTAAATTTGACGCAATGCAGAAACCGCCTTCAACGGTTACTTGAGTCGCCGGAACAGCATTAACAATTGATGCTAACTGCCTTAGAAATGGAAGGGTGAATTTATTTTCATGCCAGTAGCTTAAGGTGCTATTACATGACGTGTAAAAAACACGTACTGTACTGTCAAATTTTCCCACTCCAAAAGTTGTACGCATCGTGTTCTACATATGAAACATTGCATATGTACAATACATGAGGATAGTCACATGTAAATTTATTTTAGAACAAGTTCTATTTTGACACGAACAAACATATGAAAATACAACACTGCTTGTGGCGAAAGAAAAACAGAGTTTTTTTTTTATTTATTTAAATTATCATCGTTAACAGTTAAAAATATATAAATAAGTTTGTATATACATTGTTTGAGATATAACTAAATAGTATTGCAGCAAATATAAACTAATTATAATATAAGGAAAAGGGTGATTAGAAATTTACAGTTTAATGGAAAAAGATAGAAAAAACCAATTGAAAATGTATAAGAAATTTTTATACATTTGAAGATCTGTCTTCGAATCTTTGTGTTAATTTTCTAGTTACTGTTTCAAACATATCTTCTTTGTAGTTTCTGTCTTGAGTATCGTCTCGGTAAGTTATATATAATTTTAAAATTTTTGTTTTGAATTATCTGTAGAGATTTGGTGTGAGTTTTGGCACATCTTGTAGACCAAACTTGGCACTCATAAGTCATTATTGGTCTTATACACATTTTGTAAAGCAAAATCTTATTTTTACAGTTGGGTAAAAACATATGAAGTCAACCAATGAGTTGACCGCACCGATTTCGAATTGGATGAATTTTGGTATGAAGGGAAAGTTTAACATAGTAATAGCGTTTGCCAACTTTCAGTGTCGTAGGTCTCGTACTTTCAGAATTATGGCCATTCCAAGTTGGCAAAAATCAATAAAAATGCACTCAGATGCCTTAACACAATTTTTAATATCTCGAAAAGTATTCATTGCACGTTAATAATCAAGGGCTCATTTTACAGACTAAAACATGCGCCATTCCAAAAAAAATTTTTTTTCAAATTTTCGATCAAGGATAATGTAAATAAAAAAGGACTAAAATTTCCAAAGGATATTTCTCGAAAATCAATATTTTTAAAAATTTCAAAAAAATATATGTTAATTCTTATTATGCTTTGTACAAGTCTGTCAAATTTCAATGTGGAGTCTTTATTACAACATGAGTTATTAAGAAAAAAGCAGGCGAAGGTTTATGTATTTCATGAAATGTACCAAAATACAAAAAGGTGACAAATTACAAAAAGAAGGACAAATCAAATGTAACGGAACTTTTTCGACTTTTCTTTGCTTAAACTCTTTTTCTCCATTGCTAAACCTTTAATAAAAAGTACAACATAATGTATTATCATTATTAAGCACTTTATTACAACATATTTATTTATTTCTGAAGGATTTCAATTAAAAAATCTGCATCTGCCGAGTATCGCTTGACTTAAATTTTTTTTTTATCTACAGGTTCAATAGAATGCAGCTTTTGAGTTCCAGGAATAGTACGCAAATCCTTAAAACGAATTTGAAGGAACCGTGCTACATCTTCGTGGTCTTCTAGAGTTAAAAACTCGAAATTACAGTTCAAAAGATTTTGCAGGCACCATTCATATAATTGTTTTGGAGTAGTTATTTGACCTTGTAATGGACGCTGTAAACTAGCTCGACGTGCCTCTCTCTTTACGGTACCTCCAAGACCGTCACTTGGGCCTTTTCCATGGCTTGTTGCAAAAAAATGCCACTCAGCATTACATCCAAAATCTTCCATATGATAACATAAATTGATAAAGTTATTTTTATTTTTAAACTGGGCAGCACTACCGTCTGAAAAATACGTGATTTTCTTCGGGGTTGTTTTAAACTTTTTTCTCAAAAATACATTCAGGTGGCGATGGAACAGGTGAACAGCTACAGAATCATGTACAAGATAATCAGATATTATTATGAAGTTTGTATGTTGTGTTTTTCCATCTGATTTAAAATAAATAGCAATTGGGTATAAAGTGGCCTGAGAGTTGTTCCAGTGAAATCCCTGGACTGCATCCTGAATAGTAAAAGAAGCATTTTCTGAAAAATCGCAAACTGCTATATACTCATTTTCTTCCAAATTTGATTTTCTTTCGCTCAGATATGCTGCCTGCTGTTTTGCAATAAATGAATGAGGTAATAGAATTTCAAGCTTTTCACAAAGGGAATCCACAAAAACGTCGGCTTGGCCAATCATGGTCTCCAAATTATCCCTATCTACACTTACCCATTGTTTATATGTTATATCATCAATATCATTTTGCTCTAGTATTTGATTTAGTTTTGCTTTCAAATTTTCAATTCCTGGACACTTGTTACATTTACGTAGGTGACACTTTGAAGAAGATGGAATGCATGTCATTTGTTTCAAACAATCTTTGTAACATTCAAGCTGATAATTCGGAACACCAGCAGTTAATTTTTTTAAATTTATAGCATCAATCATCAGCTTCACATTTTGATGCTTTGTACAAACACACACGTTATGAGATCCACTCGCATTTGCTAGAATTATATTCCTCGGACGAAGTTGGCAAAACTTGGAAATACCTATTTTTATTCCATCATGTCGTTCCTTGAATAAGGCGTACATTTCTCTTAAGTTTCCAAGCAAAAGTCTTTTATTTTTCCTCACTTTTTTACCATTTTCAAAAACAGATACGAAACCTTTCTGTCCGGGCATACACCTGCTAACGTCATCGGATTCATAAAAGGATTTTACTAAACTGCTTGTCACTGGTGAAATTGGACTTCCCAGTTTTGGGTTAGGCGTACTCATCACACCCTTTGTTTCAACCAAATGCTTAACTTTTCGCGCGATATAGTTTGTAACCAGGAATTCTTCCTCAATTTTATGTATTGCCCAGCTTTTTGGTAAAATTGTTAGCAGTTGGATTTTCTCACTATTTTTTGTTAATGTTTTAAACTTTTCTTTTAATTGTTCTATTATTTCGGATTGTGGGCACATATGCGAAGTCGATTGTGCTGAACCGTGGAAAATTTTGTCTTGAATCGAATCACTTATTTTCCTGAATTTTGCATCTCTGTACCGTTTTTGATGTAACTTCTTCTTTTTTATCGGAGATTGTTCCAGATACGGTAAAGATTGGTTTAATTTTGAAACAGCAACTTCTTCCGTGCCTGACGCAATGTCATCTTCTTCCGTGCCTGACGCAATGTCATCGAAAGTATCTACATTTTCGTTTATGTCTGAACCTTCTTCCAAATTAGATTTATTAGATTTCTTCAGATGCGAAAATTTTATTCTACATGTCCCACAAATTTTATTTGAGATCGTAATGTTTTTATCCTTAGTATACTGTAGCATCCATTCTTGGACTTGTCTTAAACTTTTATTGCACCCAGTGTGACCGGATTTTTTTAAAAGGATTACAGCAAAATGTTGAATTGAATGGCATATATTTTATTTAAATACCACAACCGAATGAATTGTGCACGACTTTTTTGTATTGACAATAATTATAATTTATTTAAATATTTAGTCTCTTTTTTTTGTTTTTTCAAACGATCAAGTCACTTTAACACTATAACACTTTGACGTTTAGCACTTATGAAATCTAGTATTCAACTGAAGTTTGACTTACAGTCTCTGAACTATTTATACTATTTTTTTTTTGGTACAAAAAATAGATTTCAGGTAAAAAAAATACACGCCTTGCTTTTCTTGAATTGGAAAATTTGCGTGAAGTACGGATCATAAAATGTTTTTTAAATAGGGGCTGAATTTGCTACTGTCAATAAGCCAACCACAGGTCATAAAATATTTGTAAATTTTTTGTGTGAACAGGCAATAAATATTTCGCCTAGGTTGTAAAGTCGAAAAAGTTCCGTTACATTTGATTTGTCCTTCTTTTTGTAATTTGTCACCTTTTTGTATTTTGGTACATTTCATGAAATACATAAACCTTCACCTGCCTTTTTCTTAATAACTCATGTTGCAATAAAGACTCCACATCGAAATTTGACAGACTTGTACAAAACATAACAAGAATTAACAAATATTTTTTTGAAATTTTTAAAAATATTGATTTTCGAGAAATATCCTTTGGAAATTTTAGTCCTTTTTTTATTTACATTAGCCTTAATCGAAAATTTGAAAAAAAAAATTTTTGGAATGGCGCATGTTTTAGTCTGTAAAATGAGCCCTTGATTATTAACGTACAATGAACACTTTTCGAGATATTAAAAATTGTGTTAAGGCATCTGAGTGCATTTTTATTGATTTTTGCCAACTTGGAATGGCCATAATTCTGAAAGTTCGAAGGCTATATGTCTGAAAGTTGGCAAGTATTATTGTGCCGATCCATAGATCATGTGTACAAAATCTTATCAAATTTGGAGGTGATGAGGTCACAAATGTTAATATTTTCGGTTGATTTCATATGTTTTTACCCAGTTAAGAGTTGATTTACGATTCAGTAGAGGAAATATAGTTCTTCCACATCTTATCGCCTTATCACGCGTTTGAAGAATGTGATGTTTAAAAGTCAATTTCTTATCTAGTACTATTCCCAAATATTTGACTGAGTCAAGGAGAGGTATTTGTGATCCTTGAAGGGAAAGTGCGATATTTGGCATTCTCTTTGGCGATTTATTATAAGGGAAAATGATTGCTTGTGTTTTTGCTGAAGAATTTATGAGCGTGAATAAGTGCTCCTTTCATCTTTTGATAATAGCATTAGAGACTTTTCCTCTGGTTATTATGGCAGTATCATCTGCGTACAAAGCTGCAGATTGGTCTTTTAAAATTTTGAAGTCAGATGTATATATAGAATATAACGTTGGAGATAAAACTGATCCTTGTGGTACACCAGCCAGCAGTATTCGTTCAGTAGAGTAATCGTTGTCAATGTTTACTACAAATGTTCTTTCGTGTAAAAAAACTATTTATTAATTTCTGAAGATAAATTGGGTAGCCAAAAACATTCAGTTTATAAATCAGACCATTATGCCATACGGAGTCAAAGGCTTTTTCTATGTCTAAAAATACTATTCCAGTACTCTTTCGATCATTCTTATTGTTTGGTATATAATTAACAATTCTTTTAACTTGATGGACAGTTGAATGATCCTTTCGAAATCCAAACTGCTCGTTTTGCAATATATCATTATTTTCTGTAAATTCATTAAGTCTCGTTAATATGATTTTTTCAAATACTTTATCCAGAACATTTAACACGCTAATCGGCCGATAGCTTGTTGGTGATTTAGCATTCTTACCAGGCTTTAGAATTGTTATTACTTTCGCAGTTTTGAAAACTTTTGGAAAATATCCATTTTTCGAACACCAATTAGACGTTTTTGCAATAGTACTAAAAAAAAATATCTGACATTTTCTTTAAAATAATGGGGCAGATGCCATCTATGCCGGGGGCTTTTGAATACTTTAATGTATTCATAAAAAACTTAACTTCTTCTTTTGTTGTAAACGCTCGCTCTATACTGTTAGATATTGTTTGGTTATTTAACCATTCGATATGCTTTGTCACCTTCCGATCGACTGTTGATTTTAGATTGTACGTTGTTTTGTGATAATTTACAAAAACTTCTGCAATAATGTTGCTTTTATCTTTACTATTGTGGATATCAACGCCATCTATTGATAAACTACCGAATGTTGTTTGTTTACCTTTCATTGCTTTTGTCAACTTCCAGAACTTTTTATTACCTGTTGGTACCTGTTTTTTTTTTTTTTTTTTTTAATTGATACCAGCTATTATATCTGTCGTTGACAATGTGACAATTTGTTAACATAGTCAGCTGTTTAAGAATACTATATATTAAATTTCTTTCGGACGGAATAAAACATCTTTGTTGTTTTCTTCTGTATCTGTTTCTTTGTTTCTTTGAGAAAGCTTTTTTTTGAAAAACATGCCTCTCACGAACTGGAAGTACTTTGAATAACATTACCAAAAATCGGACATGTCATTGGAACATGATCAGAGTTAAGCAGCTCTGGATGAGTTTCAATTTGTGAAACATGTAAATTAGAATTTGTTAGTAGAACATCAACAACTGATGGCTTTCTCGGCGTTTTGTTCTGACTAAATCGTGTATAAGAGTTAGGAGAGTGTATGTAATAGTGCGAGCTGAGGTGATGATAATACAGCCTATTGTCATCAGTATTATTTTGGTGTCAACCCCAACTTGTATGGTGGGCATTGAGGTCTCCAAAAATAAAGAATTCCGTTGTGGTTCTGGTAATTACGTTCATGTCATCAACAAAACTTGGTGTATATTTTGGACTATAAGCAGAAGTAAATCTAATATGTCGATTGTTTATTTTGATCAATATGGATATATTTTCTATGTTTGAAGTTGGAAACGTTGAGATACGTTCGTGAGGAACAGAACTTCTTATCGTATGAGAACTCCTTCGCCATGTGTACTGCGGTCCTCTCTATATACTTTAAAATTGGACAGTTTGAATTTATGCTTGGTTTTCAAGAATGTTTCATTAATAAAGATAACGTCGATTTTCTTTTGGTGTAAAACTTTATCTAATTCTAATATAGAAGCAGGATTTGTTATACCTTGGGCATTCCAATGCATAACATTTAGACTGCATATTGTTTTATTATATGACATGTCGTAACATATTGCCAAGCACTCTTAATTTATCATACTTGGTTTTGCATTTTTCTAAGGCATCAATGGCTTCAAAATAAATGTCTAAAATTCGTTGATTTGATATATCATCTTTGAAATCATAACTTCGAGCCATGGAAGCATACGAAATATTTTCATGTTTACCTGATTTTATGGGAGCATCATTTATTAATCTTTTGCTGGTGCCTGTATTTGGTAATCTAACGGTGTTCCTTGGTGGTGGAAGATCATCTTCCGATGAGTAATCATCATAATTGATGCGTTGTGTTAACCTAAAGGGGGGCTTCTTATTTGTGACTTATTTGTGACTTTTCTACGAATTTCCAGATATTCCTTTCGTGATGGACAATGGGGGTCGTCAGCACGATGATTAACGCTTTTTAATTTTCCTTTAATACAATTGAAGCATTTGTATACTACAGGGCCGTCCACGGATGTTTTGTTAAGTTGACACGTTGTGTAATCATGGGTTCCACCACAACATAAGCAAGCTACTTTTCTAAAGCAATTTGCCGATCCATGACCATACATTGCACATTTAGAGCATTGAATAGGTCCTCTTGAACGAAGAAGAGCGTATCTCCAATGAACGACAATACCATACAAATATTTAATTTTTATTACCTCTCGTTTGGTAATTTGTTCTCTATTAAACTCCAACATGTATAACGCATCATCAGCGTTTGACCGTGAGGTTTGAATTTCTTTTATATGTATGGGTTCAATACTGAATGTCTCTTTGTTTTTCTGTTGAGTTGGGGTAAACCAAACATCATAAGCTTAAACTTTTTGTTATCTTTATTTGGAGGAATTTTTGTATTATCCTCTGCAATCTCTCCATTTTCGATACTTGTGGTTTCACCATCTTCTAGATCATAAAGGCCCTGAAATCTGTTACTGGGTGTTGGTTTTTTGAATCTAGAATTGTTTCCCCAGAATTTTTTTCATTTTTGAGCTATTTTTCAAAGAAATTCAAATGAATTTATTAATACAAGAGTATTTTAGTTAAAAAGTAAACAGCTGATTTTGTACCACACGTTTGAATGCTACAAAAGCCAGCAAACAACTGAAAAACAGAGTTAAAAATAAATTGTTTAGTATTAATTAACAATTAAAAAATATATAATATACATAGCTTTATTTTTAACAATTTTGTAAATTCACAAATTAAAAAATCCGCTTTTCATAACATATAAAGGTTATGTGATAGCAAAAATACTGATCGTATGTAAAACGACAATTTTGACAGACATACGGAATTACGTATGGATAAAAAAAAGCGACAACACATATGTAAAAACACGTCGTATAATAGCACCTTAAGCAAGTTAATATCGAAAAATTCATTGCAAAAAAAATGTCCATAACAAAAAAATAATAGTTATTCTCGAAAAATTGATTTAACTGTTAAAATTCTATTTTTTAAAAATTAATTCAAAAGTAATAGTTACGCTTAAGATTTTTTCTATTTAGTTATTCATTTCTGTAACAAAACAATAAAAATATCTTAATTGGATAATAATTGTTATGCTCCAATTACAATTTTTAACTTGTTTATAATAATTATGAATCAACTTTTATTAATAACTAGATGTAACCCGGTGTGCTTCGCTACACCCTCCCCTTAAGAATCGTTATGAAAGCGCTCACGCAAAGTCCCAAGGCTCTCACTAATACAGTAATTCAGATATATCACATTTAATATTAAGTTTGTGTGGGGGTACCACACGCATTTGTCTAATCCCACCCATTTTTTTGTCTGACTACTCACATTAATAATAGATGACCTGAGACGAATTTGCAAAGCTTTCTCTATCATAGTACTTATGATAATAAAATTTACTTTGTATGGGAGGTGCCACGCCCACTAAAAATATTTAAAAAAAATTAAAGCGTGTAGCACTCCCATAACCGCAGTAAGACTACGTGAAAATTTCAGGAAGATCAGATGAGTAGTTAAGGAGATTACCTCCTACAAACAAACAAACAAACAAACAAATATTACCTTTATATTATGTTAGTATAGATTTTTATTTCAATGCTTGCTGATGCTGATATACAATGTTTTTTGTTTTTTCATTCGGTACAACAATTATCAGATTTTTCGGCGTTCCTACCATGGAGCAAGGTACATGTAGCTGCCCATGAGAAGAAGATGGATTATCCATATTAGATCTGGCAACACTTAACTATAGACCTTGAACTTAGAATATCATTTGGCAATTTTTCTTTTTAGCGATTTTTGATTTTGCCCATTAATGATTTTGAAGATTTTTGTTTTTTGAGCGATTTTAATTTTTCGCGATTTTTGGGTTTGGCGATTTTTGATTTTGGCGATATATTTTCCACGACAAATCACATTGATAACTAATGAACTTGTCAAAAGACTGTCGCTTTCGTTGTGCTTCACATTTCTTACATAGGAGGTGCCACGCCCACTGATCCCATCCCGCCCAATATTTATTGGACTACTCACATTATAGTACACCAGTTATATGATATTAGATATCTACTTTGCATGGACGGTGCTACGCCCACTGCACCGACCACGCCCATTTTTGTGTTCGACTAATCACACAATGAACCTATGGGCTCACGCAAAGCCACAAAGCTCTCTCTTTTACAGTACTCCAGATATATGACATTAAATAGTTATTTTTCATGAGGAGTGCCACGCCCATTGGTGTGAACCCGCCAATTTTTTGTTCGACAACTCATACTAAGATCTGATAGGCTCATGCAAAGTGTCAAAGCTTCCTTTTTTAGCACACCAGTTATATGATATCATATATTTACTTTGTATAGGTGGTGCCACGCCTATTGCTCCGGTCACGCCCATTTTTTGTCTAACAAATTAAATGAATTATTTATGGGCTCACACAAAGTCCCAAGACTCTCACTATTACAGTACTCCAGATATATGACATTTTATATTTACTTTGTATGGCAGGTGCCACGCCTATTGGTCCGATACTGCCCATTTTCCATCCGACTACTCACATTAATAATAGGTGACATCAGAAAAATTTGAAAAGCTCTTTCTATCACATTACTCGAGATATATAATATTGAACTATTTCTTGTATGGGAGGTACCACGCCCACTTATCCGATCCCGCACATTTCCGGCGTAGCTACTAATATTAACAATAGTTGACCTCACACACATTTGCAAAGCTCTCCCTATCATAGTACTCAATATATATATATGATGATTAAAAATAAACTTTGTGTGGGAGGTGCCACGTCCACCAAAAATATTTAAAAAATTATAGCCTATAGCACTTCCCATATCCGCAGTAAGAGTCTGTGAAATTTTCAGGAAGATCAGATGGGTAGTTACGGAGATTACCTCCTACAAACAAACAAACAAACACAAACAAACAAACACACATTACCTCTTTATTATATTAGTATAGATTATTAAAAATGGCCAATTTCTTCGGATCTCAAAATTTTGATAGTAGTTATTTTGGGTCCTTAATTTTTTTTAGCAAGTCCTCATACGAAAATAGCATTCGATATGAACTTTTTCAAATGTTATATCGGAGGCCAAAAAATTCATAAAACTGTCATTTTGTAAGTTTTGTTTATGCCTTCAATCTATATTCAATTTTGACCTACTGCATGGAGTGATAGTCCGTGACCTAACTATTATAAACCGGGTTTTTGGATTTGAAATCAATTTAATTCTTCAATGCAATCTTCGCTAACTGAAGTGAACCTCTTTCAATGATCCTCTAACATCTTTATACCCTTGAAAAAATACGATTTCTAAAACTCTTCAAAATAGGCTTCTGTCTCTGATAAGCAGTGTTGCCATTTTAGCATTTTAGTTGCTAGATTTTATTAATAGAAAGTTGGTTTTAGCATCTTTTTTGTGATTTTTTTCTTATTTTTGAATATACAATTTTAATTTTAATGGTATTGATAAGTTTTAATTTCTCAAAGTGTAATACGAGAATTTTGAAATAGAAGAATGTAAACACCAACAACAGTTTTTATAAATTAAAAAGTCGATTGGCAAAAAATATTATTGTATTAAAAAAATGCCAAAATTTTCAATACAAACCACATTAAACCGGGTAAAACCAATATATTAGAAGAGCTTAAATTTAGATCATCTGAAACAGAAAAAATTCAAAACCAATGGAGTTATATCACAGAACAATATTGGGATACAGCATCGAATACAACCTCTTTATGGATTGAAGTTAACAAAAATTCTATTGACGAAAACCCATTTAAAGAGTTATCAATATTTGTATTGTCTTTATAAGCTTTGCCCAAGTTGAACGTTTGTGTAGTTTAATGGCTTTAGTTAAAAGCAAACTTTGAACATAATGAAAAATTGAAAAATGGATGCTGTTACACTTACAATATACCGAGCCATGTCGTTGATAAAAGTCGATCGTCAGAAAAATATCAGAGCCAGGAAGAACTTGACGATGAAGACATCACAGAAATATTAGATTCCATAAACCAATTATTGTAATATAATCGTACATTTTGATAATGTAAATTCTGTTATATTTGAAATTAAAAAAAAATCCGTCTAAAATTAAAAATATTTAATTTAAAATTAAAAAAAAAAACTCAATTTGATGTTATAAAATAATAATTTAAATTAAAATTTAAAAAATATAAATCGAAACATGTTTTGTATTAATTTTTCGATTTAAAAACCAAAGAATTTATTAATAAATTTTTATTTTTTTCAATATAAAGGTAATGAAATCTGACAAAAAAATTTAGCATCTATTTTTGACTCCAGTACATTTGATCATCTTTTTTTTTGCAATTTAGCATCTTTGCAATTTCAAATTATGGCAACACTGGGTGGGGAATCAATTCACGGTGTCAAAACTTCAATTTTTCTGAAGTCAAAGCAGATAAATGCGCCGGTGCATTGTCATGATGGTACAAGATTTTTTTCTTATTGAAGTGGGATCGTTTTTTCTTAATTTCTTCATCCAATCTGTCCAATAACTCAACGTAGTACTTTGCAGTTATTGTTTTTATTTTCTCCAAGTAATCAGTAAATATTACACGAAGTACGCTTATCATTATCTTTCCAGCCGATTGTTGAGTTTTTGGCCACGTTGGTCGGCTTTCGCACGCTTGTAACCACTCCGCAGATTACCTATTTAACTTCGGTGTATAATAGTGAATCCACGTCTCATTCATTGTTATAAATCGATATAAAAATCTAGTTGAGTTTACTTCAGATATCGCCAAAGCATATTTTTAATCACGAACACCTTTCAGTTTTTGTTCAGCGGCACCCATCGAGCAGAAAGACTTTTCATATATAAATGAACATTTTATGTATGCCAGACTTACTCCGTTGATATCCCTATGATGCCAAGAAGCTCACTCACTTTAATTTTTCGATCATCCAATCCAACCTAATGCAATTTTCTTACATTTTCTTCGGTAAATGCCTCATTTGAACGATAAGGGCCATCTGCATCATATGTGCTCGTACTACCACGTTTGAATTCGGAATACCACATTTTAACCATTGAATATGACGGCGAAGATTCACTATAACATTTATCGATCCATTCTTTGGCTATGACAGTATTTTTTCCCACCAAAAAACAATGTTTAATCAAAGCACGATACTCTTTGCAATCCAGTTTTTCTCAAACTTTAAAAACAGCATTGTTTTTATAACGACAACTTTTTTTTCTAATTAATGAAATGTCTTGCAATTTTGAAACAATTTTTCTTAAAGTTTTCCCTACTGAATAAAAAGAAAAAAATAGCACTTGTTATGTCATCTCTATGTGAGGCCACGTACTTTTCACTCCGTCATGTATACAAAATTAAGCATTTGTAATCGACTATATTCCTAGATTACTCACTCAACCATTCCGACCAAATTGTGACTTCGGTATAGCACTACTCGATTGCAAATATGCTCTTAGTTTAAATTTGATGATATTTTCCAGCAAATATTAAACAATGACTGAATTAAAAATTATATTTCTAAGCTGTATATATAAACAGAATGATTCCTTTTAGTTTCAAATTATTCCGGCAAAAATGGAACCTTGGACGAACTATTACTCGACAAAAAACAGAAAATAAATATTTTCCAAAAAAGATTTTTTTATGGGCCGTAATTGACCATATTCGCCTGATGACTCATTTAAAAAATTAAGCCATTTCAGTTAAAAATGAGCTCTGGGCGAACAACTATTCGAAAAAGATCAGACACTTTCCGTACAAAATTATGAAAATTTGCTCCTTTATCAAGTTTGATGTAATTTTACTAAAAAATTTACGTCACGACTTGCCTAATTTTTTTTACTGATTACAGTTGGCAATACATTGACATAATTTTCTTAAAAATTTAAAAGTATTCCGACAATAATTGTGCCACTTTCCACATAGATATATGAAAATATGCACTCCATTGAAATTTGGCATCGATTTACAAAAAATTTTGAAAGAACACATGGTACAAGTTGAAATTGGAAATATGAGTAAATTACGTACACCAAATTTCAAAGTAATCTGACCAAAATTGTGGCTCGGAGGAACTACTACTCGAAAAAGATCAGACACTTTCCATACAAAAATATGAAAATTTGCTCTTATTTCATGTTTGAGATAATTTTATAGAAAATTTTTCACTAAAATTTTTTACTTAGCCAAAGTTATATTTTTCGCAATAAAATTAAAAATTGTGAAAAAATAAATTACTAAATGATCTGTCAATTATTCAACTTAGTTTCGATATAGCACTTTCTCATAATTGCTGGCCATAAGTTCATAAAAATTGATTATAAAATTGGTTTAAAATCAATATCCAATTTTGACCCAAGTAAAGTTGGACCGATGTGTATTCTAGAATCTCGTGGTATAGCGTATGCTATAATCGTTCTAGATCTATCATAACTTTCTGACTTGTTTTTCAAATACGTTTGATTGAAATTTATTATATTGTGTTTTTTTTTTTTTAGCTAAAAAGAGTTTTTAACTTTTTTAACAAATTCCTTTCAGTGCATAGAATTTTTAATCAACAAAATTTTACTTGAACAATTTACTCCCTTTGTGGTGGTGCTGCACAAATGTACTTTGCTTACCATTACTTTAAAGTAAGTACTGTAAAAATTCGCACGACCCGACAGCTTTAGTAAGGACATACTTTATAATGAAAAGAGTCAGCTCTTTTGAGGTTCCACTGTACACTATTGTCTGTTTATATGTTTTCAAAGTAGTGTGATTGTTTGTTTTGTTAGTGTATGTGTGTATGTGTTTGTTTGTGTTAAATTTGCACACGCAATTTTCAAGTGGTATGCAAATTATTTAATCATTTAAATTGGAAAATTGTTGAAATTTCACTTAAGATCTCTTGATAGGCTGATAAGAGGTAACAAAGCAATAAATCAGACTGCCTGAAAGACCGACTGACTGACTGACTAACAAAATGACTATTTGTTTATTTTGTCTGGATTTCATTCTGTTTAGTAAATTTTTTATACATTTTATTTGAAAATATTATCAGATAACCGATGCTCCGGTAGTTTGAAGTCTGGTCTTACAGAATTAAGAATTCTTTGATGATGTTTTCTACTATTTGCTGTATTCCTTACCTAGGGATCTCTGTTAAATTCATTAGTGTGGTATGTCTGACTTGTCTGATTGTCATGTCTGTATGGTAATATTGTTGTTGTTGTTGTTGTTGTTGTAGCTGCAGCATAGCATTGTTTTAATGCTTAATATGTACCATATAACCACTATAACATCAATCTACGGGTATTTTTTTTTTTTGCATTGTATTGTATTTCTATCTATGCAACTGTCTTTCATGGTCGTTTGTCTGACTGGTTGTATAAAATTTATATAAATATTTGTTTTTGTTGTGCCATGATTAAATTAAGTTGATGCAGTCGATTTTGTAGTTATTGTTATTGTTCTTGTTGATATTGTTGTATAGAAAAAGAAAAAAAAACCTTACAGAATACAGTCAATCATGCAAAAGTTGCAAATTGGTTTTTATTATTAACAACAACAAAAAAAATAAATAAATAAAGTATGAAATAAAGATACACAAAATTGAGTTTTTCATCATTTGTATTTACAGTTACTTCCACTTCCACTTCCACTTCCTCTAGCCTTTGACAAAAAAAGGGATTGCTTTACACTAAATTATACATACAAATTTAAATAAAGAGTGTCTCAATATAATCAACCATACATTATGAATAAATGTGTAAATATTTTATATACACGTACAATTTATATTTACAAGTGTGTATACAAAATGGTTTTGTGTTCAACAAATATGTTCGTATTGTTACAGAAGGAATCCCAGGGTGAAGATTTAGAATAGATAAGAATGCTTGGATTTTAGACTTTTTTTTATGTAAATGCCATTTTTTCTTTAAAAAATATTTAAATTTGTTAGAAAAATAAAACTAAAAAAATGTTTGTTATAAAAATAAAACTAAAAAAATATAGATATATATATGGGGGGTTTCATGTCAAGTGCACCAACTTTTGAAACCGATATCTTCCGATCGGGATGAAATTTGCACCAAGGTTAGTCCTATTGGATAGTAGTTTAGACGCAATTTTTCAATAAGATCGGTCCAGATCTCTCTGAGTTAGAGGGGATCAAAATTTGACATTTTGGCCAAACAGGTGTTTTTTCTCATCCATGTAACTTATTACCTATTGTTCTTAGAAAATTTTCTGCCAAATAGTTTAAATAGCTATTTCTTAAATATTTCGGAAAAAAATACTTAAAAAAAAATTTTTTTTTTACTTTTTTTCGACTTTTTTTTTGCTAAATCTAAGCATTTTTTGCCTTTTTTTTCAAAAAGGGCATTTTTTTTTTCATAAGAAAGCTTAGGATCTTTCCTTTAAGAGCTTTTTGGTCGCTTAGTGGGATGGGAGTGGGATATCTATCAAAATAAATCTTTTGTAACTCAAGACAACGGTTTTTCAATTTTTCACAAATGCACTATTTTGAATTTTTTCCTATTTGTGTGAAAAACTTTACAAATAAAACTTACTAGAGGACCCCTGCTCCTCCGCAGCATTATATTATGTTATATTAATTTTTATAATATAATACCAAAATTTGCAAGAGAAGTTAACGTACAGTATTGCCAAAATATGCCAAGAGATGCTAACGTACAGTAATACCAAAATTTGCCAAGAGAAGTCAACGTACAGTACTACAAAATTTTGTCAAGAGAAGTCAACGTACAGTAAAAGCAGAGTTGATTATCCACGTATAACTTTCCTCAAACCCAACGAATTTAAGCATCCACTGAGTGTTCCTAGTCAACAGGCTACGTTAATTAGAACTCTAGTTATAGAGGTTTGAGAGAAGAAAAATATTGAAAAAAAGTTTATTCATAAATTCTTTTATATATACTAGAGGACCCCTGCTGCTCCGCAGCATTATATTATATTATATTAATTTTTATAATATAATACCAAAATTTGCCAAGAGAAGTTAACGTACAGTAAAAGTAAAGTTGATTGTCCACGCATAACTTTCCTCCAACCCATCGAATATGCCATGAGAAGTTAACGTACAGTAATGCCAATATATGCCAAGATAAGTTAACGTACAGTAAAAGTTAAGTTGATTCTCCAGGCATAACTTTCCTCAAACCCAACGAATTTAAGCAGCCTACGTTAATTAGAACTCTAGTTATAGAGGTTTGAGAGAAGAAAAATATTGAAAAAAATCTTGAATGCAAAGTTTATTAATAAATTCTTTTAATATACATATACGATGAGGATACTGAGAAACTAGACAAATTAACCTTTCCGAAGGTATGTAACATACCTTCATAACATAAAAGAAGACAATGGTTATCTGTAACTTGAAAGAGTTATTTGCAACATTGCAATCCGAACACGAGGATGTTAGAATTGGCTTCACGAAATTAACCCAAATGAGGCCAAAACATTGCGTTTTGCCAGAAAGCAGCGGAACTCACACAGTATGCGCTTGCATTTACCATGAAAATGTTAAACTGATGTTGAAGGAAATCAACTTAAAGTATTTAACAGATGATTCAGCAGAAGATTTACACGATTACCGCGATTGCCTTAAATTGACAATGTGTCCTAATGCAACAACTTCTTGCCACTTAGGTGAATGTACCAATTGCCCGAAAACCACATTTATCAAAGAAAATTTAATCAACTCTTTAGATCGAGAATATATAGAGGAGGTCAAATTTGATTCTTGGATTCAGACTGACAGATGCACATCGAAAACAATCATTTTATGTGGATGATTTTGTGGAAGAAATCTGTACAGGATTGCTAAACTTGAGAAACCATTACTTTTTATTCAAAGAGCAATGGTCATTCTTCAAGGATTTGAAGATACATTTGAAGTCTGGTGAATTCGTTATTACATATGATTTCGCAGAAAACTATAAATATGTTCGTTATTGTTATGTATTGGTGATCTGTATTGGAATAATTAGTCATTTATTGTTCGGTTTAAGATCATGTATATATTTTTCTAATGAAAGAAAGATAATAATTTTTGTAATGTAAGAGAAATATTGGGGAAAAAAAATTGAAGACAGCGCTAGATGGAGTAGCTACTTTCGAACAAAGCGACTTGTTCATCTTCAGCATCCTTCTGCCTATTACTTCAACTCATGCTTAGTCAACTATTTAACTCAACATTTGAAAGAAAATAACATGAGAAATGTTTTTCTTTTTATATAGAGAGTTTGTACGAACAAGCTGAGCTTTTCCAATTTTTAGCTTTCTCTACATTAACATAGGATGCCATACAAGCACTCCACTTCAATAACGACCAAGCAACTATATTCACAGTAGTTATTTACTACATGAAAGATGAAAACCTGGAACACAAAAGTATGGCAATCATATCCGACGATTTAAAACATGATACCGTTGCAGTTTATGAGTACCAGAAGAGAATACTAAAATTTCTAAAATCTAAATTTACAGTAAAGAAGGTATACTACGTTTCGGACGGAGCTCGTCAACATTTTAAAAACAAAAGTAGCTTCGCAAATCTTATGGCTCATGAAAAAGATTTTGGAATGCCAGCTGAGTGGCATTTTCATCCTACTGCTCATGGTAAAGGAACATGTGATGGTATTGGAGCAAACCTTAAAAGAAATGCAGCGAAGTATATCCTCCAGTGCTCTCATCAAGATCGCATCTTAGATGCGACTGCTTTATGCCATTGGGCAAAGAGTTATTGTAAAGAAACTAAAATAGTTTTTAGTAGCAAAGAGGATCATCAGGAAACATTGAAAACACTGAAGAGCAGATTCGATGCTGCGGTAACAATCGATGGCACCGCTCAATACCATGCTTTTATACCGCTTGTCGATGGAAGACTCAAATTGAAAAAGTTTTCTGCCTCTATTCAATGCGATTTCTTTCCAAAGACAACAAATAAACCATGAGCGAAATCAACAGCAGAACCTAGTAACGCCAAGAAAGGATTGACAAAAACCGCAGAAAATAAAGGCGACAAAAAAGCTTGGATTAAAGACTGGGTATTTAAAAATTTACAAGACTTAAATACCTCATCAGCTACAATAAATTAAGTATAAAAATAGTTATGATATAAATGGATCTAATGCAATTAAGATTAAATTTTAATAAATTATTTATCTTTTTATTTTTAATATTATTATTATTATACATTAATTTAATTATTATTAAAAATAAATAAAAAATAATAATTTTTCAACATTTCTATAGAAAAAAGCGATTTTTTTCCTGAGGTTAACATATTCTGGATATTACAGTAACGAGGGTATAAAATTCTAGTTAGGTATGTTATATACCTTCGGAAAGTTTAGTTTGTCTAGTTTCTCAGTATAAGTTTTATTTGTAAGGTTTTAGACACAAATAGGAAAAAATTCAAAATAGTGCATTTGGGAAAAATTGAAAAACCGTTGTCTTGAGTAAAAAAAACATTTATTTTGATAGATATCCCACTCCCATCCCACTAAGCGACCAAAAAGCTCTTAAAGGAAAAATCCTAAGCTTTCTTATGCAAAAAAAAAAAAAAAAAAAAAAAATGCCGTTTTTGAAAAAAGGCAAAAATGCTTTAATTTGGCAAAAAAAAGTCTGAATTTTTTTTTTTTTTTAAGTATTTTTTTCCGAAATATTGAAGAATTCGGTAGAAAATTTTCTAAGGACAATAGGTAATAAGTTACATGGATGAGAAAAAACACCTATTTGGCCAAAATGTAAAATTTTGATCCCCCTCTAACTCAGAGAGATCTTGATCGATCTTGTTGAAAAATTGTGTTTAAACTAATATCCAATAGGACTAACCTTGGTGCAAATTTCATCCCGATCGGAAGACATCGGTTTCAAAAGTTGGTGCACTTGACATGAAACCCCCCATATATATAAAGGGTGATTTTTTAGCTATTATCTTTTTGTCAACACTGCCACACAGCACGCGCAACAATGGACTTATTGAGAGGCGAGTTCGGTGAACATTTTATTTCACGTTCGGGACCGGTCAATTGGCCGCCTAGATCGTGCGATTTAACGCCTTTAGACTATTTTTTGTGGAGCTATGTTAAAGCTCATGTCTATAAATAAAGACTTCATGCATTTTTCTGAACTTTATCTGTTTTTTTTGGAAAACTTTCCCATAGCTCTTAAAAAATCACCCTTTACTATATATTTTAACAATTCGCAAATGAAGATTGTCAAAATTGCAGTTTTCTTTGCAACGAAACAACGGAAAATTCAGTTTTTTTTTCAGCGGTCCCCCATTAAATTCTTGATACCCATATAAACTATATTCTATCCACAGTGTTGCCCACATAGTATCTAAAAGTCTCTTAAGAAATAATAGGCCATTATATCAAAAAAGTTTAAATTCTTTCTTACTAAAACAAATCTACGAGTGTGTTGTTCTAAATCTCATATATAGGTCGATACAGAACCCTAAAAATTAAGGTTTTTCTTAAATTACAAAATTTTAAAACATGATCGTGCATGCTCTATAAGCTACTGGATAGTCATTTTGAATACCTTTCATATGATGATCAATTTGTAAATGGTTCCTTTGGATGAAATGTGAGAAATCAGCCAAATATCCTTTTTATGTCCTAAGTGTGAGAAAAGGCAGCTAAGAAGATATGGGTCACATATTATATCATGTTCTCTAATCAAAACATCATTGCGATCTGCGGTTGCCCCTATTGAAAACTTAATTTTTAGCTTCTTCAAAAGTAGTTTGTTTTAGTTTTTAACAAATCCTGCCTTTGTATCATAGAATAGCTTCCCTTTGAGTGCGTGAACTTATCACAAGACTTTGACTTCTATGTCCATAATATCTTCTTTTTCTTTTTCTCTGTTTTTCTGTGTTTTTATTTTTTTTGCTGTTATTGTTACTTTTAAGGGCCTTTGCTTAAGCTTTTTACATTCTGCGTTTTTTGTTTTTACTCTTGTCGTTATTGTTGTTGCTGTTTATGCTTTGATGAGCTCATATTGAGGCTGGTGTGTATTCTCCAGAGTATTACTTTAATATGTTCACAATACTTCAGTTGTACAATTGTTGATCAATTTTTTGTTACCAGTTTACCATACAACAACTGATCCATCGCCATAGCCGGCAGTCAGACGGCAGCATCTAGCAGCCAACCATCAAGCCAGCCAACCAGCCAGCCAGCGAGCCAACTAACAATCTGTAAAAGATTTTTTGTATCAAAGTATCAAAGGATATGAAAATGTTTGGCTTTGTTTGCGTATGGTTTGGGTTTTGCTTTTGTAGTTTCATTACATGGCATTGCTACATTTTTGTTGTTTTTTTTGTTTTTTGTTTTTTTGTGTTTTTTTTTTTTTTTTGTTTGTTTGCCAACTACTGACGGAAGTTTATGGTTTTTAGCTTTCTTTTATTGTACGTATAGCAACAGCAAATATAATTTGATGCGTGAATGTAACATGAGTGTCCAGGTGGCAGGGGAAGTGAAAAGTGTGACAGGGAAAGGGTTGATTGCATGAAATATGTTTACATATCAAAGTAATTAATTGTTCAAATATTAAAACATAACGAACAAAAATATGTGTGAGTTGGTTCGAAGAGGTCACATGACAATACACATTCAATCATTTTAATTATTTGAATGAAACAGCAAAAAGTTATTAAAAATTTAAACCAAAAAAAAATAATAATATTTTACAAAGACAATGAAATTGCTGCTTGGAATTAACAAGGAAAATCACTGTATTATGTCTAAAGAATCGTAAGGGGAAAACATAAATTAAATATTAAATTGTTTTATTGTTAAATTAGGAAAGCCATTGTAGTCATCACAATCTTGAAGTCAATTATGGAACCTTCGTCTTATATATTGTAATTATGTAAAAGTGAGAAGTATCTTAACGAGAAACAGTTACACAATGTTGTTAAAGAATCCAGGCCAACTGGTGATAAGGGGACAATCTCAAAAAGTGATGCGAATTTTTCCTAATCGAAAATCGCAAAATTGTCCCCAAAAAAGCGATAATTATGTATTTGTAATAATCTAACCCATAAAGACAAAGTTTTTATTAAAACTCTTTCCTTATGCATATGAGTTTTTTATATCTCCATGACTATACGTGACTGTGTGTGACTATCTTAAAATTAATATTTGGCCACAACAAGTCTATGGGCAAAGTTTCAGATCCATCGGATGAGGGGAAGGGGGGTTTTAATCCCTCCGTGACTATGCGTGACTATGTCAAAGTTAATCTTTTTTCACAGCAAGTCTATCGACCAAGTTTTAGATCGATCGGATAAGGGAAAAGGTGTTTTAAGTCACTCCGTGATCATGCGTGAGTGTGCGTGACTAAGTCAAAGTTCATCTTTTCTTCACAGCAAGTGTATGTACCAAGTTTCAGATCGATCGCATGAGGGGATATGGCATTTAGATCACTCTGTGACTGTGCGTGACCGTGTGTGACTGCGCGTTACTAAGTCAAATTTAATCTTTTCTTCACAGCAAGTGTATGGACCCAGTTTGAGATTTAGATCACTCCGTGACTGTGCGTGACTACTACCCCAAAATTAATCTTTAGTCACGACAAGACTATGGGCCAAGTTTCAGATCAATTGGATAAGGGGGAATGGGGTTCACCCATGGCAGACAGACAGACAGACAGAGAGTATGAGATAAAAGAAAGAGTTTAAAAAACGTAATATTTTATTGTATATTGGAGCGTTTAAATAGTAAAAAAAAATAAAAATATAAAAAAATAAATGAAAAGTTCCCTTTCCATAGAAAGTACTTTCCACTTTCCTTCATCATAAAAATTACATTTTTCATAAAAGCACATTTTTGAATAAAAGTATAAATGGTAACTTTTTCAGAAAGAGTATTTTTTTTTTTCATAAAAAGTATCTTTCTCATATACATATATCACTTTTTTCATAAAAAGTATCATTTTCATAAAAAGTACCTTCCTTTTTCATAAAAAGTGCCTTCACCATAAAAATTTAATTTTTCATAAAGCACATTTTTCTATGAAATTAAAATTTTTGAGAAAGGTATCTTTTTCATAAATAGTACTCTTTTCATAAAAAGTACCTTTTCGTATACATCGCTTTTAATAAGAAGAACCATTTCGATTAAAAGTTACTTTTTTATATGAAAAGTTTTCCATGAAAAGTATATTTTTCTTAAAAGTTGAATTTTTATGTCATGTCATGTTCAAATAAATAATATCGTTTCACTTTAGTGCTCATCTTCAGGATATAATAAAGTTTTATATCAAATTTTATTTCTTGTATGCTTGAAAGGAATTAGATCTAATAGAAACTTTTTCAATAAAAGTACAATTTTCGAAAACGTTAACTTTTCCAGAAAAAGTACTTTTTTCATAGCTTTCTAATAAATATTACTTTTTTCATTTCCATGAAAAGTACCTTTTTCATAAAAAGTACCATTTTCATAGAAAGTATAATTTTCGTGAAAAGTACCATTTACATGAAAAGTACCATTCACATAAAAAGTACCATTTTCATAAAAAGTACCTTCATCGTAAAAATTGAATTTTTATAAAAGCGCATTTTTCTCATCTTCAGGATATATATCATATTTATTTTTTTATATTTGAAAAGAATTGGATTTAATAGAAATATTTTTCAATAAAAGTGCTTTTTCATAAAAAGTAGCTTTTTCATAAATATCACTTTTTTCGTAAAAAGTACATTTTTCATAATAAATACCATTTTCATAAAAAGTACAATTTTCATAATAAGTACAATTTTCATTAAAAGTCCTATTTCATAAAAATTTAATTTTTCATAAAAGCGCATTTTTCTATAAAAATTAAATTTTTTGAAAAAGGTACCTTTTTATAAATAGTACTCTCTTCATAAAATGTATCTACATCATACAAATTTAATTTTTCATGAAAGCAGATTTTTCAGTAAATTTAAAATTTTTGAAGTAACTTTTTAATAAGAAGGACCATTTCTATTAAAAGTACCTTTTTTATAAAAAGTACGTTTTTCATGAAAATTATATTTTTCATAAAAATTACATTTTATATCATGTCATGTTGAAATAAATAAAATCGTATCATTTCAGCGCTCATTTTTAGGATATAATAGTTTTAATATCAAATTTATTTTTTTGTATATTTGAAAATAATTAGATTTAATGGAAACATTTTTCAATAAAAGTATAATTTTTGAAAACGTTAACTTTTTTAGAAATAGTACCTTTTTCCTTAAAAGTACCTTTCACATAAATATTACGCTTTTCATAAAAAGTACCATTTTTATGAGAAGTATCTTTTTCAAAAGTACAATTTACATGAAAAGTACCAATCAGATAAAAAGTACCATTTTCATAAAAAGTGTCATTTTCATAAAAAGTACCACTTCCATAAAAAGTACCTTCATCATAAAAATTAAATTTTTTATAAAAGCGTATTTTTCTCATCTTCAGGATATAATAGTTTTTATATCATATTTATTTTTTGTACATTTGAAAAGAATTAGATTTAATAGAAACATTTTTTAATAAAATATAATTTAAAAAAGTACTTTTTTCATAAAAAGTACCATTCTCATAAATATCACTTTTTTCATAAGAAGTACATTTTTCATAATAAATACTATTTTCATAAAAAGTACCATTTTCATTAAAAGTACCATTTTAATAAAAATTTAATTTTTCAAAAAAGCGCATTTTTCTATAAAAATTAAATTTGTTGAAAAAGGTACCTTTTTATAAAAAGTACTCACTTCATAAAAAGTATGTAAATCATACAAATTTAATTTTTCATAAAAGCACATTTTTCAGTAAATTTAAAATTTTTGAGAGAGGTACCTATTTCATAAATACATACATAGTAGTACTTTGTTCATAAAAAATACTTTTTCTTATATATCACTTTTTCACAAAAGTAACTTTTTAATAAGAAGGACCATTTCTATTAAAAGCACCTTTTTTATAAAAAGTATGTGTTTCATGAAAATTATATTTTTCATAAAAATTACATTTTATATCATGTCATGTTGAAATAAATAAAATCGTATCACATCAGCGCTCATCTTCAGGATATAATAGTTTTTATATCAAATTCATTTTTTGTATATTTGAAAACAATTAGATTTAATGGAAAAATTTTTCAATAAAAGTATAATTTTTGAAAACGTTAACTTTTTCAGAAATAGTACCTTTTTCCTTAAAAGTACGTTTCACATAAATATTACTTTTTTCATAAAAAGTACAATATTCATAAAAAGTATCTTTTTCATTAACAGTACTTCATCATAAATACTAAATTTTTTATAAAAGCATATTTTTCTATAAAATCAAACCTTTTGAAAAAGGCACCTCTTTCATAAATAGCACTCTCCCCGCAAAAAGTACCATCATCATAAAGATTTAAGTTTTCGTAAATAGAAATTTTATCATAAAATATGCCGTTTTCATATATCTGTGGTTTTCTGGAATAACCACGTATGTCCATTTTTGTCAGTTATGATTTAATGATGCCAAATATATTAATCTTTAATGCTCTTTACATGTGTTAAATTTTTTTTTTTAATGTTGACCATTTCTAAGTTTTTTCTTTAAATAACGACGTAACTTAAATATTTATTAAATTAATTTGCAGCACTAACGACGTATGTCAACCTACGTTTGATCGCTGACAAATTATTTTCTCAGAAAGCGACACATAGCGACATACGTTGTTATTAATGAAAAAAAAATGCAAACTAATTTTGGATTATTTTTCAGTTTATAACCACTTATAAAAACTTGTGTGTTTATTTCTGTTATTTTTTGTCACTATTATTCTTGATACGTCGTTATATTCTCATCCAAAGTCCCATTAACTTTTTGTTGACGAACAAAAAAAATCCATTTTTCAAGCAACAACAACTTATGTCTACAAGGTGGTAGTTTTCTTTTTCAAAGAAAACGACGTTTGTCGACATAAGTTTTTTTATTTGCACACACTATAAGTGTAATTTACATGTTGTTTTTTCGTCCTTCTCTAGGATCTCTTCCTCTAAAGATTTTTGACACAAAATTTTATATAAAGTATTTATTGCCCATATCTGCGGGAATGTTAAGTAAAAAGCTCTAAAATTTTTATATCGAGCCCATAATTTCGAATATAACGTTTTTGGGCTCCCCTGAACATTTGGATTTTATGACATGCGCGGTTATTCTAGAAAACCACAGATATATCGCTTTTTCACAAAAGTATCTTTTTAACAAAAAGAACCATTTTCATTAAAAGTACCTTTTTTGTGAAAAGTATGTTGTTCATGAAAAGCATATTTTTCATAAAAATTACATATTTATATCATGTCATGTTCAAATGAACAAAATCTTATCACTTTAATGCTCGTCTTCAGGCTATAATATGGTTTTTATATCAAATTTATTTTTTGTATGTTTGAAAAGAAGTAGCTTTAAGGGAAACTTTTTCAATAAAAGTATAATTTTTAAAAACTTAACTTTTCTAGAAAAAGTACTTTTTTCATAAAAAGTACCTTTCAAATGAAATTACAGTAGGTTCTTCATATAAACACTCATAAATATTATTTTTTCATAAAAAGTACCATTTTGAAAAAAAGTACCATATTCATGAAAAGTACATTCATCATAAAAAATTTAACTTTTCATAAAAGCTCATTTTTCAATAAAATTAAAATTTTTGAGAAATGTACCTTTTTCATAAATAGTACTCTTTTCATAAAAAGTACCTTTTTCATATACATAGCTTTTTTCACAAAAAACCTTTTTAATAAAAAGTATGTTATTCATGAAAAGTATATTTTTCATAAGAATTACATTTTTATATCATGTCATGCTCAAGTAAATAAAATCTTTTCACTTTAGTGCTCATCTTCAGGATATAATATAGTTTTTATATGAAATTTTATTTTTTGTATGTTTGAAAAGAATTAGATTTAATAGAAACATTTTTCAATAAAAGTATAATTTTTGAAAGCGTTAACTTTTTCAGAAAAATACTTTTTTCATAAAAAGTACCTTTCTTATAAATATCACTTTTTTCATAAGAAGTGCCTTTTCCATAAAAAGTTCCATTTTCATAAAAATTACCATTTTCATAAAAGTACAATTTTCATTAAAAGTACTATTTTCATAAAAAGTACCACTTTCATAAAAATTACCTTCACCCATAAAAATTTAATTTTTCTTAAAAGCGCATTTTTCTATAAAATTTAAGTTTTTGAAAAAGGTACCTTTTTGATAAATAGTACTCTCTTCTTAAAGAGTACCTTCATCATACAAATTTTCTTAAAAATTTAAAATTTATTGAAAAATGTGCTTTTATTTTTCAATAAATTTTAAATTTTTAAGAAAGGTTCCTATTTCATAAATAGTACCTTTTTCATAAAAAAATACCTTTTTCTTATATATCATTGTTGGTGTTATTGCATAATTTAGAGAGTATTTGGTATAATATCTATCCACAGCTCAAGGAATGGTTTGAGCAGATGGGCGGAATCGGTGAATAATTTGCTAGCGCTGTTCAAGCGTGAATCTATTCATCATGTTTTGCCAAAGCATACTGAGAATAAATGTCAAAAAGTGAGCACAGTTTTTCTGTTCGTTTGACAGCTAACCCTTTCGTAAGTTCTATCTAAGCAAAAAAAAAAAAAACATCATAAGGCTCTTTCGCAGAATTCATAACCTGAAGTTATATTTGTGGCATTTTTTTTATGTAATGTTTTTTGAAAGTTCAACATATAAAAACTTATATTACTGTGTAAAATTTTATTATCACCGTAGAATTTTGGAACTCCCTTTCATTTCTCACATAAAATCACGACATACGATTTGGACTGCCCTATTATTTGCTACCGTTTTTGTGGTTAAACAAGTTTGCTCATTAAAACGAACGTTCCAAATCCTTTAAAAGGTATTAGTTTGATTTTATGGTGGATTTTTTTTTCTTTTAACTAGCAAAAAGCAAATAAACTATTGAGTGTAAATAATAGTTTAATTTCATTTCATCTTATGTTGTCTAGAGCAAATCCATTTCAAGTCGGATTTAATAACAAAATAAAAACTGCAAATGCAAACAACTAAAACAATAAAACAGCATTTGTAAATCAAAAATCTCCTTTTCCAGATTACAGATTTTATTTGAGCAACTCTATAAATTTCATCTTCCGTTCTGAGCTACTCGTACTTTAGTTTTACATTTTTTGATTTTCTTTTTTTTTTTTTTGGTCTATTTCCAACAACTATATACACACTATAAACTATAAAAGTTTTTCAATCACAAGTAAAAACACACTCACACACACAAATGCTGCTTTAGAAATGCATACATATGAAACAATCACATACTCGTATATCAACTGCATTATATGAGTTTTAAGTTGTAAATTGCATGCTATACAAGAGTAACGGTAATAGCAATGGCAATACAGGTGAAAATGTTGTTGTTGTTGTTGTTCGTTATGGTGGCTGGTGGTGAATTTGTTCATTGTATATATAAATCCTTTTACCAACCACAATTCATCAACAAAGTTTAAACTTTACAGCGTTATAAAACGTAAAGTAATATAATAAAAAATGACATTTTCCTTAACTCTTCATATAAACTGTTGAAAGAAATAAGAAAAAAATCAACACATATACTTACATACATATACATATGGATGAAAATTGCATTTTAAGAATACTCGCATATGAAAAGGACGGGGATCATAAAACTTAACAGTTTGTAATTGTAAGAACAGGTTGAAATATTTATTTAAACCAGACGTTTTGTCACGTTTTTAATGAGACCACAAATCAAGCGATGAAAAATTGCCATTAAAAAGAAAATATGAGCGAGTGAATAAATTCACAAATGTCTCTACCAAAATAGAAGAGTATGAGTGTGAATGCATGTGTGTGTGTGTATATGCAAAGACCATTAACAGACAAAATGACATAATATGGACCACTCATCTACACACACAAACACCCATAGAAACTAAAGTAATGAAAGTGTGTGTTTCAGTGTGGAAAAATTAAAATTACAATTTTCTAAAACTATGAGAGATTGTGGCAAGCAATTACATGTAGATGGATGATCACATGTACTTTTGAGGTTGATGGTGAATTGTTGCTGTCGTTGTTGTTGTTATTGTCACCAATCTCCTGTTATAAATTATGAATAAATGTTAGAATAATCGTATGTATGTATGTATGCATGTATCCTAGGAATTTGTCATTAGTAAACAACAAGTTTAAAAGCTTTCACTCATTTACGGTTGCATAGCATACAATAGCAAAATAAAAAAAAAACACCAGCACCAGCACCAATACCATAACCAGTTCAACCTTCACCACTAGCACAACTTTAAATTAAAAATATTTTCTATATTATGTCACATTTGTAGGTTTGCTTTTTTGTTTTTTTTTTGTTTAGCAAGTTGTGCTTTAAAACAAAAGAACAAATGAATAAAAAGTTTTCGAGGTTTTCTGCTACAACCAACATTTGTTCTTTTTCGTAAATGTTGTGCTTCATTTACGACCAACAGGGACACTTTACAATTTTGGAGCTTGAGTAATGCTATTTTACAAGGCCGTACATCATTACAAAAGATTGCGTAAATTTCTACCTTGCTCAGGGATATCGAACCATGATCGTGAATATATGTTAAATGATAAAATAAAAATTTTACAAAAGATTTGTTTACATTCTACACCACTGTGAAGAGGGTATACATATATCGGTTTGTCAATCCATTTGTAACTCATCGAAATAAATTCCGGAGACTCCATAAACTATATATATTTGGCATCCTGATAAAAGGACAAGTCGATTAAGCGATGTTCGTCCGTCTGCCTGTTGAAAACATTCTCCTGTTCGCTATAGGTCGAGTAGGTCACACTACTTAAAATCTTCATCATAATCTGCAGCAGTTTGTCATTGCATTTAGAACCATTTACTAGACCCAATAGCCGACGAACGACGTACGAAAATCTAAGGATTCTCCGATAAGATTTCATATAAAAAAAAATTAAAAAATAGTAAAAAATGTTCGTACGCAACAGAGCATGTGCATTAGGGCGGGTCGATTTGTATGGGCGAAAAAAAATCAAAAATGGTATAGCAAAATCGTAATCTACGACAAATTCTAGAAACCACGGCCTTAAAATCAATCCCTGTTCCGCCTAAATAGACCTCAAAATTTGTGTTGTGTGTTGATAAGTTTTCATTGAATTTTTTTTTTTTTAAATAGTATTTTTTTATTATGTTGTTAAAATTAATATAAAATCTAGTTTTTTAAATCCTTTCCATTCGAGCCGTTCTTGTACGACTTTCCAAAGTTACTGCTATCACATCATTTCGATTTTTTTCTGTAACTCGCTATGAAACACTATTCAAAAGCTGTACACATCGCTCTGTTCCTTGAATTTTTGGATCAGCCAATGGTGGAGCGTCAAACCCAATGTACTCCAACAAGTGTTCGTTCGTAGGGAATGTTGGCTGTGAATCAAATCTATCATATTCATATAGTCCAAGCATTCGAAATTGATGGTAAACTTTTTGTAAATTCTATGTTTGGCTGGATTATAGAGCTTATCGATAATGCAAAATTTTAACTATTGCTCTTTCACGAACATTTTTTCTTTCATCGAAAAGCATTGTTAGCAAGACGTTTTCAGGACGAGCAAAATATGGATTGTTTGGGACCACTTTGTTCACGATTTCTCGAAGAATTGGTGGTAAATATTTTGTTGATTGTATAAATTTAAATAATAGCAAACTTCCGTTTATAGAAGAACTATGAAATTTGACATTAAAGTACATCGGCACATAAAATTTCATTATGAAATTTGCGAGCGTTTTTAGATTTATGCATGGTGAATTAGTCGTCACATATAAATAAGCGTAAAAGTCTGCTGGCTTCTGGGCAAAAACATTCAGAAACCGCTTTTGCAAATCGGTACAAATATTGGACGTTAGTAGACAGAGCTTTTTCGTCACTAGATTCTATTAATGGAGGCATGCTTCCCAACGCAATGGCTTCAAAATCTGATACAGCCTTAAAAAAGTAAAGTTTTGTATTTAAAAAAAATCATCAAATGCATATTAACTCCCCTTTCTGTGCACTCAATAACATTGATAAACAAAACAGCTATGTGGCTTCACTTCATGGTGAACAGCTGATAGTTGTCTGATTTTGGCCATAAATATAAACGATGATCAAAGTTTGTCTTTACAATTTATCAAGTGTACAGAATAGGGGAGTAATTCTTTAGTCAAATAATCGTTTGCCTATCGGTAAGTGTTCACAAGTTTCAATTAACTTAGATAATTCTCCACTTGCAGTACGTGGTCCACTTGAAGTTGATTTTTCTAATGAATTGAATAGGTGACGAAGCGGGAGTCCGTTGAAGTGCAACATGCAAACAAATGGTCTATCCAATGTTATTTCGAATCTTCTTAAAATTCCATTTTCGGTTCCAGTATTCGTTACTTCTTCATCACAACCAAAACCTATCAGATTTTGAAGATTTTGGAGTTGCCTTTGTTTTGTGATAGCGTGTTCAGCGTCTACTTTAATATAGCCCAAAAATATGTTTTTAGGTTCTTTAAGAATAACTATATGGGATTCCACTTATGTTTTCTTTGGTCAGTTATTTTTTCTGCCATCAAAAGAGAAGGTCATCAAATCTTAATTTTTGTTTTGTTTTCGGCGTAAGGAATCTCTGCATTTCTCTTTTTCACGAGCCACTTTCGCTTTATCCATGACAATAAGTTCGCCATTTTAGTCCTTAAAATCTAGGTATTTAAAAAGTGCAGTAGCCAAGCAAGAAGCGACTCTATCTGAGATACCAAACCTATCGCACATCACGGCAAAATGGAAAGCGTCATATCTTTTGCAATAAATCCTTTTTTTGACGGTCTTGTGGATGGTGTCGTGAAGTCAATTTCCGATTCAATATCCATGTGCGATAAGGTAGGCTTATAAGTGGGGTCGTGACTTGCTGGCAGCAATGTTGAGTGTTGGTCGACTGAACATAATCGTTAATCGTGCAATTTCTTGCGCTATGCTGGTAAACCATAAAATCTTGCAGGTCAACGGGAATCGGCCCACAGAAGAAGCGCGCTGTTTTTGGCCACACACACGTTCCAATGTAAAACACATCGTTTATTGTTATCAAAAATTCTACAGAACTGTTAGATCTAGACCTATGCTTTATTTCATTTTGAAAATAAAAAAATTTAAAAAAAAATCAATTGAAACTTATCGTCAATGACAAATTTTGAGGTCGATTTGGGCGGAACAGGGATTGATTTTAGGGCCATGGAAATTTTCTTAGAATTTTCAGTAGATTACGATTTCGCTATACCATTTTTGCGAAAATGAATCGACCCGCCCTAATGTGCATATCGAATGTATGAGCTATGCATACACATTTTTGATTGCTTATTTCTTTTGTTGTTTTTGATGTGTAAACATCTATACGCACAGGGGAGTAAATTTCTATTTCACAATATATTCACAAAGACAAAATCGGTGTGACTTATGATTGTATTAGTGCAAAAATTATGATATGTAATTACCTGTTTGAAAATGAAAAAAAAAAGAAAAATTAAAAATAAAAAATTAAAAATAAACAAGTAAGAAAATTATAGTCGATCTAGACCGACTATAGGATACCCTATACCATGCGTTTAGAGACCCCACCCCATAGGCCCAACTAACTGGACATAGAAAATAAGCATAAACCAAATTTGAGTGGGATTTTTATTAATTTTTTTGGCTGCAGATATGAAAAAGTTCATATCGGATGCTATATCTATATGGGGACTAGGCCCAAAAATGGACCGATTCTGACCATGTTTGGTAAAGTCCCTTGTATTTTCCAAAAATATATACAAACAAAATTTGAGAAGAAGCAGTGCAATATTTTTGTTTTTTGATAGATTTAAGTGAAGATCGGGATGCAGCTCTATATGGGGCCTATGACTACGAGTTGTCCAATAGGGATCATTTTTGGACTACTGATTAATGGTTGTAATATATACATACAAACCCAATTTGACTAAGATTTGTATGATAATTTGGATCTTATGGCAATATATGTTGATTTAATAGGGGTCATTTGTATGGGGGCTAGATCTGAACAGGGACCGATTCTCACCAATTTCAATAGCGTTCATCACATGGCCGAGAAAAGATCAAATACCAAATTTGGCCAAAATATATTCATATTTGCGACCTGCAGTTTGATTACAAGCTTTACATGGACACACAGACGGACGGACATCGTTAAATCGAATCAGATAGTGATTCTGATTCGATCGGTATAATTAAAGATGGGTGTAGGTCAAATATTTTTGGTTGTTACAAACAGCAGCATAAAGTTATTATACCCAAACCACATAGTGGTATAGGGTATAAAAAGTTAAAAACGAAAAACAAAAATGAAAAATGAAAAATAAAAAATGAAAAATAAAAAATGAAAAATGAAAAATGAAAAATAAAAAATGAAAAATTAAAAAATTAAAAAAAAAAAATGAAAACCGAAAAATTAAAAATTGAAAATTAAAAATTAAAAATTAAAAATTAAAAATTAAAAATTAAAAATTAATAATTAACAATTAACAATTAAAAATTAAAAATTAAAAATTAAAAATTAAACATTAAAAATTAAAAATTTAAAATTTAAAATTAAAAATTAAAAATTTAAAATTTAAAATTAAAAATTAAAAATTAAAAATTAAAAATTAAAAATTAAAAATTAAAAATTAAAAATTAAAAATTAAAAATTAAAAATTAAAAATTAAAAATTAAAAATTAAAAATTAAAAATTAAAAATTAAAAATTAAAAATTAAAAATTAAAAATTAAAAATTAAAAATTAAAAATTAAAAATTTAAAATTTAAAATTAAAAATTAAAAATTAAAAATTAAAAATTAAAAATTAAAAATTAAAAATTACAAATTAAAAATTAAAAATTAAAAATTAAAAATTAAAAATTAAAAATTAAAAATTAAAAATTAAAAATTAAAAATTAAAAATTAAAAATTAAAAATTAAAAATTAAAAATTAAAAATTAAAAATTAAAAATTAAAAATTAAAAATTAAAAATTAAAAATTAAAAATTAAAAATTAAAAATTAAAAATTAAAAATTAAAAATTAAAAATTAAAAATTAAAAATTAAAAATTAAAAATTAAAAATTAAAAATTAAAAATTAAAAATTAAAAATTAAAAATTAAAAATTAAAAATTAAAAATTAAAAATTAAAAATTAAAAATTAAAAATTAAAAATTAAAAATTAAAAATTAAAAATTAAAAATTAAAAATTAAAAATTAAAAATTAAAAATTAAAAATTAAAAATTAAAAATTAAAAATTAAAAATTAAAAATTAAAAATTAAAAATTAAAAATTAAAAATTAAAAATTAAAAATTAAAAATTAAAAATTAAAATTTAAAAATTAAAAATTATAAATAAACAATTTAAATAAAAAATTAAAAACGAAAAATAAAAATGAAAAATGAAAAACGAAAAATGAAAAATTAAGAATTAAAAATTAAAAATGAAAAACGAAAAATGAAAAATTAACCGGTTGAAGTAATAAATAATAAGAAATATTTTTATATTAGCGGAGCCCCTGATTGCTATAAGTAATATATGGATCACGCTTTCTGTTTAATTTTAAAGGAGTGCCATAAAAAATCTTTAATTACTAGACGTTTACACATCTCCCCTGTGATCGGACTCACATAATAGCAACAAGCAAAGAAATGTGTATATGTATCGCTAGCAAACCAACAAATAAAAATATGATTGTATGTGTTTAGATTTATGCTGATTGAATTTAATAATTATTTTATTATTGTTATTTTATTTATTTTAATTATTATTGTAAAAATCCAGCCACGATAATATGAAATCTGGCTCTTTTTTCTTTTAGTCTTAACAACCTTGGCTAGAACTCGGGTGGAGGGTATCGAAGATTTTGCAAGCCGAATTTAATACTCTTATTTGTTTCAATACATTTTTCAATAACGGTGACGAAATTTAAAATACACGCTTTCTAAAAAATAAAATTGAATGCACTTAATTTTTGTTTCTTTTCACTATTTTTTAGACCCTTTTGCATTTTGATTAACGACGACGATTTATTTAACAAATGGAACCAAAATGTTTCAAATTTTCTCAGACTTTTATATATAATTGCTTTAAATTTTTTCGGAACAACTTAATAGCACATATTAGTAAAACTTTAAAAATCCTTTTATTTCCTTTGAAAATACATAGTGATATTAATTTAATTAGTTAATTTGACTGGTATTTTATTGGATAACCTTTATTTTTAATAATTTTGGATTTTTTCCCATAATAGATTTAAATTTGTAGTTTTACTACGGTCAATTCATATGTTTGCGTCGCTCCACAGATTTTCGATCGGGTTTAGATTTGAGGATTGGACTAGCCATTGTAAATTATCGATTTTATTGTTACCGGTTTTGAAATATGTTTGGGATTATTATCTTATACCTACTTCCATTTAAGATATATTTCTTCCACTACATAACTCATCATAAAGTCTGGTAAAATGTTTTTGTTTATTTGATCCATAGCGCCTTTTATATACGTAATCGGACCCTATACCACGAGAAGCTTCCCTAGACTAATACACATCCTCCCCCATGTACCACCGTTTTTAATACCATCAAATTCTGTGTTTGGATTACATATCACATACTTTTTTCTATTGAACTTTGATTCATCCATAAAAAGGGATCTGGCATGCACATTCAGACTGTAGCATGGTCGGTCCTCGCTGTTGTCTTTCTACGCCTTTTTATATTCTATACCACTACGTGGTCAAGGTATAATGATGAACTTCCAAAAATATTTGACCTAGACCCATTTTATATTATATCGATTGAATCAGAATCACTTTCTGAGTGATTTAGCGATTTCCGTCCGTCCGTCCGTCTGTCTGTCTGTCCGTCCGTGTGTCCATGTAAACCTTATAATCAAACTACAGGTCGGAAAAATGAATATATATTGAAACTGGTGAAAATCGGTTCATCATACAGATCTCGGTCAAATTTTAGTTTTCTTAGTTATATTAAAAATGTTGCACAGTTTTTTTTTTTTTCAAATTTTGGGTGTATATGTATTTGCAAAAAATATGTGACTTTACCAAATATAGTCAGAATAGGTTAATTTTTCGACCTAGTCCTCAGATAAATATGGCATCCGAATAACAATCCTACTCAAATTTGGTTTATGCTTCTTTTCTATATCGAATTAGTTGGACCTCAGAGATAGGAACTCTACACGCATAGTATAGAGTATCGTATAGCCAGTCTAAACCGACTAAAATGTTCTAATTGTTTTTAATAACGTTGTCTGTGGTTTCAGTTTTTTCACAGTCTTTAGTAGCATTATGGACAATTTCTTTCTGAAAAATTTCATTTTATGGGCTATTTCGGTGTACGTCAGTTTGTCTTTGAGATATTGAAGGACAAATCCTTGAAAAAAATATATAAATTTTTTATATTGTTTTCTTAATTATTTTTCTTACCTTCTTAAATAAAATATTTAAACAATTAATATATTTTTATTTCAATTTTTTGTAGAGCATTTTCACATATGCTATCTTAAATGTCGGCTTTATTAAATAGTACAATTGATCTAACTTTAACACTTTTTTAAATTAGAACCTCCCTAATTCTATTTAAGATTATATAGCAATAAAAACAACACTTAAAAGAGACAATAACTCCAAAATTAACTACAGGATAAAATAAAATAATTTTTTTTTCCAAATTTAATGTTCGTTAGTAAACGAGCCATTTAAAATTTCGCCGATGTATAAACATACTTAGAATTTGCACTTAAGCTAAAATTGCGTTCACTGTAAATACGTAACGGTACTATTTATAGTTAAGAGATTTTGACAGATGATTAACATAAATTATACATTTTCATTAAAACCGAAAGTCGAATATCATGTCACTTAAGCTATTTTCGCGTTAACGGCTCATGAGGTCTAAATAAGACATATCAATGCCATTTTTGGTGGTCTTGCGGAAGCATTGCTAGCAAAATCTGAATATTGTATGGGTGCATTTTAAGACCCGCAATGTTGTTTTGAGTTGAGACAATTGAATCATTTGGAACACCCTGCCGCACAATCTTCACCATATTGTCTCTAGTACGAATATTTAGATGAGCACACACCTCTTCCAGTACAGCCAGTCACTAAATTCTGTTTCTCAAAATGGCCGACCAACACTCCTAATTATTAAGGTTGTGATAGCTGATGTCTAATTCAAATATAAGCGATAATTTCGCTGCATCATAACAATTGGCCTTCGAACAGAATAGAATAAGTTGAGCATTTTAACGCGTTGTTGTGTCCATTATAAATTACCAGGAATTCAATTATAACCTGCAAAAAGAAAAAAAAAATGTATTTGAATTGTTTGATTTTATTTGGGCCACCCTATATATAATTTGGTATCGTCAGTCATTGTTATGAGATATTGGCTTTTTTGTTATGAGTTATTTTAACAATAAATGTTTTATAATCCTTTTATTCATGATCGCGTTGACAATAATGCGATCAATCAAATAGTGAAAAATTATGAGTATAAAATTATCAAACAGAATAATAAAGAAACAAAATTACATTAGTTGTCATACGAAACAATTTCATGGAAATAATTTGTATTAAAATTTTGTTAACCAAAAATATCAGCAAAATAATTAAAGTTTCTCCCAAAAAATGGTTCCTTAAAAAAAATATATATATATATGTGGGGGGTTTCATGTCAAGTGCACCAATTTTTGAAACCGATGTCTTCCGATCGGGATGAAATTTGCACCAAGGTTAGTCTTATTGGATAGTAGTTTAGACACAATTTTTCAATAAGATCGGTCTAGATCTCTCTGAGTTAGAGGGGATCAAAATTTGACATTTTGGCCAAACAGGTGTTTTTTCTCATCCATGTAACTTATTACCTATTGTTCTTAGAAAATTTTCTCCCAAATAGTTTAGATAGCTATTTCTTCAATATTTCGGAAAAAAATAAAAAATATTTAAAAAAAAAAAATTTAGACTTTTCTCTGCTAAGAAAGCTTAGGATTTTTCCTTTAAGAGCTTTTTGGTCGCTTAGTGGGATGGGAGTGGGATGTCTATCAAAATAAATGTTTTGTAACTCAAGATAACGGTTTTTCAATTTTTCACAAATGCACTATTTTGAATTTTTTCCTATTTGTGTCTAAAACCTTACAAACCTTACTATTAAAAAAAATTTACTTTTTAAGCAAAAGTGCTTTTTTAAGAATAGGTACATTAGAAAAAAAGAAATTTTTTGCAGAAAAGGTGCTTTTTTAAAAAGGATGCTTTTTTAATAAAAGATATCTTTTTTGTGAAATTAATTTTTTTTAGTAAAATGTCGTTTTTTAAGAAAATGTTCTCTTTTAATAAACGTAACGTAAAGGTAGTTTTTTAAAGATACGTTTTTATTAAAAGGTTGTTTTTCAATAAAAGGTACTTTTTTTCTTTATTTTTTATTAAAAGGGACATTTTAAATAAAATTTATTTTTTTAAGAACAGATAGTTTTTATGAAAGGGTATTTTTATAAGAAAACGTACTTTTTTAAAAAGGTACTTTTTAAGAAAAGCTACTTTTTTTAAAAAAAAGGTACCTAATTAATAAAATGTACCTTTTTTTAACCTTTTTAATAAACCACTACATTTTTAACAAAACGGTACCTTTTTAATAAGAGGTACACTTTTTAACTAAAGGTACTTTTTTTCAAAAAAAAATAACTTTTCTTAAAAAAGAAAAGCTAGTTTGTGAGAAAAGGTACTGGTTGAATAAAATTAACTTTTTTAGTAAAGGTACTTTTTTAATAAAAGATAAATTTTTAATGGAATGGAAAATATGTTTGAAGAAAATTTAGTTTTTTTCAGAAAAGTTGCTTTTTAAGGAAATGTAGTTTGTTAAGCAAATAAAGTTTTTTGAGAAAAGGTTCTTTTTAAGAAAAGGTATTTTTTTAAGAAAAAAAATATTATTTTTAGAAAATGCGCTTTTAAAATAAAAGGTACTTAAAGAAGGTATTTTTTTTACTAAACCGTACTTTCTAATAAAATTCGCCTTTTTAATAAAAGGTATGCTGTTAATAAAATATATTTTTTTAAAAATGTACTTTTTAAAAAAGATACTTAAAAAAATTAAATTTTTAATAAGAGGTACTTTTTAATAACAGATACTTTTTTAAGAGAAGGAACTTTTTTAATAAAAAGTATATTTAAATAAAAAGTACTTGTTTAATAAAAGTTTTAATAAAATTACTTTTTTGATAAATGCACTTTATTAAGAAATTGTAGTTTTTTTAGAAACAGAATTTTTTTAAGAAAATTTTTTTTTTAAGAAAAGGTACTTTTAATAAAATGTACTTTGTTAAGCAAATGTACATAAAAAAGTACTCTTTTAAGAAAAGGCACTGTTTTAATAAAAGGTACTTTACTTATGTAAAGGTTTTTTTTTATAAATGGTACTTTTTAATAAAAGGTACTTGTTAAATAAAACTAACTTTTTTATAAGGTATTTTTTTAATAAATATGCATATCCAAATATGCATACATTTTGACGATAACTGTAAGCTTTTATGTCCACAGACCGAACGTGACTAAAGTTGGTGAAAATCGGTGCATGTTCAAGCCTAGTCGCCATACAAATGACCCCTATAAAATCGACCTGTCTGTATGTCCGTCCGTCTGTGTGCACATGTAAAACTTATAATCAAACTATATGTCGCAAATATGAATACATTTTGATTAAATTTAGTTATAAGCTTTTATCGCCCACAGGATTAACGGTATTGAAATTGGTGGAAATCGGAGCATGTTCTGACCAACCCGCTGTTAGATCGACTAAGATTGTCGTTAGGTCAAGATTATCTTATATTTATCGAAAACTTTTATTTCTATATGTGTATTATACCCACTATATCAGTAGTACAACAATAAACCCTGGAGGACCATTCTAAATCATAGTGAAGCCCGATCTTCACTTTAATCTACCAAAAAACTAAATAGTGCAAATATTTTTTTAAATTCACTTTTTTGAGAAAAGTGAGTGATTAAAAAAAATGGTAGTGATAGGTAAATTTTTTGGCCCAGTCCCCATATAAAAAAGAATCATGTAAAGCCGATTACAGGGGAGAAGTATACACATCTATTAATTACAGATTTTTTTATCGCACTTTTTTAAAATCAAACAGAAAGCGTCATCTATGTATCACTTATAGTAATCAACTGCAGGGGCCCTGCTAATATAAACATTTTTATTATTGTTTATTATATCAACCGGTTAATTTTTAATTTTTTGTTTTTCATTTTTGATTTTTAATTTTTAATTTTAATTTATTTTTCATTTCTAAATTTTTATTTTTCATTTTTAATTTTTTATTTTTCATTTTATATTTTATATTTTTTATTTTCCTTTTTTCATTTTTTATTTTCCATTTTTATACCCTATACCACTATGTGGTTTGGGTATAATAACTTTGTACTGCTGTTTGTAACTACCAAAAATATTTGACATAGACCCATCTTTAATTATACCGATCGAATCAGAATCACTATCTGATTCGATTTAACGATGTCCGTCCGTCCGTCCGTCTGTGTGTCCATGTAAAGCTTGTAATCAAACTGCAGGTCGGAAATATAACTACATTTTGATGAAATTTGGTATATAAGCTTTTACCGGCCATGGGATGAACGCTATTGAAATTGGTGAGAATCGGTCCATGTTCAGACCTAGCCCCCATACAAATGACCCCTAAGAAATTGACTTAAATTGCCATAAGATCCAAATTATCATATAAATCTTACTCACATTGGGTTTGTATGTGTTTATAACATCCATTAATCAGTAGTCCAAAAATGATCCCTGTGAGACAACTCTTAGTCATAGGCCCCATATAGAGCTACTTCCCGATCTTCACATAAATCTATCAAAAAACAAAAATATTGCACTGATTCTTCTCAAATTTTGTTTGCATGTATTTTTGCAAAATACAAAAGACCTTACCAAACATGGTCAGGATCGGTCCATTTTTGGGCCTAGTCCCCATATAGATATAGCATCCGATATAAACTTTTTCATATCTGCAGCCGAAAAAATTAATAAAAATCCCACTCAAATTTGGTTTATGCTTATTTTTTTATATTCAGTTAGTTGGGCCTGATAGATAGGGTCTCTAAACGCATGGTATAGGGTATCGTATAGTCGGTCTAGACCGACTATAATTTTCTTACTTGTTATTTTTCACTTTTCATTTTTCATTATTCATATTTTATTTTTCTTTTTTAGTTTTTATCTTTTATTTTATTTTTCATTTTTTATTTTTAATTTATTATTTTTCTTTTTTTAATTTTAGTTTTTAACTTTTTTATTTTAATTTTTTATTTTTAATATTTCATTTATTATTTCTCATTTTTAATTTTTATTATTCATATTTTATTTTTGATTTTTTATTTTTCATGTATTTTTCATTTTCTATTTTTATTTTTCATTTTTCGCTATTCATGTTTTATTTTTTATTATTAATTTTTTATTTTTCTTTTTTTATTTTTTATTTTTTATTTTTTTCCTTTTTTATTTTTTATTTTTATGTATTATTATGTATTTTTCATTTTTATTTTTCATTTTTTATTTTTCATTTTTATCTTTCATTTTTTATTTTTAATTTTAATTTTTAATTTTATATTTTTGATTTATTTTTCATTTTTCGTTTTTGATTTTTGATTTTTTATTTTTGATTTTTGATTTTTTTCTTTTTTATTTTTTAGTTTTCATTTATTATTTCTTATTTTTTATTTTTTATTTTTCATTTTTTATCTTACATTTTTTATTTTTAATTTTTAATTTTTCAATTTTAATTTTTTATTTTTCATTTATTTTTCATTTTTCGTTTTTCGTTTTTCGTTTTTTATTTTTCATTTTTAATTTTTAATTTTTAATTTTTAATTTTTAATTTTTAATTTTTAATTTTTAATTTTTAATTTTTAATTTTTAATTTTTAATTTTTAATTTTTAATTTTTAATTTTTAATTTTTAATTTTTAATTTTTAATTTTTAATTTTTAATTTTTAATTTTTAATTTTTAATTTTTAATTTTTAATTTTTAATTTTTAATTTTTTATTTTTTATTTTTCATTTTTCATTTTCAAACAGGTTATTACATATCATAATATTTTCACCAATACAGTCATAAGTCACACCGATTTTATCTTACGCGTCATATATTACGCTATTTTTGTGGTTGTATTGTAAAATAGAAATTTAGGATTCAGAAATTTACACATCAATAATAAGAATACCAAATTAATAAGAATAACATTAAAATTTGGTTCATACTTAATTCCTATATTCAGTTAATAACTGACCAAAGTTGGATCCAAGAACCTCTCCTAAATACAAGGTATAGGGTATATATAATCAGTCGAGACCGACTATAATTTTCTTACTTGTTGATATTATATTTTTCTAATTTAATTATGAATTTGCAAAACAATATCCTATTAAATAGTTTCAATAGCATTTCAATTTAGTTTATACAATTTTGTTTTTATCCATAGTGCAGATGTATTATTAGTGGAGTAGTTTTACCAACAAAAAACCTATTCATTGTGAAGTTTGAGTTAGTGGTCAAAAGAAGAAAATAAAAAACCAAAAAAAAAAAAAAAAAAATTCAACAATAAAATGAAAAACTATACAACTGTTTTCAACTTGTTTCTAGGAAAAATGAAAAAAGTAGAAAGTATAAAACTTAACCGATTTAGGCTGTAAGTATTTTTTGCTAGAGCAATAAATAAAATTGCATTTTATGCTTTTCAAATTGATGTCGTTGCTATACGCGTTTCTTTTGTTTCATTATGATGCTAAAATTCTCGTTGATGACTGGTCTTTAGAAATAGTTTCATGCTGTTCTCTTTTTTACATACATACATATCATATCGGTAGCTAGAATGGAAAACCATCTAACTAACATTTACAGTTATTTAAAATAGAAGCAAAAAAATGAGTTTGTAGTTATACAGAATCGAAAGAATACTCGATGAAAACTAGTACAAAACTATCTTGAAAGGCTGTGCCATCGGCAGTGGATAAAGAATTGTGGGTCGGAAATTCCTATGTCAGAAAAATAATGACCCAGAATATACAGCAAAAATTTGTAAGCAGCTGAAGCCTGTACAGGTATGGAATGGCCACCACAAGCGACTGACATTAATCATATAGATTTACTAAACGATTAATTGGAAAGTAAGATACTAATAATCAATCCTAAATTCAAGAAGACCTGTGGAATAAACTGCAGAAAGCATGGAAGCAGATCATCCAGAAGATTTGAAAAAATTGATTCAAAGATGCCAAGACCATGTGGCGAAATTATAAGAAATGGAGGTGGTAACATTGATTAATCTAAATGCAATTTTGTGCAAATTTTTCTCAAATTTGGCTTATATACTTATTTATTTTGCAAAAAGTACATGACCGACTAGTCCCCATTACATATAGACCAACTTTAATTGTGTTGTCTTTGTTATGAAAGAGTACTTAATTAAAACTGAAATCTAATTTAATATCATAAAATGAACCTGTAAATAAAGAATGAGTAAAAATTTAAATTAAATCAAAATTTAAATTTTATTAAAAATAACATTTGATCAAAAATTACGGTTTACTAATATTGTACTTTTCTTCTAAAAAAAGTATTATTTATTTAAAAAGTACATTTTATTAAAACGTTAACTTTTATTACAGAAGGGACTTTTGTCAAAAAAAAGTACTTTTATTAAAAAACGCATTTTATAAAAAAAAAATTTTTCTGTAGTTGATTTTCTTAAATAAAATTTTTATTTTGGCTTTCGACTAGAATGCATCAAAATCGATCAAAACACTTATTTTAAATTTTATGTTTTGTTTATTACATGATTATGCATTTGAGCTGACGATATATATTTATAAATTTCTGTTTTTGTTTATTGAAAATGCCCTTGTCCTTGTTTTAGTTTTCCGATGTACAAGTGTGAGCTCATGTAACATAATGAATGCAAAAAAAAATTAAGTAAAAAACAAAATTCTAAAACAGCGCAACAGCAAAAATTATCCAACAAGCAACAGCAGTTCGTAACTGCAACAATACAAAAAAAATAATAAAAAACAAGTAGGAATATTAAAGTCGGCTGTGTAGAACCTTTGATACCCTCCAATCATGTTTTAAGCACAATATCAAGGTTGGCAACCCCATGAGGTTACTTTTTTTCAATGATCTTTAAAGTTAATAAGATAATTCCCAACATTTTTAGAAATTTTCTTGCTTTTTTCAATGGAAAGCAATTATTAAATGCAATCAGCATAAAATAAATATATAGGTACGTTATTTCCCAAAATAAACAAGCTCGAGGTCAACCTCAATTTCAAAGGTCGAATAATTCTTAAAATTTACATAAATATACAATTAAATTTTTGTTTGTTTGAAGCGAGTCTGAGTATAACGATTTTGGTTATTGTGAGAGTAAGAGAATAAAAAAAAAAAAAAAAAAAAAAAACAACAAGCAAACAAAAATGTGTATATATATCATATGCACCTATATGGGGGGAAATAATTGTAAGACCAAAATGTTTATATGCATTTTTTTTAACATTCAGACCCATTGAGGCTAAATAATTTGCTTCTTATTTTTACTTTTTATAAAAAGTTATCTAAATGTGTAGACGGAAACATTTATAGTACCGCGTGGACTTAAAGAAATAAATAAAAATAGATAAATATATTTTATTGATATCTATAATATTAATAGGCGAGGCGATTTCTTGTTACCGATGATTTGTTCTACCGTTTGATACCGATTTTGACCAGACTTATAATATTTGAAAGGTATTTCTTTTTTTTTTACTTTGAGTAAATTGCATTTAAAGTAGTTACTAACCCATACATAAAATTATACATATGCTATGTGTGTGTTTATTAAATTTATTGGTGTGTTTGTTAATGAATTCGTTTTCTTCATTCAAAATAATAATAAACCAAAAAAGTGTTGGTTTGTGAATTGGCTAAATTTAAAAATAAAGTTGTCTAGAAATTGCACTCGAATTACGAGCGCTGGAATCAGCTAGTGTACATAAATCGATAAGCTATTAAAAGAAATATTTAAATTTTTAATAAAAAATTTATAATTGATAATTTCGCAAATTTCCTACATATCTTTTTAAAAGAGGTATGAAATTTAAGTTAGGTACATTAATTATGGTTGGAAAGGCTAATTTTCTAGTTACTCAATATATGTTTTATTTTTAAGGTTTTGAAAACACTTACACACTAATAGGAAAAATTGAAATTAGCGCATATGATGAATTTCATGTAAAAATCGAGATGCATTGAACCCGACCCCCTTAGATATCGATGAAATTTTGTTCGTAGCTAAATTTGATCAATACAAACAAACCCTTATTTTTAGAAATGACTGTTTTGCGATTTTTTGGGCGTGGCACAGTGGGAAAGTTTTCGAAAAAATGTGAAAATGGTCGAAAAGTGCTCCATTTAAAATGCAATAACTCAGAATCAGCTGAACCGATTGCCATGGTCTTGGTATCATTAAAAAGATATTTTAACAGGCTTTATGACACGTTTAAAAAAATACACTGTAAAAAATTTTATAACAAAAAGAAAATTTTAAATAACGAAAAAACCAAAAAGATCAAGGGTTTTTTTACAGTGTATTATTTATTTATTTTAAAATGGGTTCTTTTTTAGTTTTTTTTATATAATTTTTTAAGTAGTGTCACTTCTAGTAATACGTACCGAAAGTTTTTGAAATAATTCGAATAACAGCGAAAATATCAGGTCACATTCTTACACATTTACAAAATAGTTCAACAATTCTAACATTTTTTAAATGTTTACAAATAAAAAACCATCAACAATTGTTTATATTATTTGCCAAGTTTTTATTAATTTGTGTTTTATTTTATTTACATTTTTTTTAAGTTAATTATTTGTAAGAATTTTTGCGCTGCTCAAATTTGGTACAGTCAGAATATCTGCGCACATGTACAAAAGTTTCATTTATTGGAATGAATGAATGAAAGCCTTGAGTTCCTGTTATAGTTTGAGCTTCTTTATATCTTGAAAATAGCTTTTCTTTAACGTTTTTGTATTCGTCAGCATCTGCGTATATGTTTCTGATGCCCAGTGATAGAGTTGCCTCGTTGTCTGGATTTCATTTTTATTTGCAATACTATAATTTCGAGCACCTCTCTTCAATGTTCCTCCGATTCCATCACATGCAGATTTTCCATGACTGGTAGCATAAAAGTGCCATTCAGCGTCAATACCAAAATCAGATTTGTGATGGCATAAATTAATGAAGTTATATTTATTTTTATATTGTGCTCCTGCACCATCTGATGCGTAAATGATTTTATTAATATTGCTGGTTATATTGGCCTTCACGAACTGGATCATTTTTGAAATATATAGATGAACTGCTATACTATCATGTGTATTGCAATCAGATATTATGGCGAAGCTTTTATGAAATAATTTATCGTTATCTGAAAATAAACAAACAAAGGAAAAAAACAAATAAATAAAAAATATTAAATATTTTGATGAGTGTGGATGGATGTGTTTACTAATACCAAAATATTAAAATAATTACCTTTGTAATAAGTAACGAACGGATGTATTGTAGCCTGATCATTATTCCAATGGTATCCTTGCACGGCATCTTGTACAAAAAATGCATAATTTTCAGCAAAGTCCATTTGAATTAACATTTCTCCTGATAACAGTGCCGCTCTTTTATTGCTGATAAATTCAGATTGTCGCTTTGCTATGAAATGATGCGGAATCAGAACTTTGATGTGTTTAGTAAAATCGCTGACAAATGATTCTCGGTTGGTGGTTAACGTTTCCAGAACACATCTAATCGTTGTATTCCACTTTTTGTATATTATTTCTTCAGTTTGGTTATTTTCAAAATGTTTTAGCATATGCGTTTTTAGATTATTTAAATTTTTGAAGCAGTGACCACACATTGAAACGCAACACTCGCTTTTTTGTATGTCACCATTACAAACAACGAATTTGAGAACATCTTTGTAGTCGGTAAATGTGCATTCTCCTTCAAAACAAAATGATTTTAAGCGTCTTTTTTCAAACATCAATTTCATATTCTGATGCAATGTGCATACACAGATATTTTGCTGGTTTCCTACTCCAAGTTTCATACAAATTTTTGGCCTTAACATTGTAAATTTTGTAAAACCAACTTTGGACAAGGGATGTTTTTTTTTAAATTCGTAGTAAGATTCGCGTAGTGAAGATAACATCAGTCTTTTTTGAACTTTTTCACGTAAGTTTCCTTGTTTAGTAGTAATTGAATCTTGCGATCCTGGCATCATTCGGCTAATTTCATTATCTTCATAAAATAGTTTGACTGTGCTTAGAGTTTCGGTTGGTAAACTACGTCTGCTCATTTTTAAAAGATTGATATCTGCAAACTTCGTTTTACTCCTTTGGATATCTTTACTTTTTTTGATACAATCGTGAGATATGTCATCCCCAAAACGATCTTTAATTTCTGCGTGACTCATATTGATTGGTAAGAGAGATAAAAGTTTTTGCTTTTCCAAAAGATTTGAGCTGTTCTCTATTTGATATTTGATGTTTTGCAAAATTTCTTCGTAAATGGCTTTGACGTTTTCAAGTTTTTATTTCTGTATGCATCTCGTTTGATATATTTCCTTTTAAGAGGCGTCATTTGGTTTGGTAGATGAGGAATGATGTGATCATTTATATTTTCAATGAGTTCGTTGCTTTCGATGTTTGCATTACGGCTGGTACAAGTTGGAAGTTCATTCAATTCTTCGCTAATTTCATCGCTGGGCGTTATTGGTAAATAATTTGAGACTTCATTCTTCTCCACGTTGGATTCATTACGACTGCGCGCTTTTCTCAGTGTATTTCGGCAAGTTTCGCGAATACGGCTACAATGAATGTTGGCGACAGCTGGAAAATACTCAATTATATTTGCAGCCTCGTTCTCACTTATTTTACAAAGCGAAGCGCAACACCTATTAGATATTTTTATGCATCTTTACTTATTGTTTGAATTCATTTTCACTCAAATTTTTAAAATATATGCGTAAAAATTGTAATGGGATATCTTGGCTTCTCGAAACTGTTTATAATTATGAATTTCGGTACGTTGCACTTTTAAAATATGGACTTGTAATTTTCGCGTTCGTCGACACTTGTTGAATGAGTAAAATCGATCAATGCACTCCTATTTATACTGTGTATTGTTCACTAGTTTACTGACAGGTACTTATAAATGGGTGCATATTTTTTTACGGTGGCTATATACCTGTTTCACCATGTGTGAGTTTTAAATTTTCCAAATAATGACCACCCTTAAATGTGGGTTGAATTTCTGTAAAAAAGTCATACAGGTAGCCAACTGAAAAATTAAAAATTACTTTGCTTACGCAATCATAAAAATTAAATAACCCTTTGTTTATTCCGTTTTGTTAATTCTGAGAATCATAAGAAAATTTTTGAAATTCATACCTTTACTCAATTGCGAATAAAAGCGAATTGAGTTGGCAAATCATGTGTTGTACTGTGTTATTTTACCTGTAAATATAAAATATAAGGGCAATTACTAGAAGTGACACTACTTAAAAAATTATATAAATAAAACTAAAAAAGAACCCATTTTACTTTTTGGATATGGTATAGGTGACGGATAAGCCTTTCCAAAAAAATAATACACTGTAAAAAAACCCTTGATCTTTTTGGTTTTTTCGTTATTTAAAATTTTCTTTTTGTTATAAAATTTTTTACAGTGTATTTTTTTTTTCAAACGTGTCATAAAGCCTGTTAAAATAAATTTTTAATGATACCAAGATCATGGAAATCGGTTCAGCGGATTCTGAGTAATTGGATTTTAAATGGAGGACTTTTCGACCATTCTCGCGTTTTTTCGAAAACTTTCCCACTCTGCCACGCACAAAAAATCGCAAAATAGTCATTTCTAAAAATGAGGGTTTGCTTATATTGATCAAATTTAGCTATCAACAAAATTTCATCGATATCTGATGTGGTCGGGTTCAAAATTTCAGTTTTATCTTGATTTTTAAATGAAATTCATCATATGCTAAAAATTTAAAAACCGTTTTCTTGAGTTACAAAACATTTTTTTTTGACAGATATCCCCTCATATCCCACTAAGCGACCAAAAAGCTTTTTAAAGGAAAAAACCTAAGCTAGCTTTTGACCAAAAGGAAGGGCGTTTTTTGTAAAAAAAAAGGTGAAACAAATTTTTGATTTTGCAAAAAAAAAGTAAAAAAAGATTTTTTCTAAATTTTTTTCCGAAAGATTGAATATATAGCTACCTAAACTATTTGTGTCAAATTTTGCTAAAAGCAATAGCTAAAAAGTTAAATGGATGAGAAAAAACACCTGTTTGGTCAAAATGGCAAATTTTGACCCCCACTAACTCAGAGTTCTTGACCGATCTTATTGAAAAATTGTGTGTAAACTACTATCCAATATGATTAACCTTGATGCAAATTTCATCACGATCGGAAGACATCGGTTTCAAAAGTTGGATCACTTGTATTTTATGTATGTATTTATAAAAAAAATTTTAAGGTTGGTCTTATAACTAAATACTTCCTTTGAATATAAGATTTAAGTTTTGTTATCTCATAAAATGAATTAAATAATATTCTTTGATTTTTTGGGTTTGATAAAATGCATTTTCTCTTAACTAAAAATAATACCATACATGATCAATATTCCATAACAACTTTCCTAGTAATTCGAAATAAAATTTTGGTCTTATAGTTATTTCCTCCAGTATATAAACCAAATTTGAGAAAAATCTATGCAATATTTTAATTTTTTTATTGCTTTTGATAGTACGTTAAAATCAGGAAGCAACTAAATTTGATCAAGATCTATATGATAGTCTGGATTTTACGGAAACTTAGTTCGATTTCATAGTGGTCATTTGATGGAGGCACCGTCTGAACATGCACCGATTGTCACCAATTTAAATACCGTTCGCCTTATGGTCGATAAAAGCTTGCATATGAAATTTCGCCAAAATATATTCATATTTACCATACACAGATGGACGGACATCGCTGTATGGACTTATAAAGTATCGGTATAATAAAGGGGTACAAATTTATTATAGTATAGCGTATAAAAAGATAACTTAAAAAAAAAACAACATAAACATTGAACTTTTTTATAGTTTTGTCATATTTTCAGTCATATCTCGTTACCCAATTTTGATGATTTTAAAAAGCAACTCAATCAGGATTTTAATAAGTGATATTATTCAAAAACAAAGAGCCTAGCTTATTGAGGGTCGACTCATGATTTCCACAGACAGACGCGCAGACGCTAAGTCAACTTTTCGAGTAGTTCGAAATAAAATGTTGGTCTTATAATTATTTCCTCCAGTGTATTCTCTTACGTATAAAAATTTGTCATTATTGTTAACTTTTTGTACGAAATTTTATCGAAGTATCTTTACATTTTCATATGTCATTCCTTAGTTATTGGGCGTAGAGGCTCCAAATGTAATACTAACCTGGTCGAAATAATAGAACACAACATTAACCTAAATTATTTTGTGAATTTACGAACATCTCTAACTCGAGTAATTATAAAGATTAGGAATATATATATATATACTTTCTAGGGTCGCAAACTATTTTTTCGCTGCGTTACAAACGGAGTCACAAACTGATATATACCCTCTGCACAGTGGTGTGAAGGGTATAAAAAAACTAGGAAACCACATTGACAAAGTTTTGTTAAACAACTTTAATGTAGAAGTGTGTGTGTGTGTAAGTAAAAGTTTTTCTACATATGTTTTGAGCAAATGTGATGCAGTGCTTTTTGAGTCATTTTGAGGTTACATTTTGTTTTTGCAATTGCTGGTTATTTTTCATCTGTATCGCAAAACTTTCATGGAAATAAAAGTTTGATGCAAACTAGGCATCGGAGTGTGCTATTGAATTGAAGCGATTGTTAGGCGCCTTTGTAGTAAAAACAACTTTATTTTAAATATAATCGATTGTAGCAGAAAATATTTGTGAATTATTTATATTAAAAAGACCGAATTGAAAATACCCGCAAATTTGTTTAACATTTATTTTTATACTTACCATCGTTTTTTGTTTTAATTCGATTTTTCTATTATTTTTTTTTTCTTTTTTGAAATTTTTTCTCTTCCAGTAAAATAAAATTTTGTTCACCAATTCTGGAATTAAATCTTGACTGAATAACCCAATATGATTCAATGCTGAGATCGGATAAGAATGAACCAGCAAGTTTTCGTTATAAAATTTCTTTTATTTTATTTAATTTTTTTTTTTTTTTTGCTAAGGAATTTTGAAATTAATTTCAATTTTACCAAATTTGATAAGTTGCGATTTTAGTAGAAATAAATCGTCATATATTGGTTATAATGGTTTTCATCCATAAAATTTTTCTGTTGAACAATTTGGAAATATATTTCATTTGCCAAAGTAGATCTAGGGACAATTAGTCTGTGCTGATGATTTTTGTACCGATGAGCTCAGAATCAATCGATTTAATGATGTCTGTCCGTCCGTCCGTCCATCTGCTGTCGGTCAATTTGTCCATGTGAACTCTGTAATCAAACCACAGGTCGCAAATATAAACATATTTGCATTAAAGTCGAGCGTTTGTTGGTCATAGGATGATTGATATTGAAATTGGTGAAAGACCCTGTGCACGTTCAGATCTAGAGCCCAAACAATGACTTACGTTGCCCTAAGAACTAGACTGTCACGTTGATTATTGTTGAATTTTATTTATATATATTTATTACACCAAAAGTACACCTTGTGTAGCCATTTAATTTTTTATTTTTTTTTCAAAACGTTTATTAATTCATAATAGGGTAACAATTCATAAACTAAAATAAACAATAGTTAACAATAATTTTCTATATACAAAGTCCCAAAATCGGGCAATCGAGTATTATTAATATAATAATATAATTTTTATATAAAGTTTCCAGACTTCAAATGAAGAATAAGTTATTGATATTTTGTAATGGAAAAATTCTGTTTAGAAACATTACTTTAATATTTTTGTAACTTAAAAACGGTCTAAAGGATAAAAAAAAACAAGGGGTATATTAATAAATACTTATAGCCACCAAAATTTTTTAGTTTTTGAGTTTTGTGAGGTATGTTCTCTGTTTGTTAGCTATGCTGACATCATATCTTAGATCATTATTTAATTGATTGCAATTAACTGCTTTTATATTAGCCCGTCTAAAATTATGATAAAAGACTGGGATGCCATTTTCATTTTGAATTTTCTTAATCTTATCGAGGTATAGAAATGCCTCAGGTGGAACAAACCCATTTTTCAGGGTATCAGATATATATTCTTCATTTGAATAGTAGGGTGCCAGAATGAAATTGTTTTCGCTACATAATGTACATCTGAAAATGTAATTTCATATTAAATGTATAATAAAATTATCGATTCTTATATTATTGGCAGAATTATACAATTTTTTATTGGATTTGTACTTTGTATAGCTGCTTTGCGTCGATCTAACCATTGATGTACAAGCTCTTAAACACTTTCTTTCGAATATACGTATTTTTTCCATGTAAGATGGTGAGATGTTAAACCAGATTGGGCATCCATAAGTTATGATTGGTCTAATTAATGATTGGTACATCATAATTTTGACCTTAGGCTTTACAAGCTTTGAGTAAAATAATAATTTGTACTTGAAGAATGCGTTTCTTGCTTTTGTTAAAATTTCATTAACATGATTATTGAAATATAAAAATTTATCTAAATAAAAACCTAGATATTTAACAATTTGTTTATTTGTTATAGTAGTATTATGAAGATGTGATTTAATTTCAAACAATTTCCAGTTTTTCCTTATGTTACTATTGCATTTGTCAAATGTTTCACATTTTTGTGTGTTAATTTTCATTTTCCAGTCAACTTCTCAACAATGTCAAAAGAATCTTGAAGATTTTGGTTAATTTTTCTATTGTCTCGTCGGCGTGATATATTATTATATCATCTGCAAATGCAATACAGTTTTCTATTTTATTTAGTAAGTCATGAATAAATAAGTTGAAAAGAATGGGTGCGTTAACAGTTCCTTGTTGTAACCCGTTTATTATTTTGTAAGCTTGTTTGCTTTTATGTTTTTGATGAAACAACCTAAAGTTTTGTTACTAATCATATTGTAAATCATTATTATTTGATAAAGTGGAAATAGATACTCATTTAATTTAAATATTAACCCAGGGATCCAAACTTTATCAAAGGCTTTTTCCATATCGATTAGACAAGCGCCTGTACATGATTTCTTGTTCCAATTCCAGGTTATATTTGATGTAAATAAATGTGTTGCGTTAATTGTAGAATGTTTATACTTAAATCCAAATGGTTTTTCGCTTACTAATTTTAAGTTTTTACAAATATTATTTATATTATTATTTACACAAATTTCAAACACCTTGCTGATGTTAGGTAGTAAACTAATGGCCCGGAGATTTTTTGGATTAGATAAATCTTTGTCCTTTTTTGGTAGAACCACTACTTTTGCCATTTTCCATTTGGTTGGAAAATATGAATTATTAATCATGTTGTTGAAAAGATTGCAATATTCAAAAACTATTATTTTGGGAAGGTTTTTCAATACTATATTTGATACATTATCCAAACCTGAAGATAATTTGCCTTGTTATGAAATATTCTTCCGCTTGATTTTCATATATATTGTTTGATATCTTATCAATACTAAAATTTGTTATAGTCGTTTGATTGTTTTCGAAATTTTCTTTCAATTCTATGAATCCATAAAAAAAATTATTAACCAGCACTTGTTGATTGTTGTCCAGATTAATATGTTTACAAGAGTGAATTGACTCAATATAAGCACCAAGAGTATCTAACATTTCTTCTTGTTCTCTTATTATAAAATTATCTGAGCTATCCTTTTCTAGGTTTTCGATGTCAATTCCCGCTTTATTTAATATCTCTTCGGAATTTTGTGGTATTTTTAAATTTTGTAAATTAAACGGTTTAAGTTTTTTGAAATTTTTATTTATTCCTTCAAATATTTGTTTCGAATCTTTGGGATCTAGTTCGGTTAATCTTTCTTGAACATATTTGTTTAGCAGTATTGTACAATTTTCATTTATGAGCTTTTTGATCAATTTTAACTTAACCTTCAATAAATTAACTAGAGATTCCGATAGAGTATATTCTAGTCTATGGTGTTTTTTTTATAATTGTAAGAATTTTACTTTTTTCTGCATGTAACTTCTTTATGGTTGGATGATTTATTTTGGAAAATGATTCTAAATTTTGATATTTTAGAACTATGGTTTCTATGGCGGAGATTATTACGTTATTTAGTTTACATAAATGAGAATCAATTTCGGTGTTTGTGAGATTTCTGGTATTAGGTATTTGTGTTTCACTTTCTATTTTGCGAATGATATTATTCTGCAATTTTTTCCAATTTGTTTTTTTAAAGTTGTATTTAGATATGGGTCTTTCTTCTATAAAAATAAATGGATTCTGTTCATTATTTAAATAAGCACATATTTGTATGGCATTATGATCACTGTCATAATCTATCGTCTCAATACAATTTAAGGTATTATTTTTTGTAAGTATATGCAATCTAGAATCAGCAATACAAACATCCAAATACGACCCGGTTCGAGGAAATGACGGGGAACTTGAAGCATACAGTCTACATCTGAAATTAATTTCATTTTCTGTTAACCATTCTTTAAGTTTATGCCCTATTGGGTTATTAGTAGGATTACCCCAGTCTGAATGTTTACAATTTAAATCACCTGCTAATATATAGTAGTTATTGTAGTTTTGGCAATCTAATGATTGAAAGAGATTATGTATTTCTGTTTTTATATAACAATCATTATTACCGGATGGATAATAATCCGAAACAATATATATGGATTTATTGTCCATCATTGGCAATCTGATAATACAAGTTTCTAAGAACTTAAGGGAATTCGTTACATTGTTGGAAAAATTATAGAATTTTAAATTGTTTTTAATTAGTATAGCCGTCCCACCACCTTATTTTGAACCTATTCTATCTTTTCTAATCATTTTGTAATTTGTAAACTGTAGTTTATGTCTAGCACTGAGTTTCGTTTCATTCAGAAGAACGATATCAGGAACGTGTATATTTAGAAATTGTTGTAGGTCGTACCTTCTACTTATGGATATTAAAGAATTAACATTGATGTGAATTATTTTTAAATTTTTTGATATTGTGTTATTTTGAGCATTTGCCATGTTTATACACCTATCATTGAAAAAATAGTATCAATTCGTGTTGTTTGTAAATGTAATTGTTTTTGTAAATTCGCCATTTGAATATTTATATTTATCATCATATTTTTCAGTTCCAATAAAGAGGAATTATTAGAATTATCGTTTAAATTATTTGTAGTTGGATTATTATTCCCTCTTAAAACGTTTGCAAAACTCATTTCGCGGTTAATGAATGAGTAGCCATTTCATATTTTCCCTATTTTCCTAGCCCCGATTCGAAAATAGTATCCGTTATGATTTTTCGGATTAGTTTTTTGTGTTTAATTTTTTTTTTGCAGTTCACGCGTGATTCGCAAAATGTGTCAAAATCTAAGATGTTTAGCTTTTTATTTAATTTTTCTTTCAAATAATTTAATTATTTACTGTCAATAAGCAAAACAACTGGCTTCGAAATTCGATGATGCCACATAATGATTTTTGGTTCACGCTGAATTTATAATTGGAGGATTTTTTTTCTCGAGAAAAGTATTTTCAGTGAAAAAGAAATTCCTTGAGAATATTCGTAATTGGGCTGGTTATTTTTTATAACACAAATTATAGATTTTTGTTAGTGCAACACTTCCCTATAGAACAGCATCAATAGATTTTTGAAAAATAAATGTCAAAAAATTGCTTTTTGTCACCACTGTGAGGCGCTATATGCCGCACAACTTGTGAATCAATGAACCTGTTGAGAGATGAGATCGGTGAGCAATTTATCTCACGTTTCCAATGCATCTACTCTATCTTTTGTGGGATTACGTTAAATCACTCGTCTCTATCAATAAATCGGCGACAACTTGGAAACCGATACACGTGATATTAGCGTGATCCAAGTGGTTCAAAATTTAATTTCTCGCATGAATTACTTAAGTGATTGTCGTGATCAATATTTACATGAAATAACCTTTGAAAAGTATAGACTTAAATAAAAATTTCATACAATTTTACAATTTTTTTTATTTATATTTATTTTTTTTTTTTTTATAAATTAGAAACATCATTAGAAAAATCTTTTTTTCCAGCAAAACCTTGGTAATGATTAGTTATTGCCGTTGCATTAAATGATAATATAGTATACCTTTTGAATAATTTCAAGCTAAAGGTAAGGACTACCTGATAATGATTTATGTAAATACTTACTGGTAATGACCACTGTTTGTATTAGTAAAAACTATAAATAATGAGTTAAATTTAATGAAACAAACTATTTCGCGGCGCACAGTGGCGCCATTTGAGTTTTTTCGTTGCAAAAATCATATCTTTTGAACCGAATAACATAATTGAACAGTTTAAACAGCATCTGATAGATAACTGTTCAGCCTATGAAATGATCATTTGGAAAAGGTGCTACGCTTTGCAGGGGCCTACTTATGGGTTATCAAAGTTAAAATTTGTAGAAAAATCAATTTTATGGTAACTAAAAAAAATTATTTTTACATTTTTAGATTGTTTTTATTTTTTTTCTTTAGGGTTTTATGTTTTAAATTATTGCCCAACAAATTAAAAAAAAATTACTTCTTTTTTAAATTTATTTTTTCAATTTTCTGTAAAATATTCATCACAATTCTTAAGAGAAGGTATATCTAAAAGACTAATCATTTCTAAACTATAATTATTTTCTAACTCTATTCGTGACTTCACATGCCGCAGGGAAGAAATAAGTGGATCAGAAGATGCTGCCAACATGTTGAAGAGGTCCTCATTTTGCCTTACCCTTGATGCTTTGCATGTGTTCTGCAATCTATATTTTTTATAAAATTTGTTAAGAGACTCCTGTGCTTCTTCAGAAAGCTCTCCAATTGGCAAAGACTGGTACTCAATTATGTCTTTGCCATGCGCCAATATTTTATGGAGGATACATTTCTGCTAAAAGAGATGCAGTTTTCGATGCATATTCTCCATATTTTGTAGAATTGACATTTTCTTTGCAGTTTAAAACATTCAAGATCGTTCCGAATCTTTTCACGATTTGATTGTCAATTCCAGTGATTCTAGTTACTGCTTCATCATTTTCAAAAAATCTCCTAGAAGTGTTTCCATCGTTTGAGTTACCGTATCCGTGCTTGGGACAGTCTACTTTTAGTCCAACTTGTTTAAAAAAGCATCCTGTATTTGCTTCTTTCTAATCTTTTCCTTATCCTTTATTGATGTATTTTCATCGAAGTTTTCCTCCTCTTGTGGTAGGGTATACGCCAGTTTTAGCAAGAACTCCATACACCTTATCCTTGCGTGCAATGGTGACATTCCATATTCGTAATTCTCCTCGTTTGTAGAATCGTTTAAATTACCAAAGTTCTTCTGACTCCTTTTGCAAATCGGGCATGACAATGTTGAGGTTGTTCCTGTCAGTTCGTTTACGACTTTTCCGTCAACCATGGTCAGGTGGAACTCGTAATTGCATTCAATATATTTTCCTATTCCAATTTGCAGCTTTGTAGGCTTAATCTTGCTTATTTGTTCTTCAATGTCCTTCACCGTGGTCCTTATGAGTTCTGCCGATTCCCTTGCAAACTGAAACATTATTGGTCGGCAATAATGCGCTGATGACGGACGTGGATTTTTTCAGTGTAGGGAAACATCAGATTTAGCCCAAATGAACAACAGATGCCATAAACATATTTCCGTCCGATATTGTAGCGCCATCGGAAGATATCCTTTGCTTATAAACGCTTTGTCCGGATGATCCATCGTAGCCCCATTTGCTGATCAATGTCAGTTTCTCAGGAAGAATTTTCACCTCATTTTCAGGAAGACTCTCCAACAACCGTTTTGCTGTATGGCTCATGAGATCCTGCATATTGGCTTTCACAGAGACTTCCGTAAACACCGTATGCAGTGGTCGTGAATTTATTTTGGCTTGCGTAATATGCTTGTATCCTGGTAAAACGCCCCGTGTCGCATCAAGAATGCCCGTAGTATCTCATATTTTTCTTTGGAAAGTTGTAAGTCCATAAACAAGGCCAAGGCTTCTTCGGAATCATACTTTTTAATGTGTGCGTTTGTGGGCGTGGGAATGCTTTCCTTAATCCTTTTTAGTCGCAGTGGGCTTGCATCAGCAACAGATTTTGTAATCTGCGACCTAACTCTTTCACTATCCTTTGTATATTTAATAGACAGTGCATCCGATAAATGCTTCGTGGTCAAGTCATTGGTGGCATCGGCAAGTTTCCTCTTTCTTGTGAAAATTGAACACTTCTCAATACTTTTTTTGGCCTTCCTTTTGCTCCTCTGGTTGATGTGGTGGGTTTATCTACTGCCAATATATGCAGGATGGTGTCTTCATTAAGCCAGTCCTCGTATTTGGAGTTGCAGTTCTGAATGGTTCGATTAGATTTCACCCATTTTGCCTTAATATTTGCATAAATCAGATAAAAATTATTTTTTATAATTTCGCTTCACTCAATATTTCCGTATAAGCTCTCAAGTTCTTCTAAAGCAGCTTCCGTGAAAAAATTTGCTGTGGTTCACAGTTCAAATAATTTTAAATTGTTTAACGTCATGGTTTCAGTACTTGTTGCGCCAACTTTCAGTCGTGGACTAATCCAGGCATTATGCTTATTTTGCAATATATAGGCTTATGCTACCATGCCTAAAAATTTACCTGTACCCTGCATACATATGGATTTAGGCTGAATTATGCAATTTTGATATTATGCTCGTGTCTAAATAAGATTTGTGCCTACCTGGAGGGACCATAAGTCAATATTGTTCTTGACCATTTGTACTCCAAAGTAATTTTTAAGTGAGGTGCGTACCTGCGAATTTCAATGAGTAGTTTTTTGTGCATCCTGTGTCTGTAACAGAATATTGGGAGTAGACTTTGGCAGAGGCTCACAGGTAGACAACCGACTTAAAATGCAATTTTCAAACTATTAGATCAAACTACTGTCAGTCAAAACATGTAAGGGATGCACGCCATACAATTTCTGCAACCATGTCTTTTTAACCTTTTTTACCTCTAGAAGCCAAACGGGCACGTACGGGCAGATAAAACCTTTTGAATTGTGTAAAGAAATAATCAAAGAACATGTTTTGCGAATATGGCAAATATAGAAATATATAGATTTTTTTTTTTTATTTTCCGTCAAAGTTGAAAAATAGTGAAAAAACGGATAGTTTTTAAATAGTGATTTACCAGGAGAAACACAAAGCAAACAGTTAATTTTTTTTTATCATTATACATATAATAAATACACCAATCAAAACCAACAAAAAATAAGGCGATTAGTTAGCTATTTTTTATGACATTACACCTGAAATCGCAACAAATTGACTAAAAATTGTGTGTTTTTTTGAAAACCGAAAGTCGGTCAACTTTGAACGGTTATATCTTCTAAACTAAAAATGTGATATTATTAAGAGTAGCATATTTGAAATCGCTGAAAAGTTTGCTATAACATGGGTTTATTCAAAACTTCGTCTGCGCACATGAAAATTTTGATTTTTGCAACCTCGTTTGCTCTACGGGCGCCACTGTCGGCGATCATTGGCCAAAAAACGCAGCGAAAGCAATAAAATTTTTCATTACATTATTTACAACATATTGTGCGATACCAATGTGTTGTTTTCATAGAAATTTACTTTACTCCCTACTTTACTCTATAAAGTAACTAGTTATTTGTGTCAGTACATAGTAAGGGGCCGGTAAGGCCTTTCCTCCAATGACACCCACATGTTACAATAATGAGTTTCGTAATGGCAAGGTTACTACTGAACACTTTTGAATTCTTATTCTAAATTTCATTGCATATAATGGAAAGTTTTGCTGGGTTCTTTTACATAGAGTATTCGTTATATTGGGTAATTTTTTATTAAATAAATTTATCTTTTCAATAAATTTGAATTTATTTGTTTAATTTTCTTTTTATTAATTTCAATTTAATATTCTTTACTTTGAATACTCGACATGTTAATATACAACATGTCGAGAGTGTTGTATCAAAATTTCAATTTAATCGGAGCAAAACTTAAGACAGTACAGCGTTAGCAGCGATCGGCCTCATACGGTATATCGTATATTAATCAGTTTTCAAAAAACTTTAAATCGATTTTCTCACAAATAAATGTTCGAAATCCGTGGACATCAGAACTCAAAATCTACTTGACCGATTTTTTTTACAAACTATATCTACACACAAATCGTCAGATAACCTCGAAGATATTTTTTTCTTCAATCATTGCATTGTACTTTTTAATAATATTGAATTTAAATTTACATATATTTAATTCATTAAGTTTAAATTTTATTATGAACAAAGAAAAAAAAAATATATATTAAAAAAATATATAAATTTTTTTCTTTAATAAAATTCTTTGTTGTTTATCTTTACAATTCAAAAATTTATGAGTTTATTAAAGAAAGAGAAATTTTATATTAAAAAAATATTTTGTGTTGAATAATTTTGAATTAAATTTTATTTAAATATTTAAAATCAAAAGTAATAATACATTTGTCTTAAAAAATAATTTCTTCGAGTTCAATCTTAATTCATTTTGAAAAAGTGTTTCTTTGTGTTTCAAAAATCTTCAGGGATTTATATTAAAGATTCACAAAAAATTTCTTAAAAACTACCGTTATGGCTCTAACATCGTCAGTTATTTTCTGATATATACTTTGTTGTCATTGGCAAGGCAACTTCAACTTTTTCTGGCCGATTTATTGACTCTATATTTTATCAGTTTTTTTTAAAGAGAGATTATTTACATTTCGGTAATTTTTTACCTTAGAGAAATGTGATTACTGCTTGATTTGAAATCAGACCACTCTGAGGCCCACATCTCTATAATTCTACAACCGGCAATCATCTTCTTCATAATTGCCTCTTTCACCTTCATAAAGCTTTCAAACTTTCGATTATAATTTGTTTCTCCATGCATGTGTTGTTGCACTATATAAGTTTGTTTTGCGTTTGATTTTTTTTCTTTAAGTTCGCTCAAGTGCATTAAAAAAACTTTTTACCACACACTTGTAGCTAAGGCATTGGGCGTTAAACTAGCTAGTTTTTTTTTTGGCTGGTGCCACCATATGTTAGCAAAATAATGCATTTTGGTTGCTGTGGCAAAAATTTTTTTTTGTTGCACTTACACTCTCTAATAGTTAAAATATAAAAAAAATCGGTTTAAAACTAAACTTTAAAATGTTTAAAAAACAAATAAATAGTTTTTGATATGGTACCCAACACTGAACACACACACACACACACCAACTTATAATTTATAACAAATAAGCAGGACTTAAAGTGCGTGGTACATAATCTCTATTTGAATAATTCATAGAAAAACCACCAGAAATTTTATATACATATGGGGGGTTTCATGTCAAGTGCACCAACTTTTGAAACCGATGTCTTCCGATCGGGATGAAATTTGCACCAACTTTAGTCCTATTGGATAGTAGTTTAGACACAATTTTTCAATAAGATAGGTCCAGATCTCTCTGAGTTAGAGGGGATAAAAATTTGACATTTTGGCCAAACAGGTGTTTTTTCTCATCCATGTAACTTATTACCTATTGTTCTTTGAAAATTTTGTCCCAAATAGTTTAGATAGCTATTTCTTCAATATTTCGGAAAAAAATACTTAAAAAAAAAATTTTAGACTTCTTTTTTTTACTAAGTTAAAGCATTTTTTGCCTTTTTTTCAAAAAGGGCATTTTTTTTTTTTTTTTTTTTTTCATAAGAAAGCTTAGGATTTTTCCTTTAAAAGCTTTTTGGTCGCTTAGTGGGATGGAAGTGGGAAATCTATCAAAATAAATGTTTTGTAACACAAGACAACGGTTTTTCAATTTTTCACAAATGCACTATTTTAAATTTTTTTCTATTTGTGTGTAAAACCTTACAAATTAAACTTATACTGAGAAACTAGACAAACTAAACTTTCCGAAGGTATGTAACATACCTTCATAACATAACAGAAGAGAAAGGTTATCTGTAACCTGAAAGAGTTGTTTGCAACATTTCAATATGAACACGAGGATGTTAGAATTGGCTTCAAGAAATAAACCCAAATGAGGCCAAAACATTACATTTTGGCAGAAAGCAGCAGAACTCACACAGTATGCGTTTGCATTTACCATGAAAATGTTAAACTGATGTTGAAGGAAATCAACTTAAAGTATTTAACAGATGATTCGGCAGAAGATTTACACGATTACCGCGATTGCCTTAAATTGACTATGTGTCCTAATGCAACAACTTCTTGCCACTTAGGTGAATGTACCAATTGAATATATAGAGGAGGTCAAATTCGATTCTTGGATTCAGACTGACAGATGCACATTGAAAACAATCATTTTAAATGTGGATGATTTTGTGGAAGAAATGGGTACAGGATTGCTAAACTTGAGAAACCATGACTTTTTAGTCAAAGAGCAATGGTCATTCTTCAAGGATTTGCAGATACATTTGAAGTCTGGTGAATTCGTTATTTCATATGATTTCGCAGAAAACTATAAATATGTTCTTCAGGATGCCATACAAGCATTCCACTTCAATAACGACCAAGCAACTATATTCACAGTAATTATTTACTACATGAAAGATGAAGAACTGGAACACAAAAGTATGGCAATCATATCCGACGATTTAAAACATGATACCGTTGCAGTTTATGAGTACCAGAAGATAATACTAAAATATCTAAAATCTAAATTTACAGTAAAGAAGGTATACTACGTTTCGGACGGAGCTCGTCAACATTTTAAAAACAAAAGTAGCTTGGCAAATCTTATGGCCCATGAAAAAGATTTTGGAATGCCAGCTGAGTGGCATTTTCATCCTACTGCTCATGGTAAAGGAGCATGTGATGGTATTGGAGCAAACCTTAAAAAAAATGCAGCGAAGTATAGCCTCCAGTGCTTTCATCAAGATCGCATCTTAGATGCGACTGCTTTATTCCATTGGGCAAAGAGTTATTTTAAAGAAACTCAAATTATTTTTTAGTAGCAAAGAGGATCATCAGGAAACATTGAAAACACTGAAGAGCAGATTCGATGCTGCGGTAACAATCGATGGCAACGCTCAATACCATGCTTTTATACCGCTTGTCGATGGAAGACTCAAGTTGAAAAAGTTTTCTGCCTCTATTCAATGCGATTTCTTTCCAAAGACAACAAATAAACCAGCAGCGAAATCAACAGCTGAACCTAGTAACGCCAAGAAAGGATTGACAAAAAAACGCAGTAAATAGAGGCGACAAAAAAGCTGGATGAAAGGCTGGGTATTTAAAAATTTACAAGACTTAAATACTTCATCAGCTACAATAAATTAAGTATAAAAAAATAGTTATGATATAAATGGATCTAATGCAATTAAGATTAAATTTTAATAAATTATTTATCTTTTTATTTTTAATATTATTAGTATTATACATTAATTTAATTATTATTAAAAATAAATAAAAAAAAATAATAATTTTTCAACATTGCTATAGAAAAAGAGCGATTTTTTTTCCTGAGGTTAACATATTCTGGGTATTATAGTATCGAGGGTATAAAATTTTAGTTAGGTATGTTATATACCTTCGGAAAGTTTAGTTTGTCTAGTTTCTCAGTATAAGTTTTATTTGTAAGGTTTTAGACACAAATAGGAAAAAATTCAAAATAGTGCATTTGTGAAAAATTGAAAAACCGTTGTCTTGAGTTACAAAACATTTATTTTGATAGATATCCCACTCCCATCCCACTTAGCGACCAAAAAGCTTTTAAAGGAAAAATCCTAAGCTTTCTTATGAAAAAAAAAAATGCCCTTTTTGAAAAAAAGGCAAAAAATGCTTTAATTTAGCAAAAAAAAGTCTAAACATTTTTTTTTTTAAGTATTTTTTTCTGAAATATTGAAGAAATTGCTATCTAAACTCTTTGGGAGAAAATTTTTTAAGAACAATAGGTAATAAATTACAAGGATGAGAAAAAACACCTGTTTGGCCAAAATGTCAAATTTTGATCCCCTCTAACTCAGAGAGATCTGGACCGATCTTGTTGAAAAATTGTGTCTGAACTACTATCCAATAGGACTAACCTTGGTGCAAATTTCATTCCGATCGGAAGAAATCGGTTTCAAAAGTTGGTGCACTTGACATGAAATCCCCCATATATATTTATTTTACCATGGAAGTTTGGTTGTTATGGAAAACAAAGAAAAATTTCACTTAATTTTATAACATATGGAAATTGGGGTAAATAACAGCAATTATAACAGAACGATAAGTCAAGGATTTACTAAAGATTTATTAAAAAAATGTTAAGCGTTAACAGTGGAAACAAATCAATTTTATTGACCTTGGAGTTTTTAAAAAATATTGTAAAATTTTCTAGAGTACCAATAATGATTAATATGCTTATGAAGACCTATAATTTATCAATTATGCTTGCAATCGATTTATCAGGTGGGCGTGACAACTCCCATAAAAAGCAAATTCTGAACAATTTTTAGCAATTTTTTGCTGAATTTCATAAGGCTATTTCGTACATCAATGATGATGGATCCATGATAGATGATGCATATAATTGTAAATTATTGATATTCATTAAAAAAAAGCATATTCTACTCAACGATTACACAATCTAGCAAACGTCGAACTTGTAAATGTCCGTATACAAAAACTTGCATTAAATTTCTTCAACAGTTGTAGCAATTCTGTGTATAATCATATTAATGAGCTGGTCTCAGCGTAATTTTATTCTCTTAGCTTAAGTCTACTTTTATTAAAATCCAAAAAAAAAAATAATTCATAAAGGTTTTTTGAAAATTTTACCCTTCCTTACAAATATTACAAACGTTAAGGCACATAATTAATACAAATTGTTACCTAATATTTAAGTAGAAAAGGAAATTTTATCCTAAGCTCTTCAAAACATTGTAAAAAAAAATATTTAAAACGTAAAAATTATTAAATAGGAAAATCGAATATTATGTCCTTTAACCTTTTTTCACTGCTATATGGCTCCAAATCAAAGAAACATCTGAAATCCTCGCTTAGATCAACCATGTATTTATGACAGGCTTTTTGGCGGAATCCATAGATCCATCCAAGATCTTTTTTTTTTTTTTTGGCAATTTGTTAAAAGGGTTAGGAGAAATGATAGCTCTTTTATCCCAATTCTTATAATGAATGGCCAACTATTCACTGACCCGGTTGATAAGGCTGAAATTTTTGCAAAAAAAAAAAATTGCCGTACAGCGATCAAGCACTGCCCGAACTTGTGGTATTTTTAAAATGTTCTTCTGAGCTCGAACGTCATTTTATAGTTATAATTATCCGATTAATCGAGACGAATTGATCACATTTGATCGATTAATCGAATGATTCTCAATTGGTTGACAATACTGGTACGCAACCATAATTAATTTTTCTTTCTGCTTTCAAAAGTCTCATCTTGATTAAACTTGTCTTTTAGAAATAACAAAAATATTTTTAAAATTCAGTTTATTATTCCGTTTGTAACCCAAGAGGGGGTTACTCGAGTCGTCCGCCAGTCCATATGTCCCTCTGTTAGTTTGTCTGTCTGTCTGTTGAAATGAGGCTCATTTTTTTATTTTTTATAGGTGATACCAAATTAAGGCCCTTTTTGCTCCATCTTAGTATTCGAGAAAAATGCGCTTGATGATTTTTCTTCGATTTTTCATATGGAATTCATATTTTTGTAGGTGATCCCAAATTAAGGCCCGTTTGCTCTATCTATCTAGTTTTCGAGAAAAACGCGTTCTTATGATTTTTTTCGACTTTTCATGTGAAATTGATTTTTTTTGTAAGTTATCCCAAATTTTTAGGTTTTGTTTTCGATTTTTTATATGAAATTGACTCAATAGACTCCCCATGAATAGACTAACAAAATGATATAGGCTCCTCGCATATATGGCGTCCGTAAAATGGAATTCAACATTTTTCCCTCATTTTAAATTGAAGTGAAAATTCTGCCGATGAGTTGGACAACGAATCATATATCAATAGACTCCTCGCGAACTGACGAACAAAATGATATATGCCCCATGCGGAGCAGAGCCAAATGTACCACTTTTACTTGTTTCCCACTGTTTTTATGTGAATATCATGTATACACAAATGTTAAATATTTTGCTGGCCTTAAAATCATTAAAACTTATTTTTCGTTTAAGGCCTGTACGCAGCTTGCTAAGGAATCAAAAACTTCATATAAAAAAACGCTTCAGAAATGCTTAAGGAATTTTTCTGTCAAAAAATTTCTGTTGATAGTCCGCAGCTTTTTAAAAAAGTAGTATTGTTTTTACTACTTTTTTTTGACGTAAATGAACTTAGGCAACCCAGGCTATGAGCAGGAATATCAAATTTTTCGTTCTTTCTGAAAGGAATTTTGACAGGAGAGGTAAGCATAAACAAAATGTAATATGCTAAAAAATAAAAGTTATTTTTCAGTTGCAAACCTGGGAAAAAACGAACAAAATTCGGCAAAAAAAAACAAGCGGATGGGTAATTTTGATACTGAGCTTAAAAAGCGTTTAGCAGGCCAAATAAAGCAGAACCGAATTTGTTTTCAATTTCACAATTCTTAATAATTGACAGAAAACAGCTGATTTCTAGCGTTGCACTGAAAGGTACTTTTGTCCATTTTTTTTCTTTAAGAAATATATGAAAATTTTCTGTTAAGATTCCTTAACAAGCTGCGTACAGCTCTTTAATGCGAAATTATTGTGATCGCAACTCGATGGGCACTTATGACAAATATTAATTATAAATCTATATATATAAAATTCATTTTCTGTTTGTTTGTTTGTTTGTTTGTTTGTTTGACCGCTATACAAATTTTTATTTTTCAACGGATTTTCCTGAAATTTTGTACACACGATCTCTATACCCCAGGAAAGGTCGCCATATACCTTTCACCGGCCACGCCTACTTCTACGCCCACTTTTTATGTAAAATTCATTTTCTGTTTTATTCATATTTGTTCACTATACAAATTTTTATTTGTTAACAGATTTCTCTGAAATTCGGTACACACGACCCCTCTGCTCCAGCTAAGGTCACCATAAACTGTTTATCGACCATGCCTACTTTTACGCCCACTTTTTATATAGAAATCATTTTCTGCTTTTTGGTATATTTGTTCGCTATAAAAATTATTATTTTTCAACGGATTTCTCTGAATTTTGGTATACACGATCTTTTTATCCCAGGCCAGGTCACCGGTGATTCTTTCGGCCACACCTACTTTTACGCCCACTTTTTGTATACAATTCGTTTTCTGTTTTTTGGTATATCTGTTTGCTGTATAAATTTTTATATTTCAACGGAATTCTCTGAAATTTGGTACACACGATCTCTGTACTCCAGAAAAGGTCGCCATATGCTTCGTACCGGCCACGCCTACTTTAACGCCCACTTTCTGTATAGAATTCATTTCGGTTTTTGGTATATTTGTTCCCTATAAAAATTTTTATTTTTCAACCAATTTCTCTGAAATTTGGTACACACGATCTCTCTGCTCCAGGGAAGGTCGACATATTCTTCGTACCGGTCACGCCTACTGTTACGCCCACTTTTTGTATACAACACATATTCTGTTTTTTGGTTCATTTGTTCGCTACACAATTTTTTTTAAAGGATTTCTCTGAAATTTGCTACGCACGATCCCTGTACACCAGAGAGGTCGCCATACAATTTTTGCCGGCCACGCCTACTTCTACGCCCACTTTTTATACAAAATTAATTTTCTGTTTTTTGGTATATTTGTTCACTATAGAAATTTTTATTTTTCTAGGGATGTCTAAAATTTGGTCACACGATCTCTATACTACAGGGAAGGTCACCATATGCTTCTTACAGGCAACGCCTACTTTGCGCCAACTTCTATGTATATAAAACTTATTTTTTTCCTTTTATTTGTATCTTTATTTGATTGCTATACAAACTTTTATTTTTTAATGGCTTTCTCCGAAATTTAGTATATATTCCAGGGAAGGTTGCCATATGATTTTTACCGACCACGCCTACTTTTGCGCCCAATTTTCATATAAAATTCACATTTTTGCTGTGTGGTATATTTCTTCCCTATACAAATTTGTACTTTTCAACGGATTTCTCTGATATTTGGTTTACACGGAAATAACTACACGGTGAACAAATTTCCCAAACTTAAAAAAAAGGCACCCAAAAGAAATGAACAAATTCCCCATTTTTATTTTAATCGAAAGAAAAAATGAACTAACTCCCCAAATTCATTCTAAAATTTTTACATATTTTTATTTAATGAATTTTGTTAATTTTTTTTTTTTTTTTGAAACATTTTCATACTGCTCTCAATATATGTCCTACAATAAATGCATTTAAAATGAGTTATAGTGTTAAAGGCAGGATCGCCATATAGTGTAAAAGGCAGGATCGCCATATAGTGTAGGTGGGACGCCAGCTAGGATCACCAAATAATATAAAAAAAACGCTGGACCGTTATATAATGTATGCCTTGTAGCAATCTACGTACATAGTGGCATTTAAATTTAATATAGTGTATGTATGGGGGCAGGATCGACATATAGTGTAAGAGGGGGCAGGATCGCCATATAGTGTTAGCTTGGCAGGATCGTCATATAGTATAAGAAGGGTGTACAAAAGGACACTAAGATTGGGTGAGAACCGGACCAATCTCAGGAGGAATTTTGTCAAGTGCTTTCCTCAAAGCAGTTCCCGCGTGCACGCTAGATGCACTTTTTTTATATAGCACGTAGGCAGATTATGCCAATGTTTGAACCCTTTGGCAGAATATGCCAGTAAAAAAAAAGAAAATCTCTGTTTAGTTTTAATTATAACCCTTTCAAATCAGAATTACAATTGATTATTTATTTGAAAATGCTGGTCTTTTATATCATTATAATTTAATATTTTTACTTAATTTAAATAATAGTCTTCTCTTTTCTTTACATTCGCATATTACAAATTCATTGATTTTTGAACGTTGGACTCAATAGCCAATCAGAAAACGTTCAATAATCAATTTAAATTTTTCCCCTCAAAATTTGAGTGACATTCCTATTTGTCATGGGTTATTGACACAATTTGAATTTTCACAAATTTGTCATTCTGCATTCCAGTGATATTTAATTACACAATAATTTATTGTTTTGTAATTCAACCCTTTAACCAAGGTTAGTGTACTTTGTGGTATGTGTTGAATGAAAAGAAAAGATATGCAAAAAAAAAATAAATAAATGTAAACAAATAATTACAAATAAATATGTGCATGTGCATATAGTAAACAAAAATAAACAAAAAAAATATAAACAAATAAAGATGAATAAATGAAATAAATAAAGATAAATGAAGATGTGTGTAACATCATCACAGAGTATTCTTTTCAATAGCATCATTTCGTTGCGCGGAAGCTACGCGCACGGGGAATGCAGCTTAGCTAGAATATCGGAATGATCTGAAAAATATATTTTGACAATTAAAATAAGTTGGAAACAGCTGCGCGGCAGCACTGGTGTGGTTGCCAAATGCGCGGAAGCGGCGCGCGGCGCGCGACCGCGGACTCGGACGTGACGGATGCGGACGCGACGCGCTCTCGGAAAACAGCTCAGCTAAAATATCGCAATGCTCTAAAAAATATGTTTTAGGAATTAAAATAAGTTAACGAGTACTAAGCGGCAGAACGGGTAGTAGCTGCGAGGAAACGGCGCGCGGACGCGGACGCGACGGATGCGGACGCGACACGCTCGCGGAACACAGCTCAGATAAAATATCGCAATGATCTGAAAAATATATTTTGGCGATTAAAATAAGTTGACAACAACTGCGCGGCAGCACGGGTGTGGCTGCCAAACGCGCGGAATCGTGCGCGACTCGCTCGCGGAACACAGCTTAGTGAAATGTCGTATGATAAATTTTATCTACGTATGTGAAATAATTACCTGTTGATCAAAATAGGCCACACATATACTATAAGCAGTTGCTTAAAGAAATTTTGCGACACAATATTAAACGTCGCATTAGTCTATCATTTCTGAAACTTGAATTTGACGTCTCTGCTCAATGATGATCACTTATTGAATGAAGTAATTCAATTTTTAAAAGTTGTGATTCCTTTAATTTGCGAACCATTCCGTTATATTTGATGTTTAAAAATAAACTGAAAAAAAAACTTAAAGCGGTTTCGCAACTTATTTTTGAAGCATTTTTGCTGCAGCATCTTAAAAAACTTCTAAATTAAAAAATCTAAAAATTTTTAATTGAAATAAAAAAATAATTTACTGTCCATACAAATTTTTGGGGAGAGAGTTCATTTTATTGAGGAATTTGTTAATTGGGGCCTAAGTACTCAGCGCCTGGTAAGCATAGTGAACCATTTTTCAAGTCAAAGGCCTTTGTATCCCGGGCAAGACCGGGTAAAAACAGCTAGTTACTTATACAATAGTTTATAGAACAATTTTACTTTAGCTTGGCACCTGATTAAAATTAATCAAAAAAGACAAAAATAAGCAACGCATAATGGCCATAGTAAATAGCCAGTGCTGGGAGTATCGCAACAGTTATTTTAAAAATAGCACTAAAGAAGAATGAGTTTTTGGCAGCAATGCCAACTTTTTCCAAGTGAAAAGCACAAAACAATACTCGAAAAAGTGCTAAAAGACGCTAAATTAAAACAAGTAAGAAAATTATAGTCGGTCTAGCCCGACTATACGATACCCTATACCATGGTTAAGAGACCCTATCTCTTCGGTCCAACTAATTGGATATAGCAAATATGCATAAACCAAATTTGAGTGGCATTTTTATTAATTTTTTTCGCTGCAGATATGAAAAAGTTCATATCGGATACTATATTTAAATGGGGACTAGGTCGAAAAATGGACCGATCCTGACCATATTTGGTAAAGTCACTTATACTTTGAAAAAATATATACAAACCAAATTTGAGAAAAATCTGTGCAATATTTTTGTTTTTTGATAGATTTAAGTGAAGATCGGGAAGCAGCTCTATATGGGGCCTATGACTAAGAATTTTCCTCTAGGGAGTATTTTTGAACTACTGATTAATGGATGTAATAAACACATACAAACCCAATTTGACTGAGGTCTATATGATAATTTGGAACTTATGGCAATTTATGTCGATTTCATAGGGGTCATTTGTATGGGGGCTAGGTCTGAACATGGACTGATTTTCACCAATTTCAATGGCGTTCATCCCATGGCCGATCGAAGCTTATATACCAAATTTCATCAAAATATATTCATTAGGGTGGCCCTTAATAAAAAAAGTGTTCAAACTGTCGGTCTCACCCCCTAGAAATATGCGAATAGCAAAAAAACTGAGAAATACAAAGTTTTGAGCTTATCGGAAAACGTTTAGTCGTGGCGCAAAGTGATTGAAAATTTCAAGTGTCTTTATATGGGGAAAATATGACTTTTTTTTTGCAGATTTTACGAAAATTTCGTTATATAGTTTAAGTTTTCCGACAAGCTCTTATATAATTCGGGATCAGTATTAAATTATCCTTTCAACGGGTTGTAAAACTTCAAAATCGAATGAAATTTCGCCAAGAAATAGCAAATGCCCCAGACCACTTTTGGGTCAAAAAAAAAAACTAGTTCTTGAAATTTGATGACATTTTTTTCAACTTTGAGAAATTGATTAAAGCCATCATTCTTTTTTGGTCTCTATACTTATAAGTATTCAGATATGAAGTATTGTTTTATTACCACTTTGATAACCTATTGCGCATTGAGACCGAAAATTGGAAATTTTTTTGATAAAATTTTCGTAAAATCTGAAAAAAAGTCATATTTTCCCCATATAAACACACTTGAAATTTTCAATCGCTTTGCGCCACGACTAAACGTTTTTTGATTGGCCCAAAACTTTGTATTTCTCAGTTTTTTTGCTATTCGCATATTTCTAGGGGGTGAGACCGACATTTTGAACACTTTTTTCCCTCCATATAACGAAGGGTCACCCTAATATCCATATTTGCGACCTGCAGTTTGATTACAAGCCTTACATGGACACACAGACGGACATTGCTATTTCGACTCAAAAAGTGATTCTGAGTCGATCGGTATAATTCAAGATATAATTAAAGGGTCTTGGACGAATATTTTTGGTTGTTACAAACAGCAGCACAATGTCATTATACCCAAACCAAATAGTGGTATAGAAACTAGCAACGGTAAAAAGTTATTTAGATATTTATTTTTATAAACATAAAGTATTTTTAATAGTTTTCAAAAAAAGGGTTCGATTCCCATCAGAGGCTTTGGTCTGTCGCTGCAAAAACCAGCCAAATGGTCTTTGTCACCCGGCTTATCCCTGGACCCAAATTAAAATACAAATTTATTTTGCATTGTAATTAATATAAATAAATAAATAAATATTACAACAATTTAAGAAAAAATATTTTAATACTTATTAGTATGAATAAAATAATATAAAAAAATGTATTACATATATTAATCCCTCTCTCACTCTCACGAACATAAATACATACGAGTATAATGGTTGCTGGGTTGTGCTAAAGACAAAAAGATTAATAGATGCCATCGATATTGCCGAATGAATTAAAGTATCGATGTATAAATTTTAAGAAATAAGAAATTGAGGAAAGAAGGGATTTCTATTTTAGCCCTTTTTAATGTGAGGGTACAACAGAGACAGACACCTATTCGATTTATAATGTAAATTAGGAATGGATAGGAATTTCAAGTAAATGAGTAAAGAAGGGTTAGGAATTCGATACTAAAGCATGTTTTAACTCGGTAGTGTATAGTAGACCGTATCACCTTACAGGCACAAAAAAAAAAAGTTCACCCTACACCATCGAATATAAAGTATTGTTCCAAGGACATTTGAAAAAAAATTTTTTTTTTTTTTTTTTTTTTGCCTTTTTAGTTTTTTCGTTATATCTTCCATATTTACAGTCCGATCTTAAAGTTTGATATAGCGATTTTTTTTGTCTCAGGAAGGCCAATAATTTTGTTCTTAGTCCATTGACCTCAAGTGTACCGTTCTAGTACCTACCCCCCAAATCTCATTTCCTACAACCCAAATGTGACACCCTAATGTTAGAAATTTATAGCTCGCGAAAAATCATAAAACTTTTGCTCAGAAAGTATTTCGATAATTACAGCACAACTAGTTAAAAAATGCTTTTATAAATTCATTGTTGCAGACCGTAGGGGTCACCTTTTTAAATTTGTCATAGCTTCAGTATTTACATTCAGATATTAAAGTATGATATATCGATGGGTTTGTCTGTGGCAGACCAATTTTTTTTAATTCGAACCCATTCCAATGGGAGAAATGCCTGCAAATATAGACGGTTGGAATGTTCGAGGCGACCAGCTTTATTTGTAACGTATGGTTTTAGCCGTTCGTACCGGCAAATGCGAAGAGAGATTAGCCCACGAGAAGCCCGGTGCTATTAGCACAGCACGCTGGCTAACGACAGCCTCTCGAATCCTCCGCTATTATGTGACGTGCTCTCAACCCTCGATGATATTGAAAAACCTAGCCGAGTTCATTGTAAAAGTATATGCGCCTTTCTGGTTCCTTGTGAAAAGCAAACCACTGGCATATCAAAATTTAAGATCGGACTGTAAATATGGAAGATATAACGAAAAAACTAAAAAGGCGACCCCAACGTTCGGCAAAAAAAAAAATTTTTTTTTTTTTCAAATGTCCTTGGAACAATACTTTATATTCGCTGGTGTACGGTGAACTTTTTTTTTCGATACGGTCTAGTGTATAGTGAGTGCCAATACAATGTAAACTTTACACAAAAATATATATTTGGCAACTTGAACTGCCAATACCAAAAATTTGGATCATAAAATCGAAAACTCCTTTATTAATTTAAAAAATTTTATATTTTATTTATTTAAAAAAAAAAAAAATTTATAGTTTCACTTCAGAAAAGAATTAACAAATCTTAAAACATTTAATTTTTACTACCAGATTCTAGCCTTTGAAATTCGAGTGCAAATTCTAGGCAATTTAATTTTTTCATTTAATAAATTATTTTATAAGACAATTTACAATTCGACAGTTTTTAAATATCGATTTCGTTATTGCTTTATGTCCAAAATTATTTTTCAATTCAATACAATCATAATTGTGAATGTTTTATGGCCAAAATTATTTTTCAATTCCACACAATTATTATTGTGAATGAAGAAAACAAACTCATTTTTATACCATATACCATTATGTGGTCAGGGTATAATGACTTTGTGCTGATATTTGTAACTACAAAAAATATTTGACATAGACCCATCTTTTATTACACCGCTCGACTCAGAATCAATTCACCGATGTCCGTCCATCCGTTTGTCTGTCCGTCTGTGTGTCCGTGTAAACCTTGTTATATATAAAATAAAATAACAAAAGATTTTGCTATGCAAAATAGTCAAAAATTTGTTTTTTAAAAAGTCTTGCGTTACTTGTTAGTTGATGCAAGTTAGTTTGTGGAAGTACATTTCAAAGACGAACCCAATTCAAAAAGAATTGCTGTTCTGAGACATGTATCCGAGGTTTTTTTATTTTGTAGTTCTTATAAAATTGTGTCAAGTATGTTGTATAAATATAGGTTTTGGAGTCATTATACATATCTTCTAACAGCTTCATTTCAAACAATTTTGCGTTAGCTACGTTAAAATGTATATCCCTTCAAAGAATATATCCAAATTTGTTTTTGTGGCCACTTCTATAGGAAGATATCTGGTTGGTATTATTCTGGGCATATTGGAGTCTGTGTAAGTCAGCTTTTTTTTTAAATATAATTTTTGCTTACCGAGTTAAAAGGCGCTAAATCTAGTGCGAAGGGCGTTAAGTTGGCATCGCTGGTTTTTGGTGCTTACAAAAATAATCCTTTCAAACCTAAGTAATAAAACGATTGTATTCGTTGTAATATCATCAATAACTTTTTTGGTCATTTTGTTGAAAAAGGACATAGCACGATTGTGCGGGCTAGGTAATAAGCTGAAATATAATTCTAATGAATGAAGAACACATTTTATTGCTTCATTGCTTTTATGTAAATTTTTAGTATAACTAAGTAACAAAAAAATTGGTAAGAAAACAAAAGGAATATATATTCCTATTCATATTAAGGTACTTCGTCGCATTTTAAAAAATAATAAAATATTTGTTTGTGATGTAAGAAAATAATATAAATTCATAACTTCTTACCAACTAAAACTTAATTCGTTTTACATCCTCATTATTTTGAATGATAACATTTAAAACAGTCGTTGTCATCGGCCTCTTGTGCGATTGCCACAATTATTACGACGTACTCTTGGGGGATCGTTAGAAAATGCAGGCCAAAGGTCTTGGTGGTCCAATCAAGCTCCATTTTGAACGTTAAAAAAGATTTATTTTTGGCTTTGGCAGATCAACTAATATTTTATCCGTTCTGTATTCCATCCATGAATTATAAAAAGCGGCATCAATGCCACGCTTAGATGCTTTTTAATGTTGAGTCACAGCAGTTATTTTGACAGAGCAACGGCGCTTGAGGTCTCTGTTCCATCTATCAAACTATAAATTGCTGCCACTTGCTAGGTTTTTAGTAGCACAATAGACGGCCCATGACCTTATCCGCAACCTACAGATGTCACAGCTCCTTGAAAGACTTCAAAGTCAACTATGACACCATTCGTCATAGCATACACCAGATATTTCAAACCAACGGCCATCTTCCCGTAAAAGGGATCATTTGCTCATCTATTTCAGTTGTCAATTGATTACATCGATTTCTTATCATATTGATCAGCGATTGTATTCTCCATAATTTATTTGACGGATCTGGTACAGAGAAGTCTAAGATTGGTCAAACACCCCATTAAACTCGCACATCCATAAAATCTTTTTATATCTGCTACTTCATAACACAATTCTTGCCCATAATTTGTCAGTGCATATATATAGTTAACTGCCAGCTCATAGTGTGATTCCCGAAAATGTTATTCAAAATACTCCAATGGTATTTGAACGTTAATTAAATTTTTGTAACCAGAAATGGTAAATTTTTCCATGTCTTGTGACTTGTATTTAGTAAACTGGGACTTAAGTTTGAGTGTTGATCCAATGCACTTGCTAAGAGATCAGTTTCATTTGCCAAACTTTCATCACTTTCGGTTTCGGGAATTATAATGACGGGGGTCCAGATTTCATCCATCAATTCATCTTCATCACTAAACTCAATATCAGACTGGTCTCAAATCGCCAACTCAGCTTCAGGGTCATCGTGTTTTGACATATCACAATGTTTTACTGAAGAAAAAAATAAGATCACACAATCGTTAGGATAGAAATAAACGTGATGTTATGGCTGAATAGCACAAATGTGATATCTGTTTTTTAATTTAACCAGATTCTCTAAGAATTTGAAATTTAATATCGTGCAAATTCTAACACAACATTTGTTTATATTTTAAGCATCTGAAACCAGATTTCACAATCAGTATAGCTGGGTCTGAAAGGGATAGTCAGCTATTGAATTTTATCCAAATAACTTTAGATTTTTGGGTCAATCGGTTTAAACTAAATTTAATCTAGGCTAAGTGAACCATAAAGCTAGAATGCTAACGCGGCATTATATCTTGACATTTACATGTTTTCCTTTTCAATCTGATTTTCATAATATCTTTCATAAATGCTGATTTTTCCGCTATAACCATCAAATAGAACAAAAGAATGATATTTAGTTAAAAAATTCATTAACTTTTTAAAGTTTTTATATTATTTCTTAAAGCAATTATTACAAATTTTCCCCTAGTAATAAATTATTACCCAATGCTCATATATATATTATAATTTTTAATAACTTTTTTTTAGGTTTTTGGGTTATAAAATCGTCATCGTTCTTTTTTTTTTAATACGAGAAAAACTTTCATTCTCTTGCTAATACCTTTGAGACATTTTTTTCATACAATTGCAACAACAGCAAGAATAGCAGCAGCAGCAGCAGCAGCATCATCATCAAGTTAAACCTTAAAATTGACAAGCAAGCATCATTATTCTTATTGCTGCTCTTGTTTTATTTTCAAAGTCTAAAGTTTTTAATTACATTGCACAAGTAGTGGGGAAACAACAAGAAAGTGAAATAAAAAAAGCAGTTTCCACAAAATAAAAAAAAAATATTCCATTAAAGCGTTACAGTTAGCAAGTAGTTAAGCAGGTCGGTCGATCCATCTTTTTTGCAACTGTGAAACACTTCGTAGTGTTACTAGCTCCGTATAGTTGAGCAGTGTGTATTTGTAAATTCATATCGCTGCATACTGGAACTGGCTGTCATGTTTGAAAAAAAAAAAAAAACAGAGGACCAAGTTTTCTTTTTTGCTATGCTCAGCATAGTGGCTTCTTTGTCATTTTAGGCAACAAGTAATTGACACAAATCGATGAGATATATGTCAAGGTAAAAAGTTTTATTGTTTTTTTTTTTTTCATTTCTTGATGTTCTTCTGTCTTTCACATCTATTGTCTTGAACATTATGTCCTGTACCTGTTTCAAGCTTTATTGTCGTCTTTAATTAAATATTAAAAATACAGTATTTTTTTTTCGAACAAAATAAATGAAAAATATAAAAAAAAACATTTAAGAACAATGACTGACACTTGATCTTAAGGGAGTAAAGATAGAAAACATGGGTAAAATTCACTTGGAGACAAATGGTTTCAAAGTATCGTATGTACCATATAATTAAATTAAAAATAGGAAGACACATTTCTAGCAAAAAGTTAAGAAGAAGAGGAAGAGGAAAAAGAAAAAACGAACAAACATATTTAAATGCAATTCCTTTAACCTTTGACAGTAACAAGAATGAAAATATGAGGGATGCTGTCTTGCAATTATTTTAAAACTGTATTGAAGTATTCACGTGACAGAAAAGCCAACTAAAGATAAAACGATGTGAAAATGTTAAGAAACTATAATAAGAAAAAACTGACAATAAATTGCTGCTTTAAGCTGCTAATGAATATTTATGAACTTCTGAAGCACAAAATTTCAAGATTTATATAATTTCAACTTGTTGACTCTTTATAAATTGTAGTATTAATAAAATGATATTAAATTTCTAATAATTCTCTCTCTAAGGTTCTGATTTTTAATATGTTTTATTGTTAATTTATTTACTTACCTTTGCCCTTATATAAATCATACAAAACACAAACAAGATTAGTATAAGATGGTATAAGTTTCACATGAAATTCAGTTCTCTAGTTCCATAAAGAACATGTTTTTTTTTGTACTGGAAGACACAATGTATTATCTGTGTTTTCTTTTGTAAATACATACAAACCTTTTTATTAAATAACATAACAGAAAACACCTACAAATGTTAACAATGTTCGTACGTATCTATTTAATGGCATCTCGAAAGTATGTGCCATTAGGAAAAGATGGGAAGATGAAAGAAAATATTATTGAATAATTTTTCTGTACCGATAATTTTCGTATCTCAATACACAAATAAGATAATTGGTTTGTTTTTGTCTGCAACTTTCAATCGATCTTCAAAAATTATTCACAGTGTCTTGTTGTATATCTGGGGGGTGACAAATTGCAAGCCATAGTGAAAGTACTAAGCCAATATAGCAAAACCTCGAATAGTTTTGGCTTTCTTAGGTCAAACTTTTTTTATGACCTTTTATATTTATTCCATATCTTCATGTTTTTTGGCTTCGGTTTTTGGCCAAATTTGAGTGGCATTGTTATTAATTTTTTTTGGCTGCAGATGTGAAAAAGTTCATATAGATGTACTATATGGGACAAGGTCGAACAATGGACCGATCCTGACCATCTTTGGTAAAGTCACTTATATTTTGAAAAAATATATATAAACCAATTTTGGGGCCTATGACTAAGAATTGTCCTATAGGAATATATTTTGGACTACGGATTAATGGATATAATAAACACATACCACCCATTTTGACTGAGATCTATATGATAATTGGGATATTATGGCAATTTATTTCGATTTCATAGGAGCCATTTATATGGGGAATAGGTCTGAATATGGACCGAATTCAATAGCGTTCATCCTATGGCCGATAAAAGCTTATATACCAAATTTCATCAATATATATTCATATTTGTGACCTGTAGTTTGATCACAATGTTTACAGAGACACACAGACGGACAGACGGACGGACGGGAATCACTAAATCGGCTCAGAAAGTGATTCTGAGTCGATCGGTATAGTAAAAGATGGTCAAATATTTAGTTACAAACAGCAGCACAAAGTCATTATACCCAAATCACATAGTGGTATAGGGCAGGGTGCAGAAAATACACACATGAAACACACAATGTTCTGCTCAAAAGCAGCCAACGCATATCTTTATTTTCATATCAATTATGTGCGTTTCTAAATTTTCTACGGTGCCCAACACAATCATGACTGTGTTCGTTTTAATATTTCGTTATTTACACGAACATTTTTGTATCACGTACTTTTTGTTTCGATCACACATAAACCACACATATTGGAGTGTTGCTTTATTTGAAGTTCGTGTTCTGGTACGTGTACTGAAAAAAAAAAACAGAATATGTACAATAAACAGGTTCGAGTTCAGTTATATTTTAAGTCGTGTTCAGGCTCTTGTACTAAGAAAAAATAGAACATGTACAATAAACAGGTGCGAGTTCAGTTATATTTTAAATTCGTGTTCTGGTTCTTGTACTACGAAAAATTGAAACATCAATTCGCGATCTGATACACCCCGATAAAAACGACAACAATTGTTTCAACCAAATTTATTAAAATTTTATTGACCTTTTTTTATGACTTACGTTGCAAATTGTTTACAATTGTCAAATATTTTAAAATTTTATTGGCCATTTTTTTGTCATTTACGTTAAAATTATTTACAATTGTTTTTATTAACTGGTTTTTATTTTAATAAAATATGGTAATAAAATACTTAAGACACAAAAACTATTTAGCATCATAAAAGTTACACTTGCTGGTTGTTAGGTTTTTTTGCATTACCCACCCCTATTTTCGCAACCAATATAGTGTCATAGACGAAAAACCCAATTTTGCGACATAAAAGACACACTTGTTGGTTGTTAGGATCTTTTGCAAACATTTTTTTTTTTTGGTAACAAATAACTTTAGACACAAACAAATTTTGCATCATAAAAAACACAACCACCAACCTTTAATTTGCGAACCAATTAGTGTCAATGCACAATCATTTTCTCAATGATTTTTTTGGGATTTTTGCATAAAAACACAATGAGTGTCAATAAAAAAACCCAAAAAAATATTTTCATATTTTATTGTCCCTTTTTTATGACTTACGTTACAATTTCACGCAATTGATTTTGTAAGAAATAGCGAGTGCGTGCGTCATTTACTCATTAAAAGTGGTTCAGTTTTCATTAGATCGTGATCTATAAGTGTACTGCGTTATTGTGTAAATAGCAAATATTTTGTGAAAATTAAAACAATTTGAAAGCAATAACAGAAATAAGTTTTGCTATAAAAAATACGCAACTTTTAATAGCGAAACGAAAAAATTTACACGTCTGATTGAAACCTGCAAGAAAGATTTAAGTGAAGTGTGCAGTTTTTGTGTCTTAAGTATTTTATTACCATCTTTTATTAAAATAAAAACCAGTCAATAAAAACAATTGTAAATAATTTCAACGTAAATCACAAAAAATGGCCAATAAAATTTTAAATATTTGACAATTGTAATCAATTTGCAACGTAAGTCATAAAAAAGGGTCAATAAAATTTTAATAAATTTGGTTGAAACAGTGTTGTCGTTTTTATCGGGGTGTATCAGATCGCGAATTGATGTTTCAATTTTTCGTAGTACAAGAACCAGAACACGAATTTAAAATATAACTGAGCTCGAACATGTTTATTGTACATGTTCTATTTTTTCTTAGTACACGAGCCAGAACACGACTTAAAATATAACTGAACTCGAACCTGTTTATTGTACATGTTCTGTTTTTTCTTAGTACACGAGCCACAACACGACTTAAAATATAACTGAACTCGAACCTGTTTATTGTACATGTTCTGTTTTTTTTCAGTACACGTACCAGAACACGAACTTCAAATAAAGCAACACTCCAATAAGTGTGGTTCATGTGTAATCGAAACAAAAAGTACGTGAAACAAAAATGTTCGTGTAAATAACGAAATATTAAAACGAACACAGTCGTGATTGTGTTGGGCACCGTAGAAAATTTAGAAACGCACATAATTGGTAAGAAGCTAAAAATATGTGTGTGTTGGTCTAAATTATGTTTGTTTACATATATGTACGAGTTTTTCATTCAGTGTGTGTTTTTTTCTGAACTCTGGTATAGGGTATAAATATAACTCATACGTATACATCTCTTCTACTTTACTAATATGTATATAATAATCATCACACGTCATAAGGCTTTTATACACCCTGACTTGGAATTTGTCACTCCCCATCCAATGACACCGACAATGTTCCACACTGTTAATGTTAGTAGTCGTGCAAAAAATGGACAGGATTGGACTAGTGGGCGTGGCAAATCCTATAAAATGCAAACAGTTGTCGTCATATGCTTAGAATAGTACGACAGCAAGAGCCTTTAAACTTTTTTTGAGTTGATTGAATATTAATATGAGCGCCAGGATAGGACCAACGGGCGTAGCACCTCCCTTAAAATGTTAACATTTATCAATATAACTATCTGCAATAGTATCAAAGCAACAGTCTTTAAGCTTTGTGCAAATTTATTGAATATTGAACATTGAATATGGTATGATATAATATGGGTATGGCACAGAGAACTGCAAAATCAACTTTTTTCTTAATTTAATCATACACTTAAATTCTTATTCACATTTAATCATTCAACAAAACTCAACCTTGAATATAATCAGCGTCATCTTGTCGAACGCATCATTCTGATCAGTTTGCTTTTTCTAATCAAACATATTCTATTCACATTTAATCACTCAAATCAAACTTACGTTGAAGAGAATCAGTATCAGGTTACTAAACGCGTAGTTGGGATCAGTTCGTGTCATCTGATCGAATATTTGAATTTCACATGTTTGAACAAACGAGCGTTGTCATTGAATATATATGTGATATAATATATGGCATTGCTTAATTTGCGTTTCGTGTTTAAATTATAGCATTAGATTTAATTGGTTTAAAATTTCAATGCAAACACCTAGCAACATTAAAAAAAGTCAGTGGACGAAAATTTTATGCCAACCATTTTAAGCTGTGGGTTCGATTATACCTAATGTGGAGATTAATTCAAGGAAGTGTGCAATTAACGAGATAATATTTTTTTTGTATTAACAATACCCTAATTAGGCAAAAAAAACAAACTTCTAACGTTTTTTAATGGATTTTTATTTTTTTTTATTTAATTAAAGTAATTTATTTGAATATTCTCTATTTCTTATTCATCACTTGAACTATCATAGTCTTTATCATCATTACAATTACTGTCATCTGTATCATCATCATCATTATCATCATCATTATCATCACTATCATCATCATCATCACTATCATCATCTTCACCATCATCATTATTATCACTCTCATTGTTGTCATCATCACGATTTTCTTGAGAAATTTTTGGTAATATTAATAGATCTAATTCTGACTTCGATAAGTTTTCTTTTTTTTTTTGTTCATATTGCCTGCTAATGCTCGATATAAATGGGTTTGGACTTAATAGAAATCTATTAAAAATATCTTCATTCGACTTTACCCGGCGGCATTTTCGAGCAAAGTGCGTGCTCTCTGTAGTTTTTAAAGCCTTTATTCCTTGCTTCTTGAGCTTCTTCTGATAATTCTCCTATTGGTAAAAGCGCGTGTTGAACTATTTCCGGGCCGTGAATTAAAAATTTATGTAATATGGGAGGCATGCAAAACCAGGGATATATTTCAACAAAGTACTTTGCTGTGTTGTGAGCGAAATTACGAAAACTTTCCAAATTAATCTCGTGACCACATGAAACAACAATTAGTATTGTGTGCATTTTTTTAATTAGTGTTAGGTCCACTTTTGTTATTTCAGCTGATATTTCAGCATTTTTAAAAAAACGTCTAGCGGTGTTTCCATCGTTAGAGTTACCAAAGGCCGGCTTTGGCTGGTCAACAATTAGCTCATATTGCTGGGGTTTATACGCTTAATGGTTTTCATTTTAAGAAAATTGATTTTATCCTTCCAATCATCTAAAGCGGTATTTCTCATAAAGTTGTATAGTTCTAGGCGCGATATAGAAATAGTTTTGGGGCTTATTCCTAAAAATATTAAATTTGTTCTTATTTAATTTAACTGTTTAATCGGTTTTCCAATTCCCTTATACCGATTACTTTATTTAGTGCAAAACACAATACGCACTTTACAAAACTACATATTTTAAAACAGCAAAAAACACCACTGTAAATCAAAACATAAAAACAAGCACAAAAATAACGGCAATAGAGATGTGCGCGTAAAATAGTTTATTCGCAAACATTATTTTTTATAAATTACGATACAGCACGGGCAAATTAGTATAAGATGTAAAACCATCACGTGAATTTGGTAAATTATTAGAAAGACCTATTTTTTCGCTGGAATTGAGTGTTAATTTTTATTCCTTTCTGGTAAATTGGTCACCCTCGTGAACATAGGTGATCAAACGCCACTCACGCAGCCATCTCTATTAAATATCAAAATACATTGACAATAGTATCAACAGCAACAAAAAAGTCTAACATTGAGTGTAAGACAATAGTAACAACAAAAACACTGTGGGTATGGTAAATAAAGGAATTTTTAAAACAAACTTTTTACATAAAATTATTAACATCTTAAAACGGGGCAACAAAAAGACAAACTTTTTTGTTTGTAATATCAAGTAGAAATCCCATACTTTTCAAAAAACACAACTTCAAAGCCGCCACTTTACTACTTTGTTACTTCTGGTCCATCATATATGGAAAATACCCCGATTTTAGAGTTTTTTTTTTAAAAAATATTGAAAATATTTCCACACATATTTTTACAAACACAAAATCATTTTTTGTACACTTAAAAATCTGAAGTTGAAGGTTCCATCATAAAAATTTAACTTTATTAATTTTAAATTTAAAAAAATAAGCACTGATTTTTATCAAATTTCAATTTTTTCACTTTTTAAGAAAACAGCAATAATTAGCTAACTTTGACAGCTCACTACGGATGAAGTAAACAACCTAGATGGTTCAAATTTTAAACAGTGATGTAGAATTTTATCTAGTTTTATTCGATACCAATCATTATTCTACCAATCTTAATTCTAAAATTTCAATTAAGCGTTGTAAAGTTCAAAAATATTTAGATTAAGATTGGAGCAAAATATGGAGAAAATGTTGATATTGAAGGAAGACTTTATTTCTGATTCAACAACGTTTTCCCGTGCAATGCAGAAACTAACAGAGGGAAAAAAAAATCATAGAGGAAATAGGTGATATTGTTCAAAGCGGAGGAGCATCTGCTACAATTAATTTATGATTTATACAATTATATGCGCATAAATTTTTTGGGAGTTACATTGCACTACCAAAAAAATTCTAAATTTAAATTATTAAATTAAATTAAATTAGTTTAAATTATATTTGGTTTCAATTATGAATACAAGTTCATTTCTTTTTTGTTAATTATTCTTAATCAAAATAATCATCGTTGAACCAAACGAACATGAATGAAATGAATGGTATGAAAGCTACCATTGATTTTATTCAGAGACGCAACAAGAAGCACATGGTTTGATTGATTTAAAATGTAAAGCGTATATTTGTATCTTAGTATATTATTCGCTTGAACGCAAACGAACGTTTATTCGGTTGTTGATTAAGTATGAACGTTTCTCAATCGGCAGTTGCACTTCTCTGGTATGGCAATGACAGCGAGATCGGATCTATAATATTTTATAAGTAAGAGTTTTTACACATTGTTCCAGTTGATTGATCAGGCCAATACAAAGTAAAATATCTACAATCCTATGAACGCTAGCATAAGGGTGTGTTGGTTCCATAAATTTTTGTTTGAATACAAAGTAAATATTTATCATAACTAGCATAGCCCAGCACTCGAAATTCGAGTGCAAATTCTAAGAAATATTATTTTTCATTAAATTTTTGTCTTCCAATATTTTTTTTAATATATATACATGGGGCGTTTCATGTCAAGCAGTGTTGCCATTTTAGCATTTTAGTTGCTAGATTTAGCAACTTTTTTTGTCGTTTAGCATTCAAAATTTATAAAAACATGCTGGATGCTAACTTAGCATCTTTTCTTAATAAAAAGTTGCTTTTAGCATCTTTTTTTTTTTTTTTTTTGATTTTTTAATTATTTTTTAATATACAATTTTAATTTTAATGGCATTGATATGTTTTAATTTCTCAAAGTGTAAGACGAGAATTTTGTGTACTATTCTTTTTACCACTCTGCTCGTTTCTTTCAACAAATATAAGAAAACATTTTGAAATAAAAGAATGTAAACACCAATAACAATTTTTAATGAATAAAAAATTCGATTGCCAAAAAATCTTATTGTATTAAAAAAATGCCAAAATTTTCCATACAAAACATAATAAACCGGGTAAAAGGACCGATAACCAATATATTAGAAGAGTTTAAATTTAGATCATCTGAAACAGAAAAAATTCAAATCCAATGGAGTTATATTACAGAACAATATTGGGATACAACACTGAATACAACAACCTCTTTATGGATTGAAGTTAACAAAAATTCTATTGGCGAAAATCCATTTAAAGAGTTATCAATATTTGTATTGTCTTTATTAGTTTTCTCTTTCTCAAAAGCCGAAGTTGAAAGTTTGTTTAGTTTAATGGCTTTAGTTAAAAGTAAACTTTGAACAAAATAAAACCGAGTTGTTATGTTCTGTAATATGTATGTATAGAAGAAGGTTTGAAATTGAAAAATGGGTGCTGTTACACTTACAATATACCGAGCGATGTCATTGATAAAAGTCGATCGTCAGAAAAATATCAGAGCCAAGAACAATTTGAAGATGAAGACATCACAGAAATATTAGATTCCATAAACCAATTATTGTAACTAGCAGATTCCAGCCCTCGAAATTCGAGCGCAAATTCTAGTAAATTTTATTTTTTATTAAATAAGGACCCTAAAAGTATGCTAATCAATTATAGCCAATTCACAAATCAACACAAAAAACAAACACATTTTTATTACAAACACACTAACAAATTTTTAAACACACATATAGCATTGTATAATTTTATGTATGTGTTAGTAGCAACTTTAAATGCAATTTACTCAAAATAAAGGAAAAAATTTAAAAATCTGTAAATCTGCAAAACGACTAAAAAGAAATACTTTTCAAATAATACACGTTCGGTCAACATCGGGATAAAACGGTAGAACAAAACATCAGTCACAAGAAATCGCCTAGCCTATTAATATTATATATATAATCGTATCTTTTGATAATGTAAATTCTGTTATATTTGAAATTAAAAAAAATCCCTCTAAAACTAAAAATATTTAATTTAAAATTAAAGAAACACAAAAATAATTTTAATTAAAATTTAAAAAATATAAATCGAAACTTATGTTTTATATTAATTTTTCGATTTAAAAACCAAAGAATTTATTAATAAGTATTTAATTTTTCAATATAAAGGTAATGAAATTTAAAAAAAAATTTAGCATCTTTTTTTTGTGTCCAGTACGTTTTAGCATCGTTTTTTTTGCAATTTAGCATCTTTACAATTTCAAATTATGGCAACACTGATGTTTTTTTTTTCGCGATGAAATTTGCACCAAGATTAGTTCTATTGGATAGTAGTTTGGACGCAATTTTTCAACAAGATCGGTCCAGAACTCTCTGAGTTAGAGGAGGTCAAAATTTGACATTTTGACCAAACAGGTGTTTTTTTTCTCATCCATGTAACTTTTTACCTATTGTTCTTAGCAAAATTTGTCCCAAATAGTTAAGATAGCTATTTCTTCAGTCTATTGGAAAAAAACTTAAAAAAATAAAAAAAAATTTTTGGACTTTTTTCAAAAAAGGAATTTTTTTGCTCAAAAGAAAGCTTAGGTTTTTTTCTTTAACAGCCTTTTGGTCAGTTAGTGGGATGCGAGTGGGATATCTATCAAAAAAAAAAAAAAAAAAAATGGTTTCTAACTCAAGACAACGGTTTTTCAATTTTTAGCATATGCACTAATTTTTTTCCTATTATTATGTAAGTATTTCTAAAACCTTAAAATAAAGCATATTCTGCGAAACTAGACAAATTGACCTTTCCGACGGTACGTAACATACCTAACTAAAATTACATTAATTTAAGCTATAACACAGGGCAACACTAATTCTGCGGCATAGGGATTGTTAGTCAATTTTGCTGCATATGCTGATGAAGACCTAAGTCTATAATTCACTTTTGACTCTAGTCTTCGCGATATACCGCTATTTAAAAAATGAAGGAGGCTTCACACATATTTTAGCATAACTCGAGAACGATTTGTCCGATTTGGTTAAATGGGAAAACTTTAAATGGAAAAACTTTATGAATATTTCCGAAACTCTTCCCCTAGTTAATAAAAAAATAGTGTAGATATAACTTGGAGGTAATTTAGCTGTGGATTTTCATATTTTTTATTTAAACAAATCGGACGAACCATTCTTGACTTATACTAAAATATGTGGTGAAGCCTCCTTCATTTTCTAAATAGCGGTTTATTGCGAGAACCAGAGTCAATAAAAAAAAAAGTAAATGCATAATGTGTATGTCTAATACAAGCGTTTACAAAAACCATTAACAAAATAACTGCCGCAGATTTTTTTATTTTTTTTTTTTTTGTGTAATTTAATAATTTATGCAACACCAGGCAATTTTTTTGGTTTCAACTTTTTAATTATATTTTAAAATTACTAGCTAAAGAAGGTATTCAATTTCTTACTGATATAATAAATTCCTGCTTCAAATTATGCTATTCTCCAAAATCCTGGAACTTTTAAGTTATATTTTGAATATTGTTTAGGGATACGGAATTAGTCCTAGTGTTCAAATGAATTATAGTCTCTTCAACATCAACAAGAACTTCACTTTTTTCGTGCTGGTTATAATCTATAATATTAATAGGCTAGGCGATTACTTGTGACCGATGTTTTGTTCTACCATTTTATCCCAATTTTGACCAAACATATATTATTTGAAAGGTATTTCTTTTCAGCTGTTCACCAGATTTACAGATTTTTAAATTTGTTCCTTTATTTTGAGTAAATTGCATCTAATGTTGCTACTAACACATAAATAAAATTATACATATGCTATGTGCGTTTTTATTAAATTTGCTAATGGTTTGTTAATGAGTTTATTTTCTTTATTCACAATAATAATAAACCATAAAAGTGTTGGTTTGTGAATTGGCTAATTTGAAAAACAAAGCTGCCTAGAAATTGCATTCGAAATTCAAGCGCTGGAGTCTGCCAGTATATATTATTGTTAAACTTTAGAGATGGGATGGTATAATATTTCTTTTTTTAAATGTTAGAAACTTTCCAGATCGATACAGATCCTTCATTTAATGTATATAAATATTATTCCACGAAAAATTTCGATAATTTTTAATATTAATGGTAATTAATTTGGTTAATTTTTTTAAATGATAATGGTCGAGAGGATTTCGGTATCTTTTCAAGTCTCGCTTATATCTATGTCGGAGTTGGATCATTTGTTTTATGTATTTTGGTAATGATTTTTCATTGTTTTCTTAGGCACATTATAGTTTATAGCTTGTTATATAACATCCGTGCAGTTATTCACCATTTAGTCTATTTACTCCTTGGAGTTAATTATGCTAAGGTTATATAATGGAAAGTTTCTTGTACGGAAGTGACAAATATGGTTTATCGATGAGACCAAGAGAATAACATTATGGTTATGCTCTTACTTCCCTTAAACTAACAATAATGTTTAAAAATAGCTTTCATTTGAAAACGCAAGAAAATACCTAAAATTTTTGTTAATTATTCTATTAATCTTAAACATCATTGTTAAAAATCTAGGCTTTATAATGGGAATTCTAGCCTCTTTGTCTCTTAGTGTTGACAACCTTGGTTATAATTGAAAGCAAACATTCCGCACAGCCGAATTTAATACTCTCACTTAAAAAAAAATTTTAATGAATTGTAAGATGATGAGGGAAAGCTGTTCGCTGATTTTAAATTAAAGTTTAAAAAGCGATTTTCTGCAAATAATATACAACACTGTTTTTTTTGCAGTCATGAACGATAAGCTAAAGTCGAAATATTGTATAGGGAAATTTATTTTCATAAAATTTTGTTATCTGAGCAGGAGAATAAATTCGTTCCAAGAAAATAATAAAACTTTTGTATAAAGTTTCATTCAAATTTTTTAGTTTTATTAGTTGAGGTTTTCATATTTTCCTAAAATTTTCATCATACATGTTTTGGACCTAAAAAAAACAATATTTCTAACCGCGAGTCTCATAAAGTTATCTGTAGAGAGAAAATCCACACTAAAGGATATTAATTCCATAAAATTATATTTCTAAGTATATGAAAATTAATCATAATTTATTTAAACTTAATCTCCGGCAGTTATTCATATGTATTTTACTCCTAATTGGTTTCTTAATATTTTTGGAAGATATACTGACCTAAGTGTTTTTCTTGTAGTAATTGGCTTTGACTGTTGGCGTTGTAGCAAAACATATACATACTAAACATAAACATATGCGATTAAAAATTTTCATCAACAAAAAATTCGACAACTTTTGAATTTTTCATATCAACTTATTATTTCACGATTCCCTATTGGGGTTTTATTTGCATATTCAAAATGAAAATTATAATATGTTATGAAAATATATCTTTAAATACGTAAAACCAACAGACCCAAAATTTGCTGTTGTTTTGAACGCCCAAGCACACAAACAAACAACCAAATAAACAAAATCATACATATGTATGTATATGAATCATAAATTTCTTACACATTATTTATATGTAACTAGTTCTTTGTTGTTGTCTTGAGTTTAAATTGAGGTTAATAGGTAGCAGCAACAACAAACAAAAATCATATTGTAGAAGTTGTTGTTCTTATGCACACTTAAACATTTAATGTTTTTCTTTTTTGTTTTTTTTTTTTTGAAAAGCACTAGTAATGTATAATCAGAGTACTACATTTACTTCCCGTTTCTTATACTTATGCCAAGGTAAAAATACTTAAAATGAAAACAACAAAAAAATATATATATAAATTGTTGGGCTAATACAGTAGCGTAAGCATAAAAGTTTAATAGAAAGTAGAAACAAACAAAAAAAAATATGACTTCTGTGCGCTGCACAGTTTAAAGCACAAAAATCCAACAACAAAACGGAACATTGTTCTAACGAAAATGCATTTGGAATACTGCAAATGGAAATCTTTAGTTGTAAGAATCTCTGGGTATCTAATTGTGTAGATTTTCTTTATTATTGGGTAACAAAGAACCATAAAACAATTATGCTCCAAAAAACACGACATTTGCATTGTCATTTTTTGTTGTTAAAAAAAAAAAAAAAACACCAACTAAACTAAGAGAAATATAAAAAAAACCATTGCTAACTGCCACTTGCACTTTAATTCATTACATCCGTTTTAGTGCAATGTATTACATACATGTTCACATATACGCACACACAAGTTTAATACTCATATTCAAGTGTACTGGTAGAAATGCCAGCTAACTAAACATTTATACAATGCAGTAAAAGTCACAAACATTCATATATATTCGGTACTCAAACACATACAAACTTTTATGTTTATAGTCAAATAGTAAAAGGTGAAATGTGTGTTACTTGTTGTAGTTGTTGTACACTCACAACAAAAATTTAGTTTTAGTAAAGAATTTCGATATTGAAAAAATCATCGGTATAAAGATAAAAAAAACTCTTTTAAAAAAATCATTTGAGTCCGATCATAGGGGAGATGTGTAAACATCTAATAATTAAAGGTTTCTTATGGCACTTGTTTAAAATCAAATAGAGAATGTCATCTATGTATCACTTGTAGCAATCAACGGCAGGGGCTCTGCTAATATAAAACAAGTAAGAAAATTATAGTCGGTCTAGACCGACTATATGATACCCTATACCATGCGTTTAGAGACCCTATCTCTCAGACCCAACTAACTGGTTATAGAAAATAAGCATAAACCAAATTTGAGTGGGATTTTTCTTAATTTTTTTGGCTGCAGATATGAAAAAGTTCATATCAGATGCTGTATCTATATGGGGACTAGGCCCAAAAATGGACCGATCCTGACTATGTTTGGTAAAGTCTTTTGTATTTTGCAAAAATATATACAAACAAAATTTGAGAAGAATCAGTGCAATATTTTTCTTTTTTGATAGATTTAAGTGAAGATCGGCAAGCAGCTCTATATGGGGACTATGACTAAGAGTTGTCCAATAGGGATTATTTTTGGACTACTGATTAATGGATGTAATGTATACATGCAAACCCAATTTGACTAAGATTTGTATGATAATTTGGATCTTATGGCAATATATGTTGATTTCATAGGGGTCATTTGTATGGGGGCTAGGTCTGGACATGGACCAATTCTCACGAATTTCAATAGTGTTCAGCCCATGGCCGATAAAAGATCAAATACCGAATTTCGTCAAAATACATTAATATTTGCGACCTGCAGTTTGATTACAAGCTTTACATGGACACACAGACGGACAGACGGACGGACGGACGGACATCGTTAAATCGAATCAGATAGTTATTCTGATTCGATCGGTATAATTAAAGATGGGTGTAGGTCAAATATTTTTGGTTGTTACAAACAGCAGCACAAAGTCATTATACCCAAACCACATAGTGGTATAGGGTATAAATATGTATTGTTAGGGTGGCCCTTCGTTATATGGAGGGAAAAAAAAGTGTTCAAACTGTCGGTCTCACCCCCTAGAAATATGCGAATAGAAAAAAAAACTGAGAAATATAAAGTTTTGGGCCAATCAAATAACGTTTAGTCGTGGCGCAAAGCGATTGAAAATTTCAAGTATGTTTATATGGGGAAAATATGATTATTTTTCAGATTTTACGAAAATTTCGTTGTATAATTTAATTCTTCCGACAAGCTGTTATATAATTCAGGATCAGTATTAACTTATCCCCTCAAAAGGCTATAAAATTTCAAAATCGAATAAAACCTCGCCAAGAAATAGCAAATGCCCCAGAGCACTTTTGTGCCAAAAAAAAACTAGGTCATGAAATTTGATGGCATTTTTTTCAACTTTGAGAAGTTGATTAAAGCCATCATTCTTTTTTGGTCTCTATACCTATAAGTACTCAGATATGAAGTATTGTTATATTACCACGTTGTTAACCTATTGCGCATTGAGGCCGGAAATTGAAAATTTTTTGATAAAATTTTTAAAACTCCTTTTTCAAGTTTGAAAAAATTTTCTTAAACAAAATTTTAAAAAATTAATCTATCACTTTAAGGTTTTATGAAATACATGTTGCACATTAACTATGTGAATTTTTAAGTAAATCCCTCTGCCAGAACTTTTTTGACAAAGATTTTATTTTCGCGGATTTCGAGAAAAATTGGATTTTTGTGAAATATTCTATAAATGTACTCTTTCTAAATACTTTGTATCAAAAATTCTTAATTTTTCTACTTTTAAATGTTATCTTTTAGCTTAATAGCCCAGGGTTTCGGAAAAAAATAATATGACTCCATTAACCCTTTTGGAATTGGGGTCACATATGACCCCAAACTAATAAAAGACAATTTATTCCAAAAATTCAAATATTTTGTAAGTGCTGTCCAATTTTTAGATGCGTGGCTTAAAATATAATAACCAAATGTGCAGAAGTTTCATTCCAAAAATTTGGATTTTAAGATATTTTTAAACAAAAATGACCTAAAACGAGTTTTTCTATTAAACTCGTTGATACCACTATTTAGAATTTAAGAAAAATAATTCGGTTAATTTTTATTTATTTGACCACTCAGTGCTCCTGGGATCAAAATAATCCATTGTGATATATCTTTGGTGCAATTATCTGCTTGTTGCTCGCGAATATAAATTAAAATAACTTTTAACTAATTTTGTTATAAAATTACTTTATGTAATAAAGTAATAGTTGAATTTATTGCTGTCTCACCCACCAATTTGGTGGATATTGATAAAAAATGCAAAAAAAAAAAAAATTCAGGTCATTCGGTGACCTTATAATGTTTGACATTTTTTGATTTTTTATAATCGGTCGCTTTATATTATCTTCAATGTCACCTAAATAAAAGTAAATTTCAAATATAATAATATATATGAAAGATAATATTAAATTAATACTACTCTTAATGGAATAAATTACAAAATTAAATAAAAGTGAATTTCAAAAAACGTCCTATTTTTTAGACATATGACTGAAGTTGTTTTAATTTATATTCGCGAGCAATAAGCAGATAATTGCACGAAAGATATATCAATAATGGATTATTTTGATCTCATGAGCACTGACGGGTTAAATAAATAAAAATTAACCGAATTATTTTCCTTAAATTCCAAATAGTGGTATCAACGAGTTTAATAGAAAACTCGTTTTAGGTCATATTTATTTTAAAATATCTTAAAATCCAAAGCTGGCCTTGGCAAATAATGGGTTAATGTTCTCGGATTTATCCCAAATTTTTGGGACGAAACTTCTACATATTTGGTTATTATATTTTAAGCATCGCATCTAAAAATTGGACAGCACTTACAAAATATTTGAATTTTTTGCATAAATAGTCTTTTATTAGTTTGTGGTCATATGTGACCCCAATTCCAAAAGGGTTAATGGAGTCATATTATTTTTTTCCGAAACCCTAGGCTATTAAGATAAAGTATAACATTTAAAAGTAGAAAAATGATGAATTTTTGATACAAAGTATTTAGAAAGAGTACATTTACAGAATATTTCACAAAAATCCAATTTTTCACGAAGTCCGCGAAAATAAAATCCTTGTCAAAAAAGTTCTGGCAGAGGGATTTACTTAAAAACTCACGTAGTTAATCTGCAACATGTATTTCATAAAACCATAAGGTGATAGATTATTTTTTTTAAATTTTGTTTAAGAAAATTTTTTCAAACTTGAAAAAGGAGTTTTAAAAATTTTATCAAAAAATTTCCAATTTCCGGCCTCAATGCGCAATAGGTTAACAACGTGGTAATATAACAATACTTCATATCTGAGTACTTATAAGTATAGAGACCAAAAGAGAATGATGGCTTTAATCAACTTCTTAAAGTTGAAAAAAATGACATCAAATTTCATGACCTAGTTTTTTTTTTGGCACAAAAGTGGTCTGGGGCATTTGCTATTTCTTGGCGAGGTTTTATTCGATTTTGAAATTTTATAGCCTTTTGAGGGGATAAGTTAATACTGATCCTGAATTATATAACAGCTTGTCGGAAAAATTAAACTATAGAACGAAATTTTCGTAAAATCTGCAAAAAAAAGTCATATTTTCCCCATATAAACACACTTGAAATTTTCAATCGCTTTGCGCCACGACTAAACGTTTTCTGATTGGCCTAAAACTTTGTATTTCTCAGTTTTTTTGCTATTCGCATATTTCTAGGGGGTGAGACCGACAGTTTGAACACTTTTTTTATTAAGGGCCACCCTAATGTAGATAATAATTAATATTTCAAACGGTTAATTTTTAATTATTCGTTTTTTATTTCTCATTCTTCATATATTGTTTTTTATTTTTTATTTTTTATTTTTCATTTTTTATGTTTCGTTTTTCCTTTTTCCTTTTTCATTTGGTATTTCTCATTTTTTATTTTTCATTATTAATTTTTTATTTTTCATTTTTCGTTTTTATTTTTTATTTTTCACTTTTCATTTTTCATTTTATATTTTTCATTTTTCATTTTGTATTTTGTATTATTTTTTTTGCATTTTTCATATTTTGTTTTAAATTTTTTATTTTTAATTTTTTATTTTTCAAATTTTATTTTTCATATTTTATTTTTTATTTTTCGTTTTTCATTTTTGGTTTTTAATTTTTCACTTTTTTTTTTTCTTTAATTTTTCATTTTTATTTTTAATTTTTTATTTTTCATGTTTTATTTTTCATTTTTAGTTTTTCATTTTCACACAGGCTTATTACATATCATAATTTTTTCCCCAATACTGTCATAAGTCATACCGATTTTGTCTAACGGCTCACATGTTACGCTATTTTTGTAATAGTATAATTTTGTCATAATTTTTTCTAAGAGAGACATATATCGTATATTTGAGACAGATTAATAGGAACGACCAAAATTTTCAGATTTTATATTAAATAAATAAAATTTAGTATACATTAGGGTGGCCCTTAATAAAAAAGTTTTCAAACTACCGGTCTCACCCACTAGCAATATGCGAACAGAAAACAAACTGAGAAAGTTTTGGATCAATCAAAAAAATTTAGAGGTGCCTCAACGCGACTGAATATATGTCATTTTTTAGATTTTACAAAAAGTTCTTTCTATAGTTTAACTTTTTCGACAAGTGGTTATATGAATCGATTTCAGTGCTATATTATCTCTTTAAAAAGCTATATAACTTCACAATCGAATAAAAACTCGCCAAAAAAAAACAAAATCCCCAAACCACTTTTGTGCCAAAAAATTCTGGGTCATGAAATGTGATGAACATTTTTTTAACATTAACAAATTCATTAAAGCCATAATTTTTTTTTTTTGTCTCTATGCCTATAACATCCTGAAAAGTTTTCTATTTAAAGTCGTCCAAATCGGTCGATTAGGGCCCGAGATTTGAATGAAGAACTAAAAAAAGTCTTGAAAAAATATAATTTTCTATGTTGTTCTTGTCACGATCACGCACTTAATAGTGCAGCTACGGTGATCATTTTTAGTGAGAATGATTTTCCAAATTCATGGGAAGATTTCTATTTCAAAAATCATTAAAATAGGTGGAACAGGTCCAGGGAAATCTCTGAAAAAGTAAAAAAAAAAAATTAAAAATATGATATTTCTATATTGTTCTTGTTGTTATTCTAAATGTTGTGTTGTTGTCATAGCTGGACTTGTTGTTTTTGTGGTGGTTGTGGTAATAATATAATAAAAACTAACCCTTTGTAAATTTTTTTATTAACTCTGGTAGAAAAATTTAAAAGTTTCCATTGTTTTGGCATCACTCTAAAAATTTGTTACATCATTTCTGTTATTACCACGAGCCTGCCTGCAAAATTTCAGATCGAATAGCTCACGGGAAATTGGTTAAAATCGATCCAAAATTTTTTCGACAAGCAGACACTACGAGTTAATATAAAGGGAGTAAAAATTCACCAGCATCTGAAGCAAATAATGCGAACATACCTAGTTTTTAATAAAAAAAAAAAAAAACAGTGTAAATATAGCAAACAAAAATTGTATGTATAAATTTATTTATAAATTTATATAAACATATTAAATAATACAAATAATATACATATATTATATATGTATATCCATAACAACTGCATGTTAGAAATAAGTCGGTATATTATTTTATTTACATAAAATTCTGCAATATTTTGTTGTGGGGAAAATACATATCTTTTGCATTAACAGAGTGTCACTTCATTTTGCTCAGCGTGACTATGCCACAGTAGATGGCGCCACAATTTTTGTTTGTTCTAATTAGTTTTGCAATAGTTATTTCTATTTTAACATGAATGTTAATATTTTCAACTGGATATCATACGGAACAATGTTAAGAGTATACACGGGCTGGTCTTTTATTTCATACGTTTTTTCATTATTCTTTTACAAATATGAACATAAGTTTGGCATATTAACTTTTTGTTGTCTTTACAAAATAGAGTTACCGAGTTCATCAATGAGTTTTTTGCTTTCAAACTATGTGGAAGTTATATAGAATTATTATTCTGCTTTACCTACAAAATTTCTGTTTGCGATTACATCTAAGTTTTAAAAATTGTTTATATGTACTAAAGCATTTTTATTCACATAAATACAAAATTGCACTTTTTAAATTTTCCATTCAAATTTTAGAAAATGTCAATTCTAAAAACTGGAATTAAAATTTCCAATTATAAATTAGAAAATATTAATTGAATTTCAGAAAATCTAATCAAAACGTCGAATATAATAATTTTAAATTTAGAAGACATCAATTGCATCTTTAATATATAAATTTTATTCGTTAAACACAAACTGAAATTCAAAAAAAAAAAAAAAACACCAAATATGTTTACATATAAAAAAATGCTTACATTTAAAAAAAATATTGGCATTCAGGAGAAATTCACAGCTTTTCAGTAACTTCTTTTAACGATAGTCGAATCGTTAAAAAAAGAAAATAGCATAATTATCAGTAAAATTTTTAAACGATATTCGCTATTGTTAAAGTCAGCTGTTGTCGTTATCTAAACGACAACCATTTTTGTGTTGTTTATTCAATCGATAAAAACTTAAATTTGTAGGTTGAAATATCATCATACATAAAAAAAAAAATCATAAAATAGTGAAAATATTTTGCTTTTATTGAAAAACTTTTTATATAAATAAAAAATTAAATAGCATATTCAATTCATTTTTCATATTCAAATAAATAAACAGGAATATTAGTAAAAAATTAGATATAGGTATTAAATATAAACATAAAATCATCCTGTCGAACACGAAGTAATTTGTTTTTTCTATTCTTCTTTGTGGTTTTCGCTTATTTTGACAGAGATGCCACTCGTTTACAATTTAAATAAATAGAAAAATAGATTTGTCGACTGTCGTTGTAATGTATGTACTTAGTAAATCACTTTATCCTGAGTGCAAACAACAATAGCTTTCGATATATTTTGCGATTGTCGGATCGTTGAAATTTACAGAATCGGACTACAGAAAACATTAATTTAAATTCAATGAATTTAAGAAAACTTCAGATAATGCTAAAGAATTGCGAACATAAAAATTGTTACAGTAATAAACGCAATTTGATGAGAATTTTATTTATATATGTATAACTTTTCAAAATTTTTTTTGGATGAAAATTTGAAATTTTTCAGAAAATAAAGATAACAAAAAATTTTTTTTTAAGAATTTGTATTTGTATTTATTTGTTTTCCAAAACAACAATATTAAAAATCTTATAATTATAGTTAAGGAGTTTTACATTGTTGATTATTATAATTGCTTTAATATAATGATGATTAAATTAAAAAAATAAAAATTACAAAATATGAAAATAACTAAAAGCATACATAACATCGAATATATAAAAAAGTTAAAGAAAAATTGACTAACAAAGCAAAGAGGAAGAAAAAAAAATTTAAATAAATAAAATTATGCATAGAATTTAAAAATTTGTTTCTTAAATTGTTGGGCGTTGCTTCTAAATTTAAGATTTGATGGTAGCGAGTTCCAAAGACGGATTGAATTCACATAGAATTGAAATTTTGAAAAAGAGTTTTCGTATTTAACAGGCCGTATGTCATTGGTCCTTTCAGAGCGCGTGAGTTCAAATTTTCCAACTAGATAATTGGATGGCGAGTGAATATAACCTTATGTAACAGTATCAATGTTCTAATGTTCAACAGATCAAAAAAGGTTATGCCATAAAGCTTTTTAGAGTACTGAGAAATGTGGTCATATTTTCTCAAGCTAAAAACATATCTTAATATGGAGTTATACGTTGATAGAAGTTTTTTATTACTTCTGGAATCACTTTTCGCAAATATTTCGCATCCATATAACAAACAATGTGGGGATGAGATAAATTTTAGCAATTAATATACGAATTTTTTGTGGTGTAAAGTATTGGTATGCCATAAAGTCCGTAACATTGAAAAAGTTTTCCCTGAAGCAATGTTTATGTGGTCAGACCATGTCAGTGAGCCGTTAAAAGTAACACCAAGATTTTTCGCGGTTTGTACTATTTTTATTCGTTGATTATTCAGAAGTAATATTGGCTCCTGGGGAAAGATCAATGTTCTTTTGGCTAATATTAAACATTTGGACTTAAGAGGATTTAGACACAGTCCGTTCGCATTTGCCCATCCGTTGATTCTCTCAAGCTCCATGTTAATATTTTCAACGCAATTGTTTATATTATCGATGTGAATACTGACATAGAGTTGCACATCGTCAGCGTATTGCAGTTGTCGAGGTAGATCATTAACATATATCGTAAAAAGTAGAGGTCCAAGTATAGAACCCAGCGGCATACCCTTTAAAACTGGCAAAGAATAAGAAGTTTTATTATTTACAAAGACAGACTGAGAGCGACCTGATAATTACGATGATAACAATTTATTTAAAATGTTTGGGACAATTGGTTTTTTGCGTTTGGCATCCCCAATTTGATTATTTATTATTATAAATTTATTCTCTATGTTTTCCAAATATAGCAATATTTTAATAAAAAAGTTGAGAGAGCTTTTTTTTTTGGTTATTATTTTGTTATTCCATCCGACCTATATGGCCGCAATGAAGAAATATTTGGCCAGATAAAAGAAACTATACAGCCATCTCCAATTACCAACCATTACCTTTGCAATGGAGGTTAGGGCGAGCTATTTAATTAGCAAAACTAAATTAAACGAGAAGTTATGTCATATAACCGGAAACGCATGCATATAGGTATATAACCTAAATGCATGCCGATCAGCAACCACGATGACCAAAAAGCAAACACCGAAATAATAGAAAAGACGAAAACCAACCAAAAGAATTTGATGAAATAATTTGGTATTAAGTTTAACAAATTGTTTACTTTTTCCAATATTTTGTTTACATTTATTATCAATACTCAAACCGAGGTGGAGGGTATCAAAGATTCGGCACAGCCGAATTTAACACTCTTACTTGTTACCTCTAGCATTCGAAGAAGCAGCTGGCAGCAGCTGGGCTTTGCTAAGTTAGGTAAAGGAATATTCATAGAACATATTTTGAAAGTATGACAGATATAGAAAATTATGAACTTTTTTATTTTCCATCAAAATTGAGAAATAGTGAAAATAAAAGAGACAGTTGGTAAATAGCGATTTACCTGGAGAAAAAAAAAGGAAACAGTAAAAATATTTTCTACAATATTCTGAATAAATGCAGAAATCAATAGAAAAAGCTATCTTAAAATAAATCTTTGGACACACCAAGTCTATGGATAAAGTTTAAGATCGATCGGATAAGAGGAAATAGTTTTTAAATCACTCCGCGACTGTGCGTGACCATGCGTGAGTAAGTCAAAGTTAATCTTTTTCACAGCAAGTCTATTGACCAAGTTTCAGATCGGTCGGATGAGGGGAAATGGTATTTAGGTCACCCCGTGACTGTGCGTGATTACCCCAAAATTAATCTTTAGTCACAACAAGACTTTAGGCCAAGTTTCAGATCAATTGGATAAGGGGGAATGGGGTTGCCCCATGACAACCAGACAGACAGATAGAGAGTATGAGTTAAAAGAAAGAGTTTTAAAAGTAACGATCAGTTACGTAGTTTTTTTTTTCTATATTCTACCTGAAACTGCCTAAAAATGGTGTGTTTTATTTTAAACTGAAAATCAGTCAGCTTTGAACGGTTATATCTTATAAATTGAAAATTTGGTTTTATTCAGGAAAGCAAATTTGTAATCTTTGAACAATTTCCAATAAGATGAATTTATACAAAATATCGTAACCGCACACGAAACATTTGATTTTTGTAACCTCATTTGTTCTGCGCGAAGTTTGATGGGAAAAATGCAATACGGTACTTATGAGTAATTTTCAAATATATTAAATAACTTTTTTGTAAGAATATAAATTTATTAAGAGAAGTTGGGAAACACGGATATTTTTTTTGTCCTTTTTCGGAACATATCCCATTTCTCTTAGAGAACACCAAAAACAAAGTTGAATTCATTAACTGGAGTACGGTGCGTATGAGTATTATATTTTTAATAAATATATATTTGCGTTTTTAACAAGATATTGATATTGAAAAGTCAATTAACATGGGTATTTTTAATTCTGATCCTCGTTCGAATATATGGGCTTTCCCATGTATTCTTGCAGAAGTTGAAATTGATCGAGATTTGCTATAAAAATAGGGTTCATATCTAGAAATCAAATTTTAGAAAAACTAAAATCGAAAAGGGGTAAGTAAGTCTTCTTATATGGAGGCATAGCATGTTTTGACGTACGAGATATGAGTATTATTTTGATTAGAGTTTTATGGAGTGAGCGACAGCACAATGGAAACTTTTAACAAAATTTATTTTTCATAACTTGAACAGTCAATATCAAAAAATTGCATCATAAAATTAAAAACTCTTTTATTAATTTAGAAATTTTAATGTGTTATTTTTTTATTTATAACAAAATATAATAGCATTTATTTTTATGCTATTGACAAAAAAAAAAAACGGAAAACTTTTCAATATACAATAAATTCATACTTTTCCTCTATTTTTGGTTTCAATGTGTTGTTTGGTGTCAATTACATTTCAGCACTGCTTCACAACACCAATGCATGTCTGCCTGTATTTTTCGATCTACAATTTCCCACAGATTTTCTAAGGAATTCCAAAAACTAACTTCAATAGATTGTAGACATTCGGTTACAACTTTGGAGGTGTGTTTTGGGTTATTGTCATGTTGAAACTTTCAGGCGTCATTCAGTTAAAAGAAACCGTCAGAAACTATAAATATTTAAAGACCAGTTAAGATTTTATACATTTCCTTTATTTTTAGTGTCTTAATCTTCTCAGTTACAGAAGCTTTTAAAGTTTCCATTGTTTTGGCGTTAGTAAAAAAAAAATACTTTTTTCGCTTAGCCATTTTTTTTATTGCATTTGTTTTTTCTTGTTACAAATTTGTTTTCTTTCGAGAGCGAGCACACGAAAGAGTACTTTCTCAAATAAAAGTACATAATTCTAGGAATATAAAATTGAATTATTAAAAAATTAAGTTGGCAATTTCAGAATTTTGTAATCGTTTTCAATGTTTTCTCACCCACTGAATATGCTATATCCGAACATGCAATTTTAATATAAAGACATTTTCCCAATAAAAATATTCATGTATAAAACTATTTTTGAGAATGGAAATGAAGTAGGCACCAATTTGTGTAGCTACTAAAAAGACAATACGCTAATTTGATAATGTCTTTTCTTTGACATTATTTTTCCGTACAAATATTTCCTTATCTTTTTTATATGAAAAGTTGTTGAAAAAGTAAAAACAAAAATTCTCTGAGTGTTTGTAAGCAAGCAGTTTTTATTTCAAGTTTATATGTTTATGTCGCCAGTGCTTTAACTAATGTTCTTACGTATACGTAACGTAGTACCAACTTCCGACTAACTTCAATTATTGTATGTATTTTCCATGTATACATTGCACAATAGGCTGGAGCGAAATATCTTTACATCAAACCGGGATCTATGCAAATATATGCAAAAATCTTATATATGAAATTAAAGGCCGATTGAAGTTCATTTTAAGGGTCGCCACAGCCATTAAACATTTTGAGAAATAATACTAAAAATTAGTCAAAAATTAAAATTTTCTTATTGTTTTACTATTTATATAGACTATATATGGATAAGAAATATATAATTGTTAGCATATCGCCACCATTTTATCGGAGATTTAATTTATTAAATTTAGAATAATTGAAAAATTTTTCAAAAAAAATTTTAAAATATGAAAATTATTGTAAATTAATTGATAAACTTTAATACAAATTAAAAAGAAAAAAATTTTAAAAAAATGTTAAACCGAAATGTTTCATTAAATTGTGTCGACCAATTTAATTTCTGTACTTTTTCGGTAAATTTAGTTAATGTCAATTTTTTTCTGAAATTGTATTTTTATTGTTTGTTTAAGCAGAGTAATAAAACATTGTAATATAAAATCTATGAATGATTATTACTCTTATAATATAGAAAAATGCGAAGGAGATCCAAGAAAACATGGAAATTTTTAAACAAAATAGTTGGAATGTATTAATAACAACAGATAACACTGTGTTAATGCTAGATACCGAAAAAGTTTCAACATTTAACAGTTTTTTCTATGAGTCATTTTGAGATATGCGAGCGAATATACTTCAAAATTCTGATAATGATGTAAATATGTTTCGTACACTTAATCGTGTTACTACACGAAAAGTTAAAAATTGAACACATTTTGGATAATTAAAAAAAAAAAAATAAAGGTCCTGGACATGATAACATTACACCGAAGATGTTGTTAGTTCGTAAAGCAGCTGTGTTCGGAATAATTAAAAAAATATTTAATAATATGATTGAGGAAGCCAAGCATTCAAATATACTGAAGATACACACAATTCTTCCAATTTCAAAAGGCATGTCAATTAGAAAATTATTGTCCAATTTCAATTGTTTCAGTCGTCGACAAAATTTTTGTAACGTTATGTTTGCACAATTATCCAATTACCTTGAGGACAACAATATTTTGTTTGATCAATATGGTTTCAGAAAAGGCGCAGGTACAGATGAAGCTGTAATAAATGTGGTGGATTATTTATTTATTTATTTTTTTATTTAATTCAGCTACAATAAAGCAACAGCTGAGCAATATTTACAAAAATATTTTATAAAAATAATACCGACTTTAAATACAGTTATAAACATAATCATTAGAGTTCAAATATGTCGTTAATCTTCTTTTAATAACATCAACATCATCGGATAAATCAATTAAAGCATAGTGTCTGTTCACTTCGGTGCAAATTCTTCGCAATGGATCGAAATTAATGAAATTTGATCTGTGGAAATTCAGGTAAACCGGCTCATACGATCGAAGTTGTCTGTTAGGCACATTTATACAAATTTTTCCGAGAAGGCATTCAGAATCAATTTTACCATGAACCAGGTTGAGGAGGAAGAATGTTTTCAAAGTTGGAAGCTTTATTAGAGCCAAACGACTGCGATATGGTGGAAGACTCAATTCCGCATTCCACTCAAGATATCGTAGACAAAATAGTAAGAATTGTTTCTGAACTGATTCAAGTTTTTTGATGAAAACATTGTACTGTGGATCACAGATTACTGATGCGTATTCAAGTATCGGCCTGACCAAAGACGTGAATAGATTTTTTGTTATATAAGGATCATTAAATTCCTTTGCCCAACGCTTTATAAAAGCTAAAACACCATTTGCCTTATTAACAGTCATTGTTACGTGAGAATTAAAACTTAGTCTTTTATCAAAATGAACTCCCAAATCTACGAACGATTCAACTGAGTTTAGTTTTGTGTCATGGATGACATAGTGGTTCGAAGATGGCGAATATCTAGAGAAGGTCATATACTGACATTTTTTTAGATTTAATTCCATTGCACCATTTGTAGAAGCTATTTAAGTCAGACTGGAGACGTATACTGTCTTCATTGTTTATGATGGTGGAGTAGATTTTTACATCGTCGGCATACATAAGAATATTGCTATATTGAATAGACTTTGGTAGATCATTAATAAACAGAAAAAATAGGAGAGGTCCAAGGGACTCCCTTGAGGGACACCGGAAGTAACATCTATATATTTCAATTTAGAGTTATTGAAAATTACACATTGCTTACGATGTTTTAAGTACGACCGAATCCATTTTAAGAAGTTCCCGGAGAATCCAATAGCATCAAGTTTCGCTAGCAGTAGATCATGGCTAACCTTATCAAAAGCTTTGCTAAAGTCCGTGTATATAACATCAGTTTGTTTATTTTTGCAGAATCCAGAGTTTATATAGGAAGTAAATTCCATTATATTAGTAGTCGTAGACCGTCCTTTGCAAAAGCCATGTTGAGCTGGTGATAGAATTGATGACATTTCGTGTGATAATATATCAGTTATAATTTTCTCAAAAAGTTTAGGTATAGCATTAAGCTTTGCAATTGCTCTATAATTAGTAGCATCACTGCGGCTACCAGATTTGTAGTGCGGAATAATAAATGAATTTTTCCAACACTTTGGAAAGAAGCCGAATTTAAGAGAGTTATTATATATAAGAGTTAACGGGGTAGCCAATATTTCAGCACAATTTCTTATGATACAGCTGGGAATACCATCTCGACCTGGATTAAGTGAACTTTTTATACTTCTTAGATTCTTAAGAACAGTCAACACGTCTAAGGATGAAGTATAATTGATGTCAGCCTTGGAATATCATAGGGATATCGTGTGTGGTTTAACGTCATTGTGGAAAATGTGGACGCAAAGAATTCAGCAAAAACATTTGCAATATCAACATCGTTTGAAAGGCCAGTACCATTCATTTTCATAGTGGTTGGGTATGATGAAATTTTACGTTTAGAATTTACAAAGTTGTAAAACATTTTTGGATTTTTTTTTTTATATTTGAATTCATTTTACTAAGATAACTATCGTAACATTTTTTATTTTCTAGGTTATAATGACTTCTAACTATAATATATAGACTTTGTTCAATTTGGTTATTACTTTTCTTAGATTTCCTATATAGCCTGTTTTTCCGATTTTTCAACCATGCTAGTGTGATTGTATTCCATGGAGGAGCATATTTACATTAGCTATTTTTATTAAAGGAACAGTTTTCGTTATATTTTTTGAAATTATCTTATAAAAAGTTTCGATTGCCTGATCAAAATTACTTCCTTCGTTTGAAAATGAAATGATTTCAAGCCAGTTATAGTCAGATAGTAATTGATTTAGCATTTGGTAGTTAGTTCGTTTAAAGCACAATGTCTGTCTGTAATGGGCTTGTTATTGGATACAAAGCGGTTGCAGGAGTTTTCTTCGATTTATCAAAAGCATTCGACTTGGATCATAATATAAATATTAGTTAAGAAGCTCGATTTCATTGGCTTTTCTCGAAATACTTTACGACTATTTAAGGATTATTTAGTGAATAGAAAACAATTTGCTCAAGTTGGTGAATTAAAAAGCAATATGCTTAAAGTGTTATGTGGAGTTCCCCAAGGGAGAATTCTTGGACCGTTGTTGTTTAAAATCTATATAAATGTTCTGAAAATGATAAAGTTATTTATGTTCGCTGACGATATGAAAAAGTCCTTCAGACACAAATTGAATATGACGTTGCAATTTTGTCAGAATTTCTTTGGCTGATTAAATTAATCCTAAATTCAAATAGAACTAACTAACTTTATAAGGTGCACATTGATGGAAACCTTATAGATGAATCGGAAAGTGTGAAATACATTGGAATAAATATAAATCATAATTTAATGTGGGAAAGTCATATGATCATTTAAAATCCAAAATCTGGAATTGGAACCCTTTATAAATTGAAAAATAAACTTAATGCTGATACTAAAATGCTATTTTACAACTCCATAATTCACTCTCATTTAACATATCTTCCAACGATTTATGGTGGTACGTCTATAACAGCTATGAAATCACTGCAGTCAACACAAAATGAAGCACTGAAAGTCGTTTTGAACTTACCGTTAAGGTATAGTACAATTGATTTATTTAAATATTTTGCAAAAAAACATCCTTCCAATAAAAGGGTTATATAAACAACAACTATTGGTATACGTTTTTAAATGCACTAAAGGTATTGGTTCCCATACCATATAATTTAATCAAAATGTATCATATACTCATCGAATCGTTAGGCAGGCGATGAATTTAAGGGTGGTAAGATACCGACTTGAGGTAACTAAACAACGTGTCACTTTCTATGAACCAAGCGAGTATAATCAATTACCGGACAGGTTAAAAAACATAGCTGTTTTATCCGCTTTTAAGACTAATCTCAAAGAATATTTATTAGAAAATGTTGAAATAATTCTTGTATCTAATAGATTTTGAAAATTTTGTATTCTTTTTTTTTTCTGTAATGTATATTATTTTGGTAAAAAGTTAGTATAAAGTACGTTGTCTTTGGCGCTGGGATAAAACAAAAAAAATTTAAACCTGTAAATAAATATGTTGAAATAAAAAAAAAAATCCATGTATTATATTTTATGAATTAATCTATCGTTTTATACAAAATTTGTACTTTAACCAAATTTGATCTTATCACCAACTTAAATATGGCCCTAACAAAAAATATTTAATTTTATATCACTAAGAGTGAATAGAACGCAATCAGCTGAAACAATTAAAATTGTTAAATATGGCTATGACTAATTTTTGATATGCACCACCTGGATTTTACGTCTACAATAATATCTAAACTTATTACACTATTTATAGGAAATGTAAACAACATATTTGAAAACATTAACCATTAGGTAAACATAATACTAAGTTACTACAACAAACACACATAATTTTTAGCATTTTTAGAGGTGTCTCTAAATTTTATGCCATATCTTGGCACAATGACGTTCGATTTCCCCATTTTAAATACCAACCTGCTCGAAGTAACGACAAACAATATTGTTTTAAGCTTTCCCAGGTAAATTATTTATTTTGTGAATGAGCGTGAATTTCACAGACGGACAGACAGACGGATATCGCTATATCGACTCGAGTTAGATTAGGGTATACTTTGTGAGGTCGTAAGTTCGTTTTACGATGCATTACAAATGGAACGACAAACTGACATATACCCTGTGCACAGTGGTATGGAGGGTATAAAAATGGTTTATTTTATAAAATTTTAAATTTTTGGAATTTTTTCAATTCATATATAATAAATATTTTTTTTTCATCAAGTTCACGGCCTGAGGATTTTCTGATGATGAACTCCGATCATCGGATTATATTTTCTTCTATTTAAATAAAAATCCCAATTCACGAGCAAAACCATTCCAAAACAACTTCACTCCACCCTAACGTATATATTATTACGTATTTTTTTGTATTTTATTTAACATACATATCTAGGTGTGTTGTCTGAACAACAACAGTGTATGTGAATGGCAGTGTTACCAATTAGTGTTAACTGGCATTCATGCTAGTCAGCCGTTTTCTTCTTTTGTTTAGGATTTTTTTCATATAACATTTCATTCTTCTCTGAATTACTCTGAGCAGTCAGTTGAACATTATAAATTTCTAGTTGTTGGTAAGTGGAACTTTGGTGAGAATTTTATATAAAAATTTAAAGTCAAAGTTGTTATTTGGGTCGTCTTTTTTTATACAATTAATTAAATTAATTTTAAAAGAAATTCTTTTACATATATTTTTATTTTACATATTTTGGTTGCCTAGAAGATATTTAAGCCTTTACATGCTTATTTCTTATATATTTTGTGGTTAGATTCTTGTAATCTTTAAGGCATATTCTTCTTTATGTTCGCTTTTTATTATTTTTACTTTTTTTTTGGATTGCGAACCACAATTCCTTTAGGAAATGTTATGAAAATTGTCTTGCACTGCATAATGTAGATGAAGAAAATTTAAAGGAGAGCAAGTGGCAGGAAAAGAAGAAGATAAAAAGTATTTCATAAGTTCCTGTTCGCAATTTTATCGCTCGGTTTATGTAAATTGTAAAACTATGTAAAGTTTTCTACATAGCTGAGTCTGTAGATATGTATGTATGAGTATGTCTAAATGTGTATGAGTGTGAGTGTGCAAATAACTAAATGAATATGTTTGAATGAGCATGTCTTTGTAGAACTGTCATCATCATCATCATCAACGTCTTCTGTCTTCATCATTTCCATGCACTAAAAATAAACTTACCCTTGAGTTTGTTGCAATGGAGACTTTGGGATTAAATGCAAAAGTTTTGCACTGCTGCTTGTCACAAAAAAAAAAAATACACAAAACTGAATGTTTTTATATGTTTTAATAATTTTTTTTTGCATTTTTCATTTACACATATTATTGCACTCCTAACCCAGTAAACAATTAGAGGCCATGAAGACTTTTTAAATATATATTTTTTTTTTAATTTCCTAGTTTGTAAAAGATATAATACATATATATATTTTTTTTATTTAAAATTTATACCTACACACAAAAAATTGTAAACTTTAAAAAAATTTGGAATTTTCCATTTATTTTTTTTTTCCTAATTTCGCGTTGGGTCCTAAAAATCTGTTTTCTTTGCGTGTGTACTCTATCGAAAGGCAACACATATGGTAAAAAAATATAATTTAAAAAAAGAATAGATAAACAAAAAAATATATGTTTTTTTAGTTATGCCAAACAATTGAAACTTTTAAACTTCTGTACCAGAGTTGATTAGAACAATAAATGTATAATAATCTTAACCGTTACTTAAATATTTATAGATTCTGGCGTTTCCTTTCAACTGTTTTTTTATTTAATACAATTATATTTTCCAATGTTTTAATATTATAATTAATTATTATAAAATAATTGCAAGAATATAGTTTTGTGAGGAATAAAGAAACAGAATGATAGATGATTTTACTACTGATCTTAAGCAAAAGAAAATTTGTGAGAAATATTCTATGAATAAATCCATACTTTCAACAATTATCAAGAATTATCGTGATGACTGACTCAACATTTATGCGACAGGCCCCTTAAAAAGAGTCAAATACAGAATAATTTAAAAGCACGAGAGTTTAATAGATATTCAAAAATGCTACCTAAAGAGGTCATCCGCGATCTGAAACTGCAAATATATGCCCGAATTCTTTCCCAACAAGCAATTGAGATTGAGTTTGGTTGTTATCGTCCTGTACTACTCATATCAGAGGAAAATTGTCTGGCTCACATAAATTTTGCTAAAGATTCCGGTCCAGACGGAATCGGAATACGGTCTCCTTTCAGATGCGTTCAATTTTAATTTAATTTAAAAGTAACAATGACACAAACCATACCTAAAAATTGTAACCGAACGGCTACAATCTAATGCAATTAGTCTTTTGGTTTGGCCAGCCCAAGCCCCTGCTCTCGATTCCATAAAAAACGTATGGCAAATTTTAGATCGAAAAATACGCCCACGAAATTACACAAAAATGACAGATCTCGTAGAGGCTGGCACTTCAGAGTGGCAAAAAATTTCAATGGATATCAGTAACTCCGTGCCCCATTGTTGTGAAGCAGCACTCAAAAATAATGGATACCCAACAAAGTATTGAAACCAAATATATAGGAAACGTTTTCTATTATTACATAGTAAAGGTTTCCAATGTCTTGTCAACAGCATCTATAATATTAATAGGCTAGGCGATTTCTTGTTACCGATGTTTTGTTCTACCGTTTTATACCGATTTTGACCAAACGTATATTATTTGAAAGGTATTTTTTTTAGCTGTTCACGAGATTTACATATTTTTAATTATTTCCCTTTATTTTGAGTAAATTGTATTTAAAGTTGCTACTAATACATACATAAACGTATATAGTACATGTGCTATTTGTGTATTTATGAAATTTGTTAACATGTTTGTTAATGAGTTTGTTTTCTTCATTCACAATAATAATTAACCAAAAAAGTGTTGGTTTGCGAATTGGCTAAATTGAAAAACAAAGTTGCCTAGAAATTGCACTCGAATTTCGAGCGCTGGAATCTGCTAGTAAAATTTAATGGTTTAAAGCTTTGTTATTTTGTCTGAAGTTAAGCCATTTTGTGTTGATATTTTTTCTTTTTAAACTCTTTCTTTTACAATTGATCTGAAACTTGGCCCATAGTCTTGTTGTGACTCCAGGGGTCAAATCGGCGCATTCGATATCGCGAAAAATCAATCGCAATTTCATATTTTGATCTATTATTTAAAGATTTCGGATAAACATCAGCCGTCGTTTACTTTTTACTCTCAACTAGGGGCCATAACTCGTTAACTGTGAAAGAGTAAAATTATTCTTAGTATTTTTGTTAAATAAAGAAATGATTTCGATCGAAAAATTTCGGTAACGAAATCGGTGATTTGGTTCCAGATTAATTTTGGGGTAGTCACTTACAGTAACGCACAGTCACGCACAGTTACGGAGTGACATAAATGTCATTTTCCCTCATCCGATCGATCTGGAACTTGGTTTATACACTTGCTGTGATAAAAAAGATTTACTTCGACTTAGTCACGCACAGTCAAGCATGGTCACGCACAGTCACAGAGAGATTAAAACGTCACATCTCCTCATCCGATCGATCTGAAACTTGGTCGATATACTTGCTGCAAAGAAAGATTAACTTCGACATAGTCACGCACAGTCACGCACATTTCCTCTTATTCGATCGACCTGAAACTCGGTCAATAGACTTGCTGTGAAAAAAAAAACTTTGACGTAGTCACACGCAGTAACACATAGTCACGCACAGGCACGGAGAGATTAAAACCCCATTTCACCTCATCCGATCGATCTAAACCTCTGTCCATAGACATTTTAGGACCAAAGATTAATTCTAAAATAGTCACGCAAACTGACGCACAGTCACGGAGAGATTCAAAGCTCATATGCATAAAGAAAGAAAGAGTTTGATTAAAAACTTTGTCTTTCTGGGTAAGATTATTTAAATAAATAAAATATAGAAATTTTAAAATTAATAAAAGGGTCTTTAATTATATAATCATATTTTTTGGTATTGATCCTTCAAGTCCTCAAAATATATATTGTTAAAAGTTTCCATTGTATTATCACTCACTGTATATCTATCATCGATTTTGTTATGCTATATGTAGTTATGTTAAGAAAGTACTGAAATTGAGGAAAAAAATTTATTTTCCTTTTGTAACAAATTAATTCTCTTTTTGTGTTTGAAAAAAAAAAATAATAATAACTAAATAAATATATTAATAAAGAAATATATAAATGAAATTAGATCCTGGCACCTAATTTTTGGTTAATAGAATATTGGTGGGGTTTTGGACTATTTTGACTATTTCGAGTGAAACTCATTTAAATTTATTGGCCGATTTCAACCTTATTTTATATTAATGTTTACTTGTACCAATGCTTAAAATTATAAATTATTTGTCCTTCGCGTTTCCATAATGAGATTGTTTTTATCTGTCTATTATTTAAAATATCATGCTAAGCTCCTTTTCTTCATCCATCTTTAACAGAACATTCAATGGCTACTTCCTCTAATCATTAGTTACTTTCGAAATATGCCTGTTTACATTGTGCGTCTGTTAATCTAATACCAATGACTTCTTTTGCTAACTGTCGGATAAATTTAAAATCTATATAGTAATATATCAATCCTACTATTCTCTAAAGAATAATTTGAAGCGCCAATAGGACAATCAAAAAAATTCGATCGATTTTTGGCAAACAATTATTCCAATTATTCTTAAAATAAACTTTTATATCGTTAAAAGATATAAAAAAAATCATATGAGTCCGATCACAGGGGACATGTGTAAACATCTATTAATCAAAGATCTTTTTATGGCACTTTTTCGAAATCAAACAGAAAGAGTCATATATGCAATCAACTGCAGGGACTCATAAAAATATTTATTATTTACTATTTCAGCCGCTTAATTTTTCCTTTTTCATTATTTATTTTTCATTATTTATTTTACATGTTTTATTTTTCATTTTTTATTTTTCATTTTTACTTTTCATTTTTCATTTTTCGTTTTTCGTTTTTAATTTTTTACTTTTCAACTTTTTTTTTTAATTTTTTATTTTTCACTTTCAAACAGGTTATTACATATCATAATTTTTTACCAATAAAACCATAAGTCATACCGATTTTGTCTTACGTCTCACATGTTACGCTGTTTTTGTGATTATATTGTGAAATAGAAATTTACTCCCATGCGTGTATAGATGTTTACACATCAAAAAAATTATTTCTCCAGAAAAAGTTATAACCCTAATGTACAAAATCTTTATAAATATGCACTTCTAAAACATGAACATATTTCTGTTGCTTTCATCTTCAGTACTGTTGTTGTTGCTTTGTCATAATGCTTAATTCAAATGAAAATTGTATTTAAAGTCAACACACATGCAAATAATTTCATAGAATAAAATTGCGTGTACACAGGCATGCATTTTCTCTTCCATTGAATTCATAGCACTTACCACCGGATTCGTATGAAACATAAAATAATTCAAAATTCTTTATATACTCGTACAAATTGCAAGTAACTGTAAATACCCAAGTGTTAGTATATGTCAAGTTGTATGTTTTTCATTAAGATTATTACATATGGTTTTGAGTCTCACCACAGATTGGCATTTAAAATTGTGTAAGATAAAATGTAGGTCAATTTGAATGCACCAAAAAAAAAAAAAAAAAAAAAAAAAAAGAAAACGTAAAGTAGAATAAAATTATTATGAGAAATTATTGTATATTCGTATATAAAGCTTTTGTCTTGAGAGAATTAATAATAATTTTGCAACAATTATTGGCCGACTCTATTATGTTCTTTTTCGATAGATTCCAGTTTTCATTAAGAAATTAATGCACTTAAAACATTATTTCAAAATTAAAAATTAATTGTTATAATTTTCTGTTATTCTCTCTCTCTCTTTCTTTCTCGTTCTGCGGTCTATGGGGAATTTTGCATCTTTGGAATTTAATCAACTAAATAAACAGCCTTGAAACTTGTTTAGTCAGCATAAATATTCTACGTATTTTGGGTAAGTGTCGTTTTGATTTTCAATATCTGTGTTTTTATATTTTAGTATTATTGAAATATTAAGACTTATATTATATTGCAACTATGTCAACAGCATATTTCACTTAAACACAGTCATCCTACATTGGTTAAAAATACTTTGTACTCATAAGTGAACTCGCTTTAGATCGAGTGTGTTCCATATATCGTTTTTGTTTTGATTTAAATTTGTGTTTTTGTTTTAGAATAAGGATTGAGATCGAAAAATTCTTAGCATATATAAATTGTAATAATAAGGAAACCATTGAACCAAGAGTAAAGCTAACAAAAAAGATATGAACTTACGGATCTTTTCCGGAAACCCTTCTATTGGATATTTTATAGTAATTTGTATCACTTTCTGGAAACAGGTTTATAGTCTGCCACATTTTTGGACACCTTTTTTGTGCCGTTCAACCTTCTTTTCACAAGAGCCCCATGTCTCTCTACTGGCATTAGCTCCCGACAGTTTAGAGGGTTTGCCTCCCTTGGTACAAAAACCAAGAGCTTTCTTACCTTAGTGGCAGGATGCCAAATCGGGCCTAAAATATATTGGCGCATTGCGTTGGCTTATGAAAGGAAGTACACTTATTTGCAAATAACCCTTAATATTCATTTCTAGTAAATGATTTGCATCTTTAGTCGCAACTGCAATTTGCTTGATGTAACAGGAATTTTTTTGAAGTTTCGTCCGCTTTTGGGTCCTGAACTTATTTTTGACATAATTTTGAGGATTAGCTATATAATAATTTTACCCGGAAACTACATTTCGTCGTCCATTTGCAGCAGGAGTATTTTTTAATGATACGTGATTTCAACTTCCCTGCATACTTTTTTGCCTCTAAATTTTTTTGGCGCGTTCCTATCTGGCACTGTTTGGACTTTGCTGCTTTTAAACTTGCATTGAGTTTAATTTTTGCATCAAATAGTCTGACCTATGAGCTAACAGGGCTGTTTCTCCAGCAGAAAATATGCTTCCTATTTTCTTGACTTTTAAAAGATCATATAGGCTTTATTTCTTCCCGAACCATTTTTCGTATCAATGTTAAAATTCTCCTGATAATTTCTAATAAAACAGTTTGACGGCAAATCTTCGATTCTTTGAATAACTTTTTTTTAGGACGAAATGGATTTTGTTGGAAGTATTTAATAACACTACCCAACAAAGTTTTGGACTGGAGCAACCAAATATCTTTCCTAGGGTAATTTGGTGGGCTGAATTCGAATCTATAATTGGGTTTTTTCTATCACATCAGGTTTTCGAGATACAAAAAAAAATGGTTTTATTAGTTTTTTACATAAAAAATCATTAGTATATTTAAAAATTAATGAATTTTCAAAAGTGAATGGGCGTTATTTGAACGTCGTTTGTATTTTGTTGGCTCGGTTTCACATATTAGAGTCCAGCAATAGTCTCCCATAATGCTTTTGTCCCAAAATCCTTGATAATTTCTTTAAATTTTCTTTAAATCTTGGCGAGCCCGCTACCCTTGTTCGTCGCTCACCGCGCCTAGGTTTTGTGGAAACAAATCTAAATGCACCTAATTCGAGATAATTTTTGTAGTTTTCACTCTTATTGTTTCCAAGAAAACTGTCCACGATGCTCTTGAAAGATTTCCAAGCTGCATATTTTTTTCCAATAAATATTGTGAATAATTGCCGCCATTCAATAGCTTCCTGATCTGAGGGCCAACAAAAATGTCTTCTTTGATTTAAGCATGTCAAATTTTAGGAAAAACCGCTAACAAATATTTAAATGCTGCACCATCTTTGTCCAGAGCCTTGACTAATTTAATTTTTTAATTTAATTTATTTCATTATTTTTCCATTACAACAAGATTTACAATCTTATAATTAAAGTAATGGATTTTCACAAAGTAATGATGAATAAGTACATTTAAAAATACACAGTATATAAATAGTACACAGTATAACAGAAAAAAATTAATTTAATAAATAAAACCCAAAAAGATAAAAAATTAATAATAAATAATTAATAATAATAAAAAATTAATTTAATAAAAATATATAAATAAATAAATATAAATATAAAAGAAATAATTTTTTTTTAAAGAAACAAAATATATATATAAATGAGAGCTGAAATCAATTACATTTAATTAATTATGAGTGAAATTGAAATAGTTCTTTCCTAAATTGCTGAGCGTTGCTTATAAATTGAATGGACGAGGGTAGCATGTTCCAAAGACGAACTGAATTAATATAGAACTGCCACTCAGATATTAAGCTTCGATATCGTTCGATCTTGGTGAACGTGTAAAAAGTAATCTTTCGGACAAGTAAGGCGGTGCACGTGTATATATAATTTTGTGTAGCAGTAATAGCGTTCTTATTTCCATTAAATCAGTAAGAGTCACCCCATATAGTTTTTTGGAATATTGAGATATATGATCATATTTTTTTAAATTAAAAACATATCTTAATATTGCATTATACGTTGATATTAGTTTTTTTCGACTTGTAAAATCGCAACTTGCATATATTTCACATCCATATAGTAGAGTTGGTATTAAGTAGGTTTTTGCTAATAAAATTCTAATCTTAAGTGGTGTAACATACTGGGTGTTCCACAGTGTCCGTAGTATTGCATAAGTTTTCCCTGTAGCAGCATTTATATGGTCGCACCATGTGAGAGTGGAATTAAAAGTGATACCAAGATTCTTGGCTGTTGATACAATTTCTATTTTTTGATCATTAAGCATTACAATCGGCTCAAAAGGTAACTTTAAAGTTTTCTTAGCTATTATTAAACACTTAGACTTTATAGGATTAAAACACAAACCGTTTATATTTGCCCAGTCATGAATGTGTTTCAGATCTCTGTTTAGTTTTTCCAAACAATCGTTTATGTTGCTTAAATCACTACTTATATAGAGTTGTACATCGTCAGCATACATGTGGACAATACAGTATTGTAAATGTCGCACTAAATCGTTGATGTAAATTGAAAATAGTAGTGGTCCTAGTATTAATCCTTGTGGAACTCCTTTCAGAACAGGCAATGGACTTGAAATTTTATTGTTTGCAAATACAGATTGGCGACGGGATGATAAATATGATGACATTAAACGTGTAGATAGAGGAGAAAAATTGAACAATTTAAGCAACATCAGGCAGAGAACTTCATGATCCACAGTATCAAATGCTTTGGAGTGGTCAAGAAGAACAAAGAACGAGATATTTCCATCGTCAATTTTGCTACGTATTTCTTCAGATACATCAATAAGGGCTGTTATGCAGCTGTGTTGTGGTCGAAATCCTGATTGCCTATTTGTCAACAAATCATTATTATTGACGTAATTACTTATTTGACCATGGAGTAAATGTTGTGACAAATACGGTAGTATTGCAATTGGTCGGTATTCGTTGTTTGGTTTTGGGGTGGGTATGATTTTCGCATATTTTCAATTTTGGGGATAAACGCTCTTAGTGATAATATTATTGAAGATGTACGTGATATAGGGTAACATTAGCGGAATAATAGCTTTCAGAAATTTTGGATTAATGTTGTCAACCCCAACTGCATTTTTAAGTTCTTAAAAATGCCCAATTTTATGTGCAGCGACGGAAGAAGAACGCCATTTCGATTATTAATGGTTTATTTGAAATATTTTGTTTTCCTGGTGAGTACTGAGTTGTTTTTGGCCACTCTATTGTGACTTAATGATGCCATGAAGCGCGATTATCGCATAGACATAGGAAACAACAATATTTTGTGAAACCTACTTGCATACCAGTCAACAAACCAATGACCTGAAACAGATTAATTTACAGTTGTGTACGATGGTCTATACTATATATACAAAGAAACTTAAATCGCACACCTTAAGGTCGCCATAGATCTTCCATTTATGATTGTTGTATTTGAGTAATGTCAAAATTTCAGTCACTGATTTAAAATTTTCCTTTGTATTAATGGCATGAGCAATTGGTATGCATGGTTTTCATTTCCATTATGCAAAAGAAGATCCTTTAAACTGTACTTCGAGCCATCAATAAATAGCATCCATTCAGTTTTGTCATATGGCTGGTTCATTTTTTGAACCATCAACATCAGTACAATATAGAATAGATTATTTTTTTTTCAAAATATGCAGCCAATTCCAAGCTTCTATCTCTACTGATTGTTACTTTTGTCCCAACTGCAAGATATTTCCACTGCTGCATGTGTGAAGCTAGTAGTTCTGCCTATGGCTTCGTTAAATTTAAATCCTGAATTTGATCATTCAGCTCAGCTTAAGTCACTAAATGGCGTTCATCATCAGACTCATACCAACTACCACTGCTGGTCAAATATGTTTCGGACTCACTGCTCGTATCACTGGGAATGACTAATAATGGGTCATTTGGTGGACGTTGAACTGGTTTGGAAACCAATGGGACACTCGTGTAATTAATATTTTTTCGATTTTTCATATTGAGTGCAGCAACTTTTGTTAAACAGAAATAGCAATCGGTTTGGTGGTTCCTTGACTCCCTCCAAAGTACTGCAGTTGAAAAATCGAAATAGATCTTCTTGCCATTTTTCCACTTGTTTAAAACAGTTCTGCAACTATTGCAAAACATTATCGATGTCCAGGGTTTGTCCAGGTTTCTGACAGCAAAACCAAAATAATGCAAATATGCATATTTGAATGATTCTGATATTGCATATCGTTTTTTGTCCAAACAAATATTCACCACACACAATGCAAAAATAGCTTGAATCAGTAACATACGATCTGCAAGGCATGCTTAAACGCTACTGTTGTGAAGATTTAGAATGAATGTGGGCTTCTGTCAAATCAATAATTGTGGAATTGTAGTGTCAGTATTGACTATTTTACAGTACTGTCAGCATGCGATAAAAAATGAATAAGACATGATATGCCAGATTCGAAAATTCAGCGCACCCAGATTAGTTAAAAACATGCTTCGTTCCTGCAGTCATTTTTTTTAATTGGTAGACCAGTGTAATTTTGGAACGTATTTTATTTCGTCACTCATTTTAATCAAACCTAAAAGAAATGAACAAGATTGCCATCAAATATACTAACTATCATATTTTTCAGAGATATCTTAATAAAAAAAATCAAATAATGCTTGCCAAAAAGTTAAAAGGAAAAATCTGCGGTTTTCTGGCATAACCCCGTATGTCCATTTTTGTCAGTTTTGAGTTAACGATGCCAAATATATTACATGTGTTCAATTTAAAAAAAATATTTGCCATTTCTGAGTTTTTTTTTTAAATAACGACGTAACTTATATTTTTATTAAATTAATTTACAGCACTAACGACGTATGTCAACCTACGTTTGATCGCTGAAAAATTATTTTCCTAGAAAATGGCACATAGGGACATACGTTGTTATTAATGAAAAAAATCAAAATAATTATGTATTATTTTTCAGTTTATAACCAGTTATAAAAACTTGTATGTTTATTTCTGTTATTTATGGTCACTATTATTCTTGATACGTTATTATATTCTCATCCTGAGTCTTTAAGGTTTCCAAAACGCTTTTGCAAATAAATAATTATTACAAACAATATCTCCAGAGTTTAAAATTTAGCAATTTTTAGATGGCTGTAACCAGTCCTCTAGTTATGATAATCACACTTTCTAATAGCGTTTTGGAAAGCTTAAAGACCCAGCTTTGAGAATGTATAATGGATTCTTATAAAAAATTGCGTTAATTAAAAGTAAATCCAAATTTGGTTAAAAACGAATTTTTCCCATTTTAATTATATGGGAAACTAAAATTAAAATGGAAGGACTCTTTCATTATTCCGTTATTTGAATACGGCAACTAATGGCGATGTTTCTTCTGGTTTCCTGATTAACAATATTTCATTTAACGTCCCTCAGCAGCCAACACGTTTCTTCTCACCTTTATCTGTCCAGTTTTATAGATCAAATTACGCGAACGGTGCACAGTGGACCATTTGACGAGAAGGCGGTCAAAAATCTATAACTTTTGATTGGATTGGAATTTTGAAATGCGGTTTTTTTTTGTTTGGTAGGTGAGACTTAAGCCTCTAAGCCTTTTGCTATTAAACGTAATTCTCGACTGAAAATAAAAAAAGTTACGGAGGGTTTAAAATACATTTTCATTTGTAGTTGAATTTTAGTACAAAAGTGAAGGGTTAAAAGGTAAAAAAAAAGGTTTTTTTTTTTTAAATATGTCTTATTTTTTCAGTTAATTTTACAACTAATACTTTTTAACAATTTTTTAAATTAATTTTTTCAGAAAATGCCAAACTTGGCCCCCGTAAACTTCTTAGTCCTAATGTGCACAAGGGCCAAAGGTTGTTTTTTTTTTTTTTGAAAGATCCCGAGTTAAAATATAATTTATTAAGCAGCGAACGTAAAAGTTACCTTATATTGGTTCAAGATAGAGAAGTTTCAATGAAAAACTCGCATGTTTTTGCTTTAGGTTAATTTTTTATTATTGTCTTTTTAAATATTTCTACATCAATTTTTATGGTAAATTTATGAAATATAACATTTTTTATTGTAAATTTACAAAATATACAAATTTTTAAATCAAGAAAATTTTTTAACTATATAAAAAAAGTGTAACTTATTGTTAGTGTAATGAAAAAGTACTTTAAATCAACCAATTTTAGTAAAAATTTCTTCTAAATAGCCTTGATTTTCATCTTCTAGAAGTTGTTTAGCTTCTTCGTCTAATTCAATAGAGGTAGTTTTAAATTTTTGACGAATGTTGGACATATATGGATCTGAAGTGCACAAAAAATAGTGATAAGGTCTTCATTAGTACAACATCTGGACATTGTCTTTGTTCCTATTTTCTTGCGCTTCTTCAGATAGATCTCCTATTGGTAGCATATTGTTTTGCATTATTTGTTCCCCATGGTACAAAATTTTATGAACTGTGGATGGCATATATCTCCAAGAGTATTTTTCATTATAAAGTATAGCTGTTTTATTAGCGTACTCTCCAAATTTTTTTGCATTTATCTTTCTGCTGCATGCTAGAACTTGTAATATGGTTTTGAATCGTCTTATTAATTTATGATCTACACCTGTGATAGATGCTGCAGTTTCCGGATCGGAAAAAAATCTTCTTGCAGTATTTCCATCATTTGTGTTTCCTTCCCCTTGTTTTGGTTGGTCGATTACGAGGCCTAGTTGTAGATATTTTTGTTGAATTTGTTTTTTTTTTTGCTTTCTTTTTTCTTCATTTTCTTTGTATTCTAGCATGAAGAGGGGACATTCCAAATTCATAGGCTTCCTTAGAACTGTCGTCTTCTGGTGGGGGTTGGCTTAATTGACTTGATGTATTTTGGCATATAATGCAGCTTGACGTTGACTTTGTTCCAGTTAAAGCTTGTGCAACTTTTCCATCAATCATTGTGAGGCACATTTTAAAATGTACTTCAATGTCTTGGTCATCAAATTTAAATAGTACTGGTTGAAGTTCCTTAATTTGATCTTTTATTTTTTGAACTTCTTCAGTTATGACATCTTTGGTTTCCTTTTTGAATGCAAATTTTATTGGTCTGCAATACTTTGTTGAAGAAGGAATTTCATTTTTCCATATATCAATTTCTGTTGCCCTACTAGTTGACGGCTCTAAGACGCTATACCTTTTTGTTAAGCGCAATGGAACCAAAAATACCATAAATAAATTAGCATCTGATGAATTTTCGGCATTAAATTGCTTGTATTGTTTCTGACCAGAGGATCCATCACATCCCCATTTAGAAATTAAAGTAATGCTGCCATTACCAATTTTTTTTAAATAAATGATCACTATCAAGCGTATTTAGCAATCGTTCTGCAGTATGTTCAAGAAGATCTTGCAATTTTATTTCTGCTGATGTTGAAGTGACACTAATAGCAGATTGTGAAGGTAAGCATTCTTTTTTGGCAGAAACTAAATCTCTATACTCTGGAAAAACCCACAATTCTTTTCATTGGTTCACCTCCGCAATTCCTTATAGTGATTTTTGGTCAATTTCAAATCCAAAAATAGGGCGAACGCTTCTTCCGGCGTAAATTTCTTATCTTCAATTGGTGTAGGAATGCTTTTCAAAATCCTCTCTGTACGCTTTGGGCTCGCTTCTACTATTTTTTCAATTATTTCAATTTTATTTTTTTTATTTTGGGTTGGTTGAATTTGGTGGAAAAATGAATCCTTAATAATTCTTTGAGAAATTTCTTCATTGATATTTTCCAGCTTGCGCCTTCGAGATCTTTCACTACATCCGTCAATTGGTTTTGCTGGTCGACCCTTTTTTCCACTTTCGTTGGCAGTTGTAGATGCACTCTCAAAAATAAGTTCCTTTATTAACCAGTCTTGGTAACGTTTGTACATCTTTGCCTTGCTATGAGAGCATTCAATGCACCGTCTTTTCATATTCGATGCAAAATTAGTAATATTTCCTTTTTGCATTTCAATGTCTTCTAGGTTACAATTCTTAAAGAAGTCGTTGCTCACTATGTGCAAAATAACATCGTCTACATCATTTCGTTGAAAATAAATATCTGCCAGATCTCTGTAATAGTACTTAGCCATTGCACAAATTCTAATGAATAATAATTACGTAAAATAAAAATTTTTATCTTTTATTACCACTTTTAGAAGCATAAAAAACCCACACCCTAACCCCTTTTAAAAGGTGAAGCATACCTGCTCATATCTTAAAGGGCTATGTCGCAAGAGTTTTTTTTTACCATTTACCTGTTATTTAAATTGTTTCCCATTTTGTCAGTTGTTTAAACTATATAACTCTAATTCAGACTATTAATGTTTTTGAAAGATACCTATGTAAATGTGCCTGTAACAATTAAGCGCATTATATCTCAACCCTTTTTTATAAATATATAACAACTCCTGACAACTCCACCGACACGCAAAAAATACACCGCGGTGCACCGGTACGACCAACTTTTGTATTCATAACACTCAGACGGACGGGCGGACATCGTTTAATCGACTCAGAAAGTTTTTTTGAGTCGATCCGTATAATAAAAGATGGATGTAGGTCCAATATTTTTGGCAGTTACAAAGATCACCTCAAACTTAATATATCCTAACCACATAGTGGACAACTTTTGTATTCATAAATTTTGCAGAAAATATCTAACCTTGGGTCAGAAAAATTGCACTGTTGCTCACGGTGTATAATGGGATATAGGAGTATAGGGGAGGGTTCGGACTATAGAACAGTGCAAGATTTTTTCTAACTGCTTTTGACTGGCAGGAGTTACGCTCTATTAAGTAGGAGATTTTCGGAAAATTTGGACCTTTTTTAAAAACTTTTTTTTTTTAAATTTCGGAATGACTCAGTGATTTTACATTTTTAACATTAATACATAGTATGGAAGGCACAAAATTATACAAAATTTATTTCACTTCAAAATCTTTTAAATCAAAAAAGTTACAGACATTCAAAATTAAGATTTACAAAGAAATTTTTAATTTTAGAAAAATACTGAGAAAGCCCATTTTCGAAGACCCTGTTTGCTGTGATATAGTTGAGATAGAGTCGCAATTTTTTGGCTCCCGAGGTTAACTGGTATTTACTTTCAAATGAATATCATAACTTTAAAATCGGTAACAAAAAAAAGATAAAAATGATTTTTGGCCGCCTTCTCAAAATATGGTACACTGTGCGGTGATCCGCTTAGACGAATGTGTATTGAATTTAATAAGCTTTATAGATTTATTGATTTTTTCTTCAAATCCAAATGTCATAAAAAGTAAACTAATAATTTATCTGAACACATAATTTCAATTAAATTTTTTAATTTTTCATTCAAGTTCGCTTTTTTTTTAAATGTTCTTGTAAATAGTCTATAAGAATTAACTCCATAAATAAATAAGTAAAAAATAAATAAATAAAAAAAAATAATAAACTCCAATAACTTGACGTATTTGCAATATGTGAACGCAATTTTAAATTACAGAGAACTTCGTTAGATACGCCTTTCATTTGAAATCCATCTGTATCTTGTCTCTCACAATATAAAATATAAAAGAAAATAAAACAAAATACTTGTTCTACCAATAGCACATTTAATTTTCTGCCCAATTATTGCCAATTTCAAAAGAAAATAAAAATTTAAATATAATTTTGTCATAGAATTGAGCATTTCTCTTTGTTTTGTAGTCAATTGAACTAACTTAAAGAACTTCACTTGCAACGTTCTAAATTCATTATACAAATACATCAATATAAAACAAGTAGGAAAATAATAGTCGGTATAGATCGACTCTACGTACCCTACACGATGTGTTTAGGACCCTTTCTCTTAGGTCTAATTGAATATAAAAAATCATAATTTGCTGGCCTTCGGATATGAAAAAATTCATATCGGATGCTATATTTATTTATATGGGGACTAGATCGAAAAATTGACCGATACTGACTACATTTAGTAATGTCAATTATTTTTTGCAAAAATTTATACTAACCAAATCTGAAAAAAAACTGTACAATTTTTTTTTTTTAATTTATGTGAAGATCGGGAAACATTTTTTATGGAGAGCTCTGATTAAGAATTGTCCTACAGGGTTTATTTTTGGACCAGTGATAAGTAGAAGTAATAGACACGCACATTCCAAATTTGACGGAGATAGTTTCGATCTTATGACACTTTAAGCCCATCTCATAAGGGTCTTTTGCAGGGGTACTAGATCTGAACATGCAACAATTTTCACCAGTTTCAATAACGTTCGTCCTACGGTCGATACTATCTTGCGTACCAAACACCGTCCAAATGTATTCATATTTGCGACCTATAATTTGATTAGAAGGTTTACATGGACACAGACGGACAGACAGACGTAAATCGCTAAATCAACTCAGAAAATTATTCCGAGTCGATCGTTATAATAAAAGATTAGTCTAGGTCAAATATTTTGGTAGTTACAAACATCACCACAAACTCATTATGCTCATTATACTGATATAGGGTATAAAAAACAAAACAAATTTTAATAAACAATATAAAACTTTATTTGAAATATTCCGAAAAATATCAAAATTTAAACAACTATTTTATAAATATGTTAAGATTACTAACTAGATACAAAAAGCTATTGATTTGTAATCAATTATGAACAAACACACACATTCCTGGAATGCTGAATACCAAAAACAAAATTTATAAAGAATTTATAATAAATCTACTTGGATTCTTAATAACATTTGTTCCATTTATTTGAGTTTTTAAATGCAATACAGGTTAATGGTTGACTACAAGAACAGCAACAACAACAACAGCAATGAAATAGCACAAGCCAAAGCAGCAGTAGCTTCAACACCAACAATAATAACTAAAAATAACATAAACATAACCAAATGTAAATATGTACAAGTGTGTGGCATATTGACATGTTTGCATACATATTTTTGTTTTATTGCTATGACCACTACTACCAACAACCACACTCACTCATACATTTATAGCATTTATGTTTTCATAATGCACAGCGACAAAAACAACAGACCGATACATAACCAAAATAAAAAAAAAAAACAAAAAAAATGGTTTTATATTAAAAAAATCAACACAAAAATTTGTCATGTTCAAAATGCCGTCATATCAATGAATACTTTACATACGAGTATATGGAAATATTTTTTTTTAGCGCTTACAAATGTGAGTGTGATGATCAATAAATTTATGTTTTTAATTGCTGAACAGCAAAGTGTTTAACAAAAAGTGGTTGGTAAATGAAAAAAAAAAAATCACTTCATACAACCTCAACTGCACGTATGATATTTAAGTCATAATGGCTTGTTTGTTCACATACATATAATAATAATATAAGAATGTGAGTGTATAAGTGTGGAAAGTTTTCATAGGAAAAATTAATTAATTTTTTCGCCTTTTTTATTTATTTATTTATTTTTTTTTTTTGTTATACAACATATAAATATTTGCGAAACCAATTTTGCATAATCCAGTAAAAATGTTAAAAAAAAAACCATTTACACTTTTAAAAACAATACCTTTGCATAAAAAATTCAACATTTAATATGTAACTTAAACCGGTTAATGTGGAAAATATATTTTGCAATACCCTATACCACATTATACCGATCGACTCAGTATCAATTTATTTCCCACTGCAATTCAACAATGTTCGTTCGTCTGTCTGTCTGTCGCACTATGTGTGTGTTCATGGAAACCTTATACACAATCTATAGGTGGCGCCTAGGGTGGCTCTTCTTTACATGGAGAGGAAAAAAGTGTTCGAACTTAAAGTCCCACCCCCTGGAAATATGCAAATAGCAAAAACAACTGAGAAATATAAAGTTTTGGGTCAATAAAAAAAATTTAGAGGTGCCTCAAAGAGACTGAAAATTTCAAGTGTGTTTATATGGGGAAAATATGCCTTTTTTTCAGATTTTACGAAAATTTCGTTCTACAGTTTATCTTTTTCAACAAGTTGTTATATGAATCGATTTCAGTGCTAAATTATCTCTTTAAAAAGCTATATAGCTTCAAAATCGAATAAAAACTCGCTAAGAAATAGCAAATTTGTTACAAAAAAACTAAGTCGTGAAATTTGACGGAAATTTTTTCAACTTTAAGAAATTAATTAAAGCCATAATTTTTTTGTTTTTTTGGTCACTATACCTAAGAACCCTCAGACATGAAGTATTGTTTTATTACCACGTTTTCAACCTATTGCGAAATGAGACCAAATGTGAAAATTTTTTTTGATAAAATTTTTAAACCCTCTTTTTTAAGTTTTAAAAAATGTTCTTAAACAAAATTTCAAAAAATGGATCTGGCACCTTAAAGTTTTGTTGAATATATGTTAGAGATTAACTGTGTGAATTTTTAAGTAAATTCCGCTGCCAGAATTTTTTTTACAACGAATTTCTTTCTAAGTACTTTGTATTAAAAATTTGTCAGTTTTCTACTTTAAAATGTTATATTTTATCTTAATAGCCTAGGGTTTCGGAAAAAAATTATATGACCCCATTATCCCATTTGGACTTGGGGTCACATATGACCCCAAGCTTATACTTCATGTCTGAGTGCTCCTAGGCAGAGTGACCAAGAAAAAATGATGGCTTTAATTAATTTCTTAAAGTTGAAAAAATTTCCGTCAAATTTCAAGACCTAGATTTTTTAGCAAAAAATTTGTCTGGGCATTTTTTGCTATTTCTTCACGAGTTTTTATTCGTTTTTGGAGTTGTATAGCTTTTTAATGAATTAATTTAGTTTGAAAACTTGTCGAAAACGTTAAACTACAAAACGAAATGTTCGTAAAATCTGAAAAAGGTCATATTTTACCTATAAAAACACACTCTAAATTTTCTTTGAATGACCCAAAACCTTATATTTCTCCGTTTTTTTGCTATTCGCATATTTCTAGGGGGTGAGACCGAGAGTTTGAACACTTTTTTTTTACTAGTGGCGCCTGTAATTATATTCGAATGGAGTTCGGTATAGTCTTTGCTTGTTTGGTCTTTGACTGACATAATGTCTATTCAGACCTAGATATCCTGATATCTTTTCAAAAATCTATTTTTAATTTAAAACTAAGGAAGCGATGTAAAAGTCCATATAATTTTCCTCTGCTCTTTTTTTGAAGTTGCCATAAATAAAATTCAATTGTTATTTTTCAGTAATTTTATAATGAATTTCACATTAGTTTTGTTGGTGGTTAAATGAAAATTATTGGAAAGTTATGTGTGGTTAACAAATATAAAGGCCTCACACTCCGCACTGATGTACATATTATGCGTACATACATACATGCATTACACAGGCGACGACCATCATGGTGATAAGTGTAGATGTCCTTTAATTATATGTAATTTATAATTTTCTGTTATATTACAAAATGGCTTAAAATATGAAATACTTTAACCCCATCATGAAATTTTTGTTTATTTGTTTTTGTATAAATTTCATGTATAAGTATAATAAAATTATTTTTTTAATCGTTTTTAATACTTTTCCCAGTCACAAGCATTGTATTTTGAAGTGCCATCTAACGTATTTAGATTTTACGCACAATTATTTCCTTTTTTCGGAATTTTATTGGGAGATTCAGTATTTTTATTTTAGTGCCATCAAAGTTCTTCTGAAACTAGTAATTGTTACGGCAGATAATTTTCTTTAAGAAGTGATTTATCTGTCTTTTTTTTAAAACAAAGCCTGGAGAATAAATAACAAAAATTTATGGATCATACCCGAAAAATACTGGATAAAAACGATTTCAGCAGCCACGTACCGACGCACAGTGGCGCCATCAAAAATCATATATTTTGAACCGAATAACAATTGAACAGTTTAAACAGCATATGACAGATAACTGTTCAGCCTATGAAATGAGCGTTTGGAGCTTTGTAGGGGCCTACGTATGGGTTATCAAAGTTAAAATTTGTAGAAAAATCAATTTTATGGTAACTAAAAAAAATTTTTTTACATTTTTAAATTGTTTTTATTTTTTTTCTTTAGGGTTTTATGTTTTAAATCATTACCCAACAAATTAAAAAAAATTACTTCTCTTTTAAATTTATTTTTTCAATTTTCTGTAAAATATTCATCAAATTCGTAAGAGAAGGTATATCTAAAAGACTAATCATTTCTAAACTATAATTATTTTCTAACTCTATTCGTGACTTTACATGCCGCAGGGAAGGAATATGTGGATCGGAAGATGCTGCCAACATGTTGAAGAGGTCCTCATTTTGCCTTACCCTTGATGCTTTGAATGTGTTCTGCAATCTATATTTTTTATAAAATTTGTTAAGAGACTCCTATGCTTCTTCAGAAAGCTCTCCAATTGGCAAAGACTGGCACTCAATTATATTTCTGCCATGCGCCAATATTTTATGGACGGTCGGGGTCAACTTCTTCTGTGGATACATTTCTGCTAAAAGAGATGCAGTTTTCGATGCATATTCTCCATATTTTGTAGAATTGACATTTTCTTTGCAGTTTAAAACATTCAAGATCGTTCCCAATCTTTTCACGATTTGATTGTCAATTCCAGTGATTTTATTATTTTAATTTTTATCGACCTTTTTCTATATAATATTAATGTTTTTTGAATTTCCATCAGGCTTTCAAGGTCAAATTCTATCCTATATGCAAATAAAAGACTTATTTCATATTTTTCTCCGACGTTTCGTAGGCTGTTTTCCTACCTCTTCAGGGATTATTTTTATTGAATCTGGCAAAAACAAATTATAAAAGCAATAATATTTAGTACATACACATCAAACAGTATACAATAACATGTAAAGAACAATTTAACTTACATAAAATCTTAGATTTGTTTCACATTTTAATTTTCAATTTAAATTTGAATTGTAACAATACACACAGTACAATTAAACACAAAAATAAAACAAAAATATAAATGTATAATTACTAAAAAATAAAAAATATCACAGGTTACAGTTACTGCCTCATCATTTTCAAAAAATCTCCTAGAAGTGTTTCCATCGTTTGAGTTACCGTATCCGTGCTTGGGACAGTCTACTGTTAGTCCAACTTGTTTAAAAAAAGCATCCTGTATTTGCTTCTTTCTGATCTTTTCCTAATCCTTTATTGATGTATTTTCATCGAAGTTTTCCTCCTCTTGTGGTAGGGTATACGCCAGTTTTAGCAAGAACTCCATACACCTTATCCTTGCGTGCAATGGTGACATTCCATATTCGTAATTCTCCTCGTTTGTAGAATCGTTTAAATTACCAAAGTTCTTCTGACTCTTTTTGCAAATCGGGCATGACAATGTTGAGGTTGTTCCTGTCAGTTCGTTTACGACTTTTCCGTCAACCATGGTCAGGTGGAACTCGTAATTGCATTCAATATATTTTCCTTCTCCAATTTGCAGCTTTGTAGGCTTAATCTTGCTTATGTTTTCTTCAATGTCCTTCACCGTGGTCCTTATGAGTTCTGCCGATTCCCTTGCAAACTGAAACATTATTGGTCGGCAATAATGCATTGATGACGGACGTGGATTTTTCCAGTGTAGGGAAACATCAGATATTAGCCGCAAATGAGCAACAGATGGCATAAACATATTTCCGTCCGATATTGTAGCGTCATCGGAAGATATCCTTTGCTTATAAACGCTTTGTCCGGATGAATCACCGCAGCCCCATTTGCTGATCAATGTCAGTTTCTCAGGAAGGATTTTCACCTCATTTTCAGGAAGACTCTCCAACAACCGTTTTGCTGTATGGCCCATGAGATCCTGCAGATTGGCTTTCACAGAGACTTCTGTAAACTCCGTATGCAGTGGTCGTGAATTTATTTTGGCTTGCGTAATATGCTTGTATCCTGGTAAAACGTCAGGCCCGTGTCGCATCAAGGATGCCCGTAGTATCTCATATTTTTCTTTGGAAAGTTGTAAGTCCCTAAACAAGGCCAAGGCTTCTTCGGAACCATACTTTTTAATGTGTGCGTTTGTGGGCGTGGAAATGCTTGGCTTAATCCTTTTTAGTCGCAGTGGGCTTGCATCAGCAACAGATTTTGTAATCTGCGACCTAACTCTTTCACTATCCTCTGTATATTTAATAGGCAGCGCGTCCGATAAATGCTTCGTGGTCAAGTCATTGGTGGTATCGGCAAGTTTCCTCTTTCTTGTGAAAATTGAACACTCCTCAATACTTTCTTTTGTCCATCCTTTTGCTCCTCTGGTTGATGTGGTGGGTTTATCTACTGCCAATATACCCAGGATGGTGTCTTCATTAAGCCAGTCCTCGTATTTGGAGTTGAAGTTCTGAATGGTTCGATTAGATTTCACCCATTTTGCCTTAATATTTGCATATATCAGATAAAAATTATTTTTTATAATTTCGCTTCTCTCAATATTTCCGTATAAGCTATCAAGTTCTTCTAAAGCAGCTTCCGTGAAAAACTTTGGTGTGGTTGACCTTCTAAACAGTTCAAATAATTTTAAATTGTTTAACGCCATGGTTTCAGTACTTGTTGTGCCAACTTTCAGTCGTAGACTAATCCAGGCATTATGTTTATTTTGCAATATATAGGCTTATGCTACCATACCTAAAAATTTACCTGTTCCCTGCATACATATGGATTTAGGCTGAGTTATGCAATTTTGATATTATGCTCGTGTCTAAATAAGATTTGTGCATACCTGGAGGGACCATAAGTCAATATTGTTTTTGCGCTTTTTAACTCCAAAGTAATTTTTAAGTGAGGTGCGTACCTGCGAATTTCAATGAATAGTTTTTTGTGCATCCTATGTCTGTAACAGAATATTGGGAGTAGACTTTGGCAGAGGCTTACAGGTAGACAACCGACTTAAAATGCAATTTTCAAACTATTAGATCAAACTACTGTCAGTCGAAACATGTAAGGGATGCACGCCATACAATTTTTGCAACCATGTCTTTTTAACTTTTTTTTACCTCTACAAGCCAAACGGGCACGTACGGGCAGATAAAACCTTTTGAATTATGTAAAGAAATAATCAAAGAACATGTTTTGCAAATATGGCAAATATAGAAAAATATAGATTTTTTTTATTTTCCGTCAAAGTTGAAAAATAGTGAAAAAACGGATAGTTTTTAAATAGTGATTTACCAGGAGAAACACAAAGCAAACAGTTAACTTTGTTTTTTATCATTATACATTTAATAAATACATCAATCAACACAAACAAAAAATAAGGCGATTCGTTACCTATTTTTCGTGATATTACATCTGAAATCGCAACAAATTGACTAAAAATTGTGTGTTTTTTTGAAAACCGAAAGTCGGTCAACTTTGAACGGTTATATCTTCTAAACTAAAAATGTGATATTATTAAGAGTAGCATATTTGAAATCGCTGAAAAGTTTCCTATAACATGGGTTTCTTCAAAAGTTTGTCAGCACACATGAAAATTTTGATTTTTGCAACCTCGTTTGCTCTACGGGCGCCACTGTACGACGTCAAAAAAAATCCGCAAAAAAATAATCAAAAATCTTCTGGGCTATATATATTCTGCCTTAAAAGTTGTAAAAATTTAAAAAAAAAATTTGGTCTTTGATGAACAACCCTAAAAAAATATTTGAATATAAGCTTTAATTGATGAACCCTTTTGAATTTGGTGAAAATCTATTAATTTGAAGACGAGTTATTTATTTGCCTAATATAAAAAACTGAAATCATCTAAATCTAGTTTTTGTTGGCCACAGTATATCTCTGTAAGCTTCATATGAATAGGTCCACTATTAATCATACTCCTTTAAATCTGTCTTTGTGATCTAATATTGTTTGCAGCTTGCAGTTTGTGAGTTTAACTTTGATAAATAAATCAAATATATCTTTTTATATTATAGTGGGGGCCCCCTTATTACGGGGCAATCACAATGGACACGGTTAAAAATATAATAGAATAAATAATTTAAAAATTAAATTAAAATACTTTCAAAAATATTTATGGAAAATGCTTTGATATTATTAAAGCCGATTAACTTCTCTAAAAAATGAGAACTGTTTACAATACTTGTGCCGGTTTTCTCAATGTATCGTCAAACTGCCTGTTACTTAACCAGGACATAAATTTATTGGACCGATAAACTACCGGTTAACAATTTTGGTTTTCTCAATGTACCGACAAAAACATTATTTTCAGTTGGCAATGCCTCTCAAAATACGTATGAAAGTTGGGAGAATTATTTTCAGTTGGCAATGCCTCTCAAAATTGATATGAAAGTTGGGAGAATAATTTATCTGTACGATAAATAAATAATTGACAGATGAGTGCCGGTTAGCTTTGCAACAAATTAGAAGCAAACCAGACATTGAGAAAACCAAATTTGTTTAATCGGCAGTTTCTCGTTGGGATAAAAGATAATCGCCTATTGAGAAAACGGGCATTAAGACATTTATATTTAAAGAAATGTAATAACACTGAATTTGTTTTTGCTTTGGAATAAAAATATATTAGTATTTTTAAAACAACATTTTAGCAGAGTTGTTTTTATAAACCAAACAATTTTGCGGTCCGAGAACATGGAGTTTGTTCATATATTTTAAACTACCAAAAATATTTAAACACCACTTTTTATTATATCGATGAACTCAGAATCATTTTCCGAGTCGATTTAGTGATATCCGTCCATGCGTTACAGTCCATGTAAATTTTTTAATTAAAAAACAGGTCGTAAATTTAATAACATTTTTGATGAAATTCGGTATATAAGTTTTTAACCGACATAGAATGATCGATGTTGGAATTTGTGAAAATCGGTGCTTGTTCAGACCTAGACCCATACTAATAATCCTTATGAGATCAACTTAAATTTATGTAAAATCCAGATGATAGTATGGATATTGGTCCAATTATGTCAATGTATATTTATTATACAAAATAATTAGTAGTCCAATTACGAGGCACAATTTTTAGTCCCAAAAACTGTTGCCCGATGGTCACTTAAATCTATAAAAAACAATTATGTTGTATAGATTTCTGTGAAATTTGATAAATATATGTTTTTGAGAAAAGTAAGGTCTAGTCCCCTTACAAAGAAACCATCCGATATGAACTTTTTAGTATATGCATACATTCTAAACCATGCATATTTCTTATTACAATGATCGATACACATTTTTGGAATTTTTAGTAAACCAATTATTTTTCTAATTTTATAGGATTATTTCTTTAAATTACACTGTGTACAATTTTTTAAGTCATTTAAATATAACCATATACTGACACCACTACGCGATAAAAGACCAAAAAAAGACCCGTGTCTCTCAGTTTTGCCCCAAGTCATGCACTTTTTTATGGGCCCCCAAATATTTGGGGCCTCGGTGATCAATTTCTCAGGCTCATATCTTGCAAACCGTTCTTGCACGTGTACTGCTAAAAAATAAACAAAACATGTTCTTGAACGCGTACATCTAAAAATTAAAACATTATCCACTCGCGATCGGAAAAATCTGATATAACCCTATAATAACGACAACAGTTGTTTCAACCAAATTTATTTAAAAAAATCGAAAACAATTCATTATGCTAGCCCTAAGAAATGTTGAGGGAAAAATGTTAAATTTACTCCAATAAATATAATAATAGATTAACTTTTTAACATTGTTTTATTTATTATTAATCCTGTCAATTATAAAAAAATAAAAATAAAGTATTATAAAATTAAATTAAAAATAAAAATATAGTAATAAAATAGAAAACAGAGAAATTTTATATGTTGTTTATGAATTAATTTCATTTTTTTTTTATTGTTTTTCTAATTTTTTTTATTTATTATTACCTTTGTTATTATTATTTCTATTATTATTATTTATACTTTTATTATTTTTATTTTTTTATGTTTATTTGAAGCAATTGTTGTCGTTTTTATAGGGGTGTATCAGACTGTTCCTATCGCTAGCGGATAATGTTCTAATTTTTAGATGTGTGCGTTCAAGAACATGTTCTGTTTTTTCAGCAGTACATGTGCAAGAGCACGAACTGAAAATAAAGCTACACTCCAATCTGTGTGGTTTATGGGCGTTCGAAACAAAAAATACGTGATAGAAACATGTTCACGAAATATTGAAACGAAACACAGTCATTATTGTGTTTGGGACCGTACAAAATTTAGAAACACACATAATTGATATTAAAATAAAACAAGTAAGAGTGTTAAATTCGACTGTGCCGTATCTTTGATACCCTCCACCTCGGTGTGAGTCTTGATAATAAATGTAAATGAAAAAGTAAACAATTTGTTAAACTTAATACCAAATTATTTCAGCAAATTCTTTGGGTTGGTTTTCGTCTTTTCTATTATTTCGGATTTATTTCGGTGCTTGCTTTTTGGTCATCATTTCCGGTTATATGACATAACTTCTCGTTTGATTTAGTTTTTGCTAATTAAATAGCTCGCCCTCACCTCCATTTCAAAGGTAGTGGTTGTGTAGAGTGGCTATATGCATTAAATCGTGTTAATTTGAGATGGCTGTATAGTTTCTTTTAACTGGCCAAATATTTCTTCATTGCGGCCATATAGGTCGGATGGAGTAACAAAATAATAACCAAAAAAACTATCTCAACTTTTTTATTAAAATATTGCCATATTTGGAAAACACAGCGATTAATTTATAATAATAAATATTCAAATTAGGGATGCCAAACGCAAAAAACCAAATGTCCCAAACATTTTAAAATAATAAAAAAATAATTTGTTATCTTTATTTTCTTAAAAACTTCAAATTTTCATCCAACAAAATTGTGAAAATTTTTCTCATCAAATTGCGTTTATTTATGTAACAATTTTTATGTTCGCAATTCTTAAATATCACTTGACGTTTTCTAAAATTCATTGAATTTAAATTAATGTTTTCTGTAGTGTGATTCTGTAAATTTCAACGATCCGACAATCGCAAAATATATCGACAGCTATTGTTGTTTGCACTAAGGATTAAGTGATTCACTAAGTATATACATCTTAACGACAGTCGACAAATCTATTTTTCTATTTATTTGAATTGTAAACGAGTGGCATCTCTGTCAAAATAAGCGAAAAACATAAAGAAGAATAGAAAAAAACAAATGAATTCGTGTTTGAAAGGATGATTTTATGTTTATGTTTAATATCTTTATTTATTTACTAATATATCTGTTTATTTATTTGAAAATGAAATAATGAATTGAATATGCTATTTAATTTTTTTATTTATATAAAAAACTTTTTTAATAAAAGCAAAATATTTTCACTATTTTATAATTTTTATTTATGTATGACGACATTTCAACCTAAAAATTTAAGTTTTTGTCGATTGAAAAAACAACAGCTGAGTTTAACAATAGCGAATATCGTTTAAAAATTTTACTGATAATTTTGCTATTTTCTTTTTCTTAACGATTCGACTATCGTTAAAAGAACTTACTGAATCGCGGTACTGAAAAGCTATTAATTTCTCCTGAATGTCAATATTTTTTTTTAAATGTAAAAATCTTTAAAATGTAAACATAGGTATTTGGTGTTTTTTTTTTTTTTTTTTTTGAATTTCAATTTTTGTTTAACGAATAAAATTTATATATTAAAGATGCAATTGATGTCATCTAAATTTAAAATTCTAATTTCCGACGTTTTGATGATTTTCTGAAAGACATTAATTGTAAGTTATAATTGGAAATTTTTAATTCCAGTTTTTAGAATTGATATTTTCTAAAATTTGAATGGAAAATTTAAAAAGTGCAATTTTTTATTTTTGTGAATAATATTGCTTTAGTAATTATAACCAATTTTTAAAAATTAGATGTAATCGCAATCAGATATTTTGTAGGTAAAGCAGAATAATAATTCTATATAACTATGTAGAATTGTTTTGAAAGCAAAAAACTCATTGATGAACTCGGTAACTCTATTTTGTAAAGACAAGAAAAAGTTAATCTGCCAAACTTATGTTCATATTTGTAAAAGAATAATGAAAAAACGTATGAAATAAAAGACCAGCCCGTGTATACTCTTAACATTGTTCTGTATGATATCTAGTTGAAAATATTGACATTCATGTTAAAATAGAAATAACTATTGCAAAGCTAATTAGAACAAAAATTGTGGCGCCATCTACTGTGGCATAGTTACGCTGAGCAAAATGAAGTGACACTCTGTTAATGCAAAAGAAATGTATTTTCCCCACAACAAAATATTGTAGAATTTTATGTAAATAAAATAATATACCGATTTATTTCTAACATGCAGTTGTTATGGATATACATATATAGAATATATGTATATTATTTGTATTATTTAATATGTTTATGTATGTATATGTAAATATTACACACAAAAAATACAACATCAAACGTTATTTTTGTGTTTTTCTCATTAAATAAATTTATACATAAATTTTTTTTTTTTTGCTAAATTTACATTGTTTTTTTTTTTTTTTTTAATTAACAACTAGGTATTTTAGCATTATTTGCTTTACATGTTGGTGAATTTTTACTCCCTTTATATTAACTCGTTGTGTCTGCTTGTCGAAAAAATTGTGGATCGATTTTAAGCCCTTTCCCGTGACCCATTCGATCTGAAATTTTGCAGGCAGGCTCGGGGTAATGACAGAAATGATCTAACAAATTTTTTTAGTGATGCCAAAACAATGGAAACTTTTAAATTTTAAAAATGTACAAAGGGTTAGTTTTTGTTATATTATTACCACAACGACCACAAAAACAACAAGTCCAGCTGTGACAACAACACAATATTTAGAATAACAACATGATCAATATAGAAACATCATATTTTTCATTTTTTTTTTTACTTCTTCAGAGATTTCCCTGGACTTGTTAAACCGATTTTAATGATTTTTGAAAAAGAAATCTTCCACTGAATTTGTTGAATCATTGTCACTAAAAATGATCACTGTAGCTATTGAGGGCGTGATCATGACAAGAACAACATAGAAAAATATATTTTTTCAAGACTTTTTTTAGTTCTTCATTCAAATCTCGGGCCCTAATCGACCGATATGGACGATTTTAAACAGCAAACTTTTCAGGATGTTTGTGAATCATTTTTTATGTCAACGAGCACCCTATCTGCCCGATTGATGCCGTCACCGTGATTTCCACAGACGGACAGACGGACAGACGGACATCGCTATATCAACTCCGGTTGCTATAAGGATCACAAATATATATATTTTTTGGGGTCCAAAATTTTTTTTTCTAATTATTACAAACGGAATGACAAACTTATATATACCCTCTGCACACTGCAGTGGAGGGTATAAATATATGTTTGTTGGTTTGAGCTATGTTTGTTTACATATATGTACGAGTTTTTTATGCAGTGTGTGTTTTTTTTCTGAACTATGGTTTGTATGTGCCGCATATTATACTTTTTACATATATTAGCGATGAAGTCTTGAAGCGAATTTTAAAAGTTCGTTAGATTTAGTGTAATTTTTTCAGAGATATTTCAATTAATACTATAGTTAATATGCAAAATTCGATGTTTGATGTATATGTTATATTTATATCGCAAGTTGAATGGAAAATAATTTTATCGGAGTATCTTTACATTTTCTTATGTCATTCCTCGGCTATTGAATTTAGAAGCTCAAAATTCAATACCATCCTAATATTGTGTTTTTAGCAGATGACTTACAGACGGACATCTTTGTATCGACTTGAGTTGTTATAATGATTTGGGGGTCGCAAATAGGAGTTTCGATGCGTTACAAACGGAAAGACGAACTAATATAAAAATATTTATGACGAGAAATTTTTTTTTTTCTCAAAAATTCCATTATATTTGGGAATTTTGTGAAATAATTTATTTTAGAATGATTTAAATGAAACACATATTATTTGTCGGAAATTCTGAGCCAAGACTTAATAACAAATATCCATTAAAATATATTTTTTAATATTTTGTATGCTGCAACCTTGACAATATGGTGCAATTTTCTCAAGTTTAGTTAACAGATATAAATTGTTAGCATATCTAAAAATATAGGTATATAATAATAAGGTTTTGCAAGAAAATAAGATTCTTTTTGATTTCTCCTTTGTGTAATATCTTTACAATTCAATGACTTCTTAAACGCGCCGACATAAATACATTTTAATAAGAAATGCCCTATCATCGCCATTGCCAACCAGTCAAAGATTACTTTACAGTCACTACAGTACCCCAGCCAACCAGCCAGCCATCGGACTAAACCATCTAGCCAACCATCCAGGCAAATAACAAAAGTCATTTATGTCTGCATAGTGGATAGCACACTACAAAGAACCGCAAATGAAAAGGCTAAAAAACCACTACATACAGACATAAGTATATTGATACTATGTATAGCACACTGTCTATGTACTTTTTTTTTTGTTTGTTATTACATAATATCATTACAAGTAAAATATAGTTACTCTGGTATTCTGCTAGATATCAAAGTGTTTGGCTGCATACGATGTAAAGAGGTAAATTTATGTCTTATGTTCATAAAGTAATAAGTAGAGAATGAGAGGCCGGAGCAGAATATAGATGTTGTGGATAGTGATATATACATCCAGGCATACCTATACTAGCAGTTCGTGAATAGTCAAAACGGAAACGGAAGCCTACAATAATGATGGTTTGCTATAACATCAACTTATATTTATATTTTCTGTTTGAAAATGGCATGTTTTTATCAATTCCTTTCACTGTGAAAAATAAAAACAGCCGGAAAAATGGCCAGACTTGTATTGGGGTAGGGAAAAATTAATTTCGTTTAATTCACCAATTCTTGTTTAAGTTCTTTGGAAAATTTGCTAATCTCTGCCCAAAAATTTTATTATTATTTAGCATTGAAATAAGATCTCCTCTAAAACTTGAAATTATTTTGTTGTCCTAATCTCGAAAACTTAAAAAAAGAAAAGGAAGTAATGAAGCCACGGTGAGATTACGTCGCCATCCGTTTTTGTAAAAGAGTAAAGTTTTATGATAGATGTAAAATTACACTAGCAAACAATGTTTTGGACTGGAGCAACCAAATATCTTTCCTAGAGTAATTTGAATTCGAATTTGGCGTTATTTGAACGTCGTCTGTATTTTATTGGTTCGATTTTACGTATTAGAGTCCAGCAATAGTGTCTCAGCATGCTTTTGTCCCGAAATCCTTGATAATTTCTTTAAATTTTCATTAAATCTTGGTGAGCACGCTCTCCTTGTTCGTTGCTCACCGCACCTAGGTTTTGTGGAAAAAAATTTAAATGCGAATGAAGAAAATGCATTTTGAGTGACATTCGTGCACCTAATTTGTGATAATTTTTCAATAATTTAGCAACAATTTGTCTGTAGTTTTTACTCTTATTGTTTACAAGAAAACTGTCCACGATGCTCGTGAAAGATTTCCGCGCTGCATATTCTTTCTCCAATAAACATTGTCAAAAATTTTCATCATTCTATAGCTTCCTGATCATTTTTTTAAATAATCCATCAACATCAGTATAGTGTAGAATAGAGTATTTCTTCTCAAAATATGCAGCCAATTCCAAGCTTCTATCTCTAAAGATTGTTACTTTTGCACCCACTGCAAGATGTTTTCACTTAAATGTAAATCGCGAATTAGATCATTCAGCTCAGCTTGAGTCACTAAATGGCGTTCATCATCAGCCTCATACAAACTACCACTGCAGGTGAGAGATGTTGCGGTGTCACTGTCTAGCACTGGTAATGCCTGGTAATGGATCATTTGGTGGACGTTGAACTGTTTTGGAAACTGATGGGACATTCGCGTAAGGAAAAATCGAAATAGATATTCTTGCCATTTGACCACTTATATAAAACTGTTCTGCAATTATTGCAAAACATTGTCGGTGTCCACGGATTGTCTAAGTTTCTGACAGCAAAACCAAAATAAAGTAAATATGCATATTTTAATGATTCTGATATTGCATACCCTTTTTTTCCAACCAAATATTCACCACACAAAAAGCAAAAATAGCTTGTATCAGTGACACACAATCTCCCTGATATGCTTAAACGCTACTAAAGGGTCCGCCAAATAACTTTTTTTTTTTTTTTAAATGCAATAAAAAAAAAACAACTGAATATTATCTCAAATTTCTTTTTTTATTTGAAAGTACAATCCTTCCGGTTAATAATGGAAAATAATTTCATTCAAATGGCTGCCTCGGCTGGCCATGCAGTAGCCTACACGATCGGTCCAATTTTTAAGCACATTATCGATTGTGTGCAGCTGTATTTCACCAATGGCTTCACGAATATTGTCCTCTAAAGCGTCAATTGTCTCTGGCTTGTTGGCGTAACACTTATCTTTGAGGGCACCCCACAAGTCCAACGGTGTCAAATCGCAGCTCCGAGGTGGCCAAACGACATCAGCTCTGCGGGTGATAATGCTATCTTCAAAAACAGGGCGCAAAACATCGAGTGTAGCTTCGGCTGTGTGGCACGTAGCGCCGTCCTGTTGAAACCAAATGTTGCCAATATCCTTCTCTTAAATTTTTGTGAACAAAAATTCGTTCAACATGGCCCGATAACGATCGTTATTGACTGTTACGGCCACTCCTTGCTCATTTTCGAAGAAAAATGGCCCAATTATGCCTCTGGACCAAAATCCGCACCAAATAGTGACTCGTTTTGGGTGTATCGGCTTTTCAATGTATGCGTGCGGGTTTTTTGTACCCCAAATGCGACAATTTTGCTTGTTTACATACCCGCCAAGATCAAAATGAGCTTCATCTGAAAAGATGATTTTTTTGGCAAAATCTGCATCTTCTGTAATTCGATCGCAGGCCCACTTAGCGAAGCGCATTGGATGGTCAGTTGGCTTCAACTCCTGAAACAACTGGACTTTGTATGGCGTCATACCAAGGTCTTTATGCAAAATTCGTCTCAATGATGCCTCCGAAATGTTCAATTCTTGAGAACGACGGTGAATTGATGTTGATGGCGCTTCACGCACACTTTCTGCCGCAGCAGCAATATTCTCGGGTGTACGCAATGTTTTTGGCTTTTCACGCTTTGGTTTATCGATGAGGGTGCCAGTTTCTTTCAGTTTTTTCACAAGATAACGAACATACGGAGCTGACGGTGCTTCTCTTCTTCCAAAATCCGTACGCAATTTTCGCACACATTCTGCAACATTACCATGATTTTCAAAGTAATGTCGCAATATTTCCCAGCGTTGTTCAAGCGTATACAGAACCATATTCGTTCAGCGGAAGGATAAAACTAATTATCTGTCAAATTAGACGTGAGCTAAGTGTTACCATTCACGAAATAAGCACTAGTTGGAAAAAAAAAAACGTTATTATGAAGATTTAGAATGAATGTGGACTTCTGTCAAATTAACAATTTTTATGCCAGATTCCAATTCAGCACACCCAGGTTAGTAAAAAAAATATGCTTCGTTTCTGTAATCAATTATTTTTTAAATTGTAGACCAGTGTTATTTGCCCAAAAATTACATTAGGCAACAAAAAATTTAGAAATCTGCTACACACTGTAATCGGAATTTAAAAATTTCATGAAGTTTTTTCTATGATTTTGTTTTTGTTGTTAATTTTATTTATTTATTTTTTTTTTTGAAGCAGTGTAACTAGTGAACACTATATCCCGAGTAAGAAACAAATAATAAGGTAACTGATCACATTGTAGTTTTTTTCAGTTTAAGCGCAGAAATATTAAATAGTAGAATTAATACAAAATGGAAATGCTAATAGAAAATATATAAGAAATATGGCAACTCTTACAAAACACTGCTCGTAGGCTTGACTTTAGGTGTGTGCGTTGAAGCTCATGAAAAAAAATGCAAGACCGATTGCAAATGAGGCAGACGCAGGTTTAAACCTAAGTAGAAAAATTCATATAGAAACAATCTAATCATAAAAATTAATACAATGTTTAATATAATCATAATGTTTTATATAAGGAAGGCTCAAGCCGGTCTGATTAAGAATACAGAGTAGTTATGATTTGTATAAATATATGCTCTCTTCTTTTATTCAACAGACTACTTAATGAATAATATTAAAATTTGTATATTAAATGTTGCATTAATTGCAACTGTCTGAAAAAAATTACGCTACACCAAAATGAGATTTTTTTCGAACAAAATTCAAATTGCAAAAAAATGTGGAAAAAGTCGGGAAAAATTCTTTTTCACACATAGCCGATACCTCTGCAAAGAAATCAATATATGTGACCCTGCTTGTGATAACCCTAGTGTGGCAAATTTCATGAACTCACTTTATTTTGGATTTGTATGTAAAAAGCCTTCAATTTTCATATGAACACAAGTCTCAGAAACATCGAGAAGTAATGTAAAAATGCAATTATATAAAACACACACTATGAAAATGCAACACAGAGAGGGAAACTTTAATTGCGTTTTACTCAAAAACTTGTTTTGACACACTAGGTGGGTTTTCATATAAAGGGTCAAATATTATCTTATGGACACAGCCGAAGTTATTAGCAATCATTTATTATTATTTTCATTTATTAATAGCGCGATTTAAAATAATTTTGCAAACTTCAGATCGCAAACATGATTATGTTTTGAGAAAGTTTTGCAACATTTTTGTTTTTTGTGGAACATTTTTTATTATATTCGATACGAATATTTGATTAAAAACTATTTGAGATGGATATTTTTTTAATTTCCATCCAGCTAATTTCCATTTGTTTCCGTAAAAATTTTTTTAAGTTAAATTATTTTGATTGTAAATTATTATTTGGAACAATTTTTTTGCGAAAATATTTTTTTTCGTAAAATTTAATTCAAATTAGTTCATATCGACCGAGTATTTTTATTTTTGTTATAAAAATTAAAGAAATTTAATTTCATAACTATACCCGTGTAACGTTTTGAGATTCTGTAGTGGACTAACGTTACCCATGAAAGTTTTTAAGATATGATTTCTTTACTAAGGTCTACATTAAGAAAGTTGTGAGCGCAATTACTCGAAAAAAATTCTCTACACTTTTTTGGATGAAATAAGATCACGAACTAAAAGTGCTTGGAGGGATCTGAAGAACCGTTATTTATTTCTTCGAAGAACAAAAACGTTTAATGGGACAAGCTAAGCTTTTTATTTAAAAATAATAAAGGTTTTTATGCCCTCCAGACCACTGTAAGGAGTATATATAGCAGTTTGTTATTCCGTTTGTAACGCATCGAAAAAACTATTTGCGACTCCAGAAAGTATGTAGAACCTTGAATATAGCGATGACCATCTGTCTGTCTGTCTGCTGAAATCACGTTCATTCCCAAAAAAAAAGCAATTGCCTTGGTCATATTAGGACAATATTGTTGTTGTTATTAAATTTGGAGCCTCTAGGCCTAAAACCTTAGGAATTATGTACAAAAATGTAAAGACACTCTTATAAAATTTCGTAGATAAAACTGAAAATAGTATAAAATGTTTATAACTAACATAACATGTGCATATAGATGTGTATCACCGATGCATACACATGTTCGTTTGCTAAACGTTTGAACGATTACAGCCACCACAAAAAAAAAAAGAAAACAAAACCACAGGCAAACAAAATGTGTATACATCGTTGATACACATTTTAACAAACAAACAAAAATGTAATGGTATGCACTTACTTTTATGCTCAGCAAAAGGTAGAAAATACCTACAATTTTTGTTAATTATCTTAAATGTTTTAAATATAATTTTTAAAAACCAAGCCAGTATACATAATTATAATTTGAAATTTAGCCCTTCTTGTCTCTTAGTGCTGACAACCTTAGTACCAAAGATTTGGCACATCCGAATTTAACACTATTACTTGTCTATTATGAATTGGTGTGGTGATTTTGTATTATTTTGCGGTTTTTTGTGATTACCTGATTTCTTTTTAGATTTTTTTAGCTTTTTTTTTGAGTTAATATTCTGTATTTTAATTTTGGGTAATTAACCCCTATAGCACTATGTGGCCAGGGTATAACTACCCATTTTTTATTATACCGATCGACTCAGAACCCGTCCGACCGTCTCTCTGTCTGTAAAACTTGTAATAAAACTCAGGTCACGAATATCAATATATTTTAATGAAATTTAGTATATAAGCTTCTATCGACCTTAGGATGAACTCTGTATAAATTGGTGAAAATCGGTACATGTTTAGACCTAGTTCCCATACAAAAGACACCTGTGAGATTGATTGAAATTGCCATAATATTCAAATTATTATATAGATCTCGCTGAAATTGGGTTTGTGCATGTTTCTTAGTAGTGAAGAAATAAACCCTGTAGGAAAATTAATAGTCATAGACCCTATATGAAGCTAATTCCAGATCTTCCCTTAAAACTATCAAAAAACAAAAATATTGCACGAATTTTTCTCAAATTTTGTTTGCATATGTTTTGCAAAAAATAAGTGACCTTACTATATATGGTTAGGATCGGTCCATTTTTCCACCTTTTCATATCCGAATGCAACAAAATTAATAACAACGTCACTCAAATTTGGTTTATGCTTATTTTCTATATCTAATTAGTTGGAGCTAAGAGATAGGGTTTCTAAACCCATGGTATAGGGTATCGTATAGTCGGTCTAGACCGATTATAATTGTCTTACTTGTTTTTATATATTTTTTTGGTATAATTTAATTGGCGATTTTTCTTTTAATATTAAGCCATTTTCATTAAGTCGAATTAATTATTCTTTTTTTTTATAAATGGTTATTGTTGATATTCCGGCTTATTGTCAGCAAAAACGCTAAATGATTTGAGTTTATTATTCTATATTTGTTTCGATCCTCTTTGAGGATCATCATCAGGAACTGATTTCCAAATTGACATTAAAATAGCGCAAAAATTAATTTTAAGTCGGCGCACAGTGGCGCCATTTGAGTTTTTTCGTTGCAAAAATCATATCTTTTGAACCGAACAACATAATTGAACAGTTTAAACAGAATATGATAGATAACTGTTCAGCCTATGAAATGAGCGTTCGGAAAGGGCGCTATGCTTTGTAGGGGCCTACTTATGGGTTACCAAAGTTAAAATTTTTAGAAAAATCAATTTTAAGGTAACTAAAAAAAATTATTTTTACATTTTTAGATTGTTTTTATTTTTTTTTTTTAGGGTTTTATGTTTTAAATTATTACCCAACAAATTAAAAAAAAAAATTACTTCTTTTTTAAATTTATTTTTTCAATTTTCTTTAAAATATTCATCACAATTCGTAAGAGAAGGTATATCTAAAAGACTAATCATTTCTAAACTATAATTATTTTCTAACTCTATTCGTGACTTCACATGCCGCAGGGAAGAAATAAGTGGATCGGAAGATGCTGCCAACATGTTGAAGAGGTCCTCATTTTGCCTTACCCTTGATGCTTTGAATGTGTTCTGCAATCTATATTTTTTATAAAATTTGTTAAGAGACTCCTGTGTGCTTCTTCAGAAAGCTCTCCAATTGGCAAAGACTGGTACTCAATTATATCTTTGCCATGCGCCAATATTTTATGGACGGTCGGGGTCAACTTCTTCTGTGGATACATTTCTGCTAAAAGAGATGCATTTTTCGATGCATATTCTCCATATTTTGTAGAATTGACATTTTCTTTGCAGTTTAAAACATTCAAGATCGTTCCCAATCTTTTCACGATTTGATTGTCAATTCCAGTGATTCTAGTTACTGCCTCATCATTTTCAAAAAATCTACTAGAAGTAGAGTTACCGTTTCCGTGCTTGGGACAGTCATCTTTTAGTCCAACTTGTTTAAAAAAACATCCTGTATTTGCTTCTTTCTGATCTTTTCCTTATCCTTTATTGATGTATTTTCATCAAAGTTTTCCTCCTCTTGTGGTAGGGTATACGCCAGTTTTAGCAAAAACTCCATACACCTTATCCTTGCGTGCAATGGTGACATTCCATATTCGTAATTCTCCTCGTTTGTAGAATCGTTTAAATTACCAAAGTTCTTCTGACTCTTTATTCAAATCGGGCATGACAATGTTGAGGTTGTTCCTGTCAGTTCGTTTACGACTTTTCGGTCAACCATGGTCAGGTGGAACTCGTAATTGCATTCAATATATTTTCCTTCTCCAATTTGCAGCTTTGTAGGCTTAATCTTGCTTATTTGTTCTTCAATGTCGTTCACCGTGGTCCTTATGAGTTCTGCCGATTCCCTTGCAAACTGAAACATTATTGGTCGGAAATAATGCACTGATGACGGACGTGGATTTTTCCAGTGTAGGGAAACATCAGATTTTAGCCACAAAGGAACAACAGATGCCATAAACATATTTCCGTCCGATATTGTAGCGCCATCGGAAGATATCCTTTGCTTATAAACGCTTTGTCCAGATGATCCATCGCAGCCCCATTTGCTGATCAAGTCAGTTTCTCCGGAAGAATTTTCACCTCATTTTCAGGAAGAGTCTCCAAGAACCGTTTTGCTGTATGGCCCATGAGATCCTGCAGATTGGCTTTCACAGAGACTTCCGTAAACTCCGTATGCAGTGGTCGTGAATTTAATTTGGCTTGCGTAATATGCTTCTATCCTGGTAAAAGATCAGCTCCGTGTCGCATCAAGGATGCCCGTAGTATCTCATATTTTTCTTTGGAAAGTTGTAAGTCCATAAACAAGGCCAAGGCTTCTTCGGAACCATACTTTTTAATGTGTGCGTTTGTGGGCGTGGGAATGATTTCCTTAATCCTTTTTAGTCGCAGTGGGCTTGCATCAGCAACAGATTTTGTAATCTGCGACCTAACTCTTTCACTATCCTTTGTATATTTAATAGACAGCGCGTCCGATAAATGCTTCGTGGTCAAGTCATTGGTGGCATCGGCAAGTTTCCTCTTTCTTGTGAAAATTGAACACTCGTCAATACTTTTTTTTGGCCTTCCTTTTGCTCCTCTGGTTGATGTGGTGGGTTTATCTACTGCCAATATATCCAGGATAGTGTCTTCATTAAGCCAGTTCTCGTATTTGGAGTTAAAGTTCTGAATCGTTCGATTAGATTTCACCCATTTTGCCTTAATATTTGCATATATCAGATAAAAATTAGTTTTTATAATTTCGCTTCTCTCAATATTTCCGTATAAGCTATCAAGTTCTTCTAAAGCAGCTTCCGTGAAAAACTTTGGTGTGGTTGACCTTCTAAACAGTTTAAATAATTTTAAATTGTTCAACGCCATGTTTTCAGTACTTAAATTGTTTAACGCCATGGTTTCAGTACTTGTTGCGCCAACTTTCAGTCGTAGACTAATCCAGGCATTATGCTTATTTTGCAATATATAGGCTTATATGGCTAAAAATTTACCTGTTCCCTGCATACATATGGATTTAGGCTGAATTATGCAATTTTGATATTATGCTCGTGTCTAAATAAGATTTGTGCCTACCTGGAGGGACCATAAGTCAATATTGTTCTTGACCATTTGTACTCCAAAGTAATTTTTAAGTGAGGTGCGTACCTGTGAATTTCAATGAGTAGTTTTTTGTGCATCCTGTGTCTGTAACAGAATATTGGGAGTAGACTTGGCAGAGGCTCTCAGGTAGACAACCGACTTAAAATGCAATTTTCAAACTATTAGATCAAAGTACTGTCTGTCAAAACATGTAAGGAATGCACGCCATACAATTTCTGCAACCATGTCTTTTTTAACCTCTTTTTACCTCTAGAAGCCAAACGGGCACGTACGGGCAGATAAAACCTTTTGAATTATGTAAAGAAATAATCAAAGAACATGTTTTGCAAATATGGCAAATATAGAAAAATATAGATTTTATTATTTTCCGTCAAAGTTGAATAATAGTGAAAAACGGATAGTTTTTAAATAGTGATTTACCAGGAGAAACACAAAGCAAACAGTTAATTTTTTTTTTATCATTATACATTTAATAAATACATCAATCAACACAAACAAAAAATAAGGCGATTCGTTACCTATTTTTCGTGATATTACACCTGAAATCGCAACAAATTGACTAAAAATTGTGTGTTTTTTTGAAAACCGAAAGTCGGTCAACTTTGAACGGTTATATCTTCTAAACTAAAAATGTGATATTATTAAGAGTAGCATATTTGAAATCGCTGAAAAGTTTCCTATAACATGGATTTATTCAAAACTTCGTCGGCGCACATGAAAATTTTGATTTTTGCAACCTCGTTTGCTCTACGGGCGCCAATGTGCGGCGGCGTCCTTTTCCCTTGATTTTTATTTTTAAACTTTTTTTTTGTTAAATATGCTTAACGTTCAGTACATTTTTTTTCGTAAATGCTCTCGAGCCAGAAACAGTGAAAAAAAATTAAAAAAAACTATTCTGCATTGGGTGGTTTTTATAATATTTTGGGCAGAAATATGTTTTTCGTTCGTTATATGGACTTTTTTTTAAATTTCTGTGGGATAAGCAAAATAGTATTTTGTCATAAAACTTATATAAGAGTCATATTTTTGCACAGGGAAAATTCTTTGGTCCACTGTTTTGCTTTTACTGGAACAATTTTTTGCTAATCGTATTCCAGATTGCAGTTTCTGAGGATTTAAACTATTTAGTAACGAATTTTTAATATAATCTAAAGAAGTCAGGTCTACATTAAATCCATCATCGTACCATAACTCCTTAAATAATTTCCAAAATCCAGATTTCATTAATAGCTATAAAAACGATTAAATTTTTTCACATCTCCAATAAAAATGATTTGCAAAAAAAAAACAATATCAAATAAAGTATAGACAATATTTCTACAATTTTCCTTATAATTTGTAGAGTAGTTCGGTTTGATTTGTAATGGTAAGAGTAAGAGCAGTAAGTAACCTGTAAGATGTAAGTGATTCTAAGGAAAATATAAATACAGCAAATGTAACTTTTGCAATTCAATTGATGTTGTATAATTATCTTAAGTTGATTTGTTTATATGTATACTTACATGAGCATTAGGGAGGCGAAAAGTTTATCGTGAATTGGTGATTGCAAAGAGAGAGAGGAAGTGGTTTTTGGGAGTTTGTTTTATAAATTTCTTAGGTAAACAACTTTAAGGTAAATTAAACTCTTAAAAATTCTCCGTACAAAAATAATATTGTTGCTGTTGTTGTTGCTGTTGTATTTTCCTTATAGTTTACAGCAAAAACAAACAACTAAACAAATTTTCATTCATTTATCTCTTCATCTATCAATGCTTACGTATCAAATGTTAGTTAAAATGTTTGATTTACGTTTACGTTTTACAAAACCAACAACCCAAGCAACTACAAAATGGATAAATACAAATGATAGTAGTTGTTGTTAGTAGCAAAAGCAGTAAAAGTTAGCTGTAGTCGTTCTAATAGTGGATGTTTAGATAAGCATTTGTGGCTTAAAACTTTTTGTATTCAATTGAGAAATTAGACCATTAACCAAGTTATATTAGTAACTTTATACCCATCCATCCGAACATTCTTACATGGACATTTATTCGATTTCTCTTCAAACAGCAAAATTTTCTTTTTAACTTTGTTTATTTATCGTTCTGTAAGTCGGTAAGCAAAAGTGTTTGTGTTTGTGTGTGTGTGTGTGTGTGTGGTTAAAACCTTCTACGTATTATGTCTTCAAGGTAAAACTATTGGCAAATATTTTACTCTCCTCAATATTCATGTTGATTTAACCAAGAAGTTAAGTAGTAATTTTGCAATTAGTTATTTTGATTGTTTGCCATTAAGCTATAGAAAGAATACTTGGAATTTTACTTACGACTATATACGTACTCATATATAACAAAAAAAAAGCAGATGAAAAGGAGTCAAAACAAAGTTTACATTTTTATTTTTGGGTTTTGGCTTTGTTTGGTTGCTATTTGAAAACTATGCAAGAACAATTTTCATATATTCATTATATAATTGGTTTGAAATTATCTAAATATGTTGAAAGTTTTAGAAAGATAAAAAAATTTATTTAATGAAAATTATTTAACTTATGAAAATTAACTCACGAATAATATAGTAAATTTTAAAGAAAAAATTGAATAATAAATTGCTAAAATTTTATTTATAAACGAAAAATGATTCACAAATGAATTAATTTAAATTTAAATAATTATTCAAAATCAAAATTAATAATCTTAATGCAAATAAAATATTTTTTCAAAACATAAATAAATAAATAAATAAATAAATAAATAAATAAATAAATAAATAAATAAATAAATAAATAAATAAATAAATAAATAAATAAAAACCAAGTAAGAGTGTTAAATTCGTCAGTGCCGAACTTTGATATTTTCCAACCGTATTCTAAATACAATAGTTGATTTATTTTCTGTTGGTAACATCTACCTCAAAACATGAGTCTTAACCCATTTGGAACCGGCGTACTCATATGAGGACGGTTCTTCATATGCCCATATAATTTAGTTTGTGCACGATGTATTCTGTTTGTAAACGAATTTGCATTGGCAAAGAGTGTGACTTCAAAATAAAATATTAGCTTTAATGATTCAATGCTCAAAGTGATTAAAATTGTTGGTTGAATTTATTTCTTTGGTGACGTAGGTTATGGACCAATGCTACGTAATTATTTTTTATATTTCCGTGGGTACTGTTATACATTTTCAGCCTGGTTTATTTACATAAAGTATTTTTTTTTCAAATTATCCTGAAATAGAAAGTATATGACAATGTTTGACCGAAAGGGGACATATTTTAGTATGGTGTCCCCGAATGGGTTCAATGGGCAGATAGCTAATATTTTTTTTTACTTTTTGCAAGAGTGTTTCAGGCACACAGCTTCTATATATATTGCAACACCTATAAGTAAATAACAGCAACTATATATATTTCATATGTATTATAGGAAGTTATCTTCAGTTAGGGGAATCCCCTTTGATTTGAATGTATAACAAGGTAGTTTTCGAAGTTGAAAAATAATTAGTTGTCATAAGGTTTTCATACATATTGGTAATATTACTGACTTCTTAACAATGGCGAAGCGATCGTTTAACTTCTTAAATAATTAACGAGGCCTTAAGGAAGCTATTGACAGCATTTTTAACGAAGATGGTGATTATGATGCTAGTTATGACTTAGTGACGATTCCTCCCGACCTGAGTATTCTCACGGATTAAGAAGAAGGTGATGAAGATAACATCCAGGAAACCGGTTTTCCGCGTGACATCCCAGACAGAGTTGAAATGATTGAGTATAGAAACAATAATGAATGGGATAGTAGTGATGATGAATCCTTACAAAGATACTGCAAATTGGACACGAAGGAACCACGTTGGCGTAAATGTGACGGTTCCTACACAAACAAGTCCTCAGGGGAAAACAACATACAAAAGCGAAAAGAAAATATTTAAAATGAGCTCACAGGTCAAACACCAGTCAACATTTTTGAGAAACTGTTTGATGAAGAAGTTTTTGACATGATCATCCTGAACACAAAGTTGTATGCTTCACAACACAATAATCATAACTTCCAAATCAGTGTGAATGAGCTCAAAATATTTTTTGGTATTCTACTCTTGAGTGGATATCATTCACTTCCACGAGAGCGATTATACTGGAGTCTAGATGAAGACTGCAGTATTGCAATTATTTCAAAAACAATGTCTAGAAACAGATTTATGGAAATAAAAAAATTTTTGCATTTCTGCGACAATGAGGCTGCTTCCGGATCCCTCGATAAAATGTTTAAAATACGACCTCTTGCTGATTTGCTAATCAAAAAGTTGCAGCGGTGGGGCGTATTTCACGAAAATCTCTCAATAGACGAATCAATGATAAAATATTTTGGACGTCATTCAGCAAAGCAATTCATAAGAGGCAAGCCTGTACGGTTTGGATACAAAAATTGGATGATTGCAAGTGCAGATGGTTATTGTTATGCTTTCGACGTATATTGTGGGAAATCAGCAGGAGAAACAAGCAATGAGCCGTTAGGATCGGAAGTGGTCGAGAACTTGTTGAATAAAGGAAATGTTGCACCACATGAGTATATCATATATTTCGATAACTTTTTCACCAATCATGCATTGCTGCGAGATTTACGTGAAGCTGGTTATCGTGCTACCGGTACCGTGAGGGAAAACAGAACGAACAAATGCCCACTTGAGTCTATCGAGAATATGAAAAAGAAAGATCGTGCAGAATTTGACTACCGATTTGATACAGCCAATCAAATTTTGTTTGTGCGATGGCTTGACAATAGCGTATGTACCATGGGTACAAATTACAATTTTGTTTATCCCCTGGGCAAGGTGAAAAGATGGGGCACTTCAGAAAAACGAAAGGTAGATGTGAACATCCCTTTTGTCTTCCAGAACTACAACAAAGGCATGGGAGGTATCGATCAAGCTGACCAATCAGTTGCAGTATACAGATCAGCTGTACGAGGCAAAAAATGGTGGTGGGTTATATTTACATATATGCTAGATTTGTCTGTGGCTAATGCTTGACGTCTTCATGTGTTGACTGCCGGAGATAATATGGACCAGCTCCAGTTTCGCTGAAGTATAGCCAGAAATTACTTGAGATGTTTAGACAGTGAAAAAGCTGATGGTAGGCGGCGCAAGCCTTCATCAGGGATGTCAGGTATGAATCTAGATAATGTTGGGCACTTCCCTCAAAAGCTGACAAGCCAACTACGATGCGCCGTATGCCACAGTAAAGCCCGTTGGCAATGTATAAAATGCATCAAAAGACTCTGCATCGAAAAAGGATGTTTTGAAAACTTTCACACATAAGCCCATTGGCCCCATTTGAGGACAGCCATTTTTTTCCAGAACGAAGATTTTTTATTTTTATTTTTTACTGTAAAATGTTTAATTAGCTTCAAAATAGTTACTGAAATAAAGTTATTTTCAAAATTTTTCTTCTAGTTTATATTTGGGTCCAAATGGGTTAAAGTAGTAGATATTAGCGTATGATATCTTATTTGAATTATGGTATTATTTCTCCTGTTTCGGCTAAAAGTGATTCGACTATACAGATTATTCGGCTCACGAGTTGTTATAATTTTGTGTAAAAATATTAGAGTTCTAATCTTCAGCAGGTTATCAAGCTGGACGCCAAAAATTTTTTTGCATAGGGTATAATATGTTCATAGTTACCATCAAATTTAAAACCAAAAAAGTACCTTGAAAAATTTCACAAGCGCATATATAAATTAGTTGTTAAATACGTTTTCGCGAGCAACAAACTGATTTTAAAAGGGGTGCAGTGTTGAGTTGGTCATAAAGTTCGTAGCATGGAGAAGTTTTTTTGACACGCGTTTGTAACATGATCTGACCATGTTAATGTGTTTTTAAAAATTAGACCTAGATTTTTGGCTTTATTGCCTATTTCTATCTTTTGGTTGTTAATATAAACGTTGGGTACTACGACAACTTTCTGCGTTCGCTTATGTAGTAAAATGAATTCTGTTTTCTTCGGATTTAGATGTAGGCCCTTTACAGAAGCCCAAAAAGACGTTCTAAATAATCATTTAATTTTTGCGTGCATTCTTCAAATTGCTCCTTTTTACTGCTAATGTACAATTGAACATCATCAGCATACATTATAATGTTGCAGTGTATCAGCTGGTCTGGCAAATTAGTTGCATAAATAGAAAAAAGAAGAGGTCCAAGAATGTAACCTTTTGGTACACCCCTAGCAATGGGTAGAAAATTTGAGGTTATTGATGAGTTCATTTCTACATACTGTACTTGACCATTAAGATATAAATATATCAATGTGGAAGACGTTGGGGAAAAATGCATAATCTTTTCCAGCTTTTGAATCAAAATAGTGTGACCAACTGTGTTGAAAGCCTTTGAGTGGTCTAGCCAGACCAGCATTGCCATACATCCATCGTCTAGTTCTTTTCTAAGATCTTCGGCTACATCAGTTACATCAGTAAGAGCTGTAATACAACTATGCTTGGCACGAAAACCGGATTGTTTACAAGTAAGAAGATTATTACCATTGATATAATCAGTTATTTGCTTATGTAGCAGTTTTTCAAAAGCCTTTGACAGGTATGGTAATATGGCAATTGGTCGATACTCGGAGGACGATTTTGGTATTGGAAGAACTTTTGCTTATTTCCATCTGTAGGGGTAGATGCCATTCATGATTATTTTATTGAAGATGTGGGTTATCACCGGTAAAATATATGGAAGAAACATTTTTAAAAAAGTGGGATGAATGCCGTCAACACCTGTTGCGTTGGATTTGATGGATGAGCAGCTCATGAGTACATCGTACTGACTAACACAATCAAAACTAAAGTGCTTATCTAGTAGAAGTTCATTCTGAAAGTTACTGTAGTAAGAGTGGTTTGTAACTAGCGTTCGTAGGGAGGTTCTTGACGTTACCTTTGTATCGGACACATTATTTGATAAAATTGATAGTTGGAGGGTGTTGGACGACCACTGCTTTTCTGACCATCGATACATTGAATTTTTGCTTAAGAAAACGACCCGGTGGAAAGTGTCCACAGAAATCTGAAGAGGACAAATTGGGTTAAGTATAGAAAAACCTATGCCGGGTTATTGGCGACAATACCCTTATCTGAACCGCGTAATTCCGAGGACATAGATGGTCTAGTGGATCACAATACGGCGCTTTTTAACAAATCTTTGGATGCTTCTTGCCCCGTGGCAAGGCCAAAGGGCAAGAAGAAATCACCATAGTGGTCTAGCGAGCTGCAACAGGGCAGATACTCCTGCAGGAAACTCTTTAACAAGGCAAAATCTTCAAGAGCGGACGAGGATTGGTTGACCTACAAGCTGCAGCTTAGGACCTACAAGAAGAAGATCAGAACGGCAAAATGTTATTCTTGGAAAAAATTCTGTGATAATATAGAAGACGTTTCCGAAGCATCCAGGTTGCGAAAGGTTCTGGCTTCTACCCCTCACACATTAGGTTATCTGAAAGATCCATTGGGGGTGTGGACTACCTCTAGTGGGGAATCACCTAGCCTGCTACTGGATACCCATTTTCCTGGCAACTCCCCTGCGTCGCTTCAGGCGTCAGGATACTCAGACGCTAGTACGACGGATATTGCTTCGGAGATAGTCAACATACCAACACTGAACTGGGCGATTGGAATCTTCAAACCTTACAAATCTCCAGGACCTGACGGTATCATTCCAGCTGAATTGCAGCACGTGTCGGACTACATTTCCCCTTGGCTATGTAGGCTTTTCACTCGCTGTATCAACTTAGCTTATATACCCCTGAAGTGGAGGAAGACGAGAGTGGTGTTCATTCCAAAAGCTGGAAAAAGTTCACACATCATCCCAAAAGACTTCAGACCAATAAGTCTGTCATCGTTCTTATTGAAGACAATGGAGCGCTTGATAGATTCTTACTTACGAATAGTTATTGATCCTAAACTGCAGTCGACGCGACAACACGCTTACAGCAAGGGAAGGTCAACCGAAACAGCTCTTCACGAGCTTGTGAGTACCATCGAGAAATCGCTCTCGGTAGGAGAATACACCATGACAGCCTTTTTGGATATAGAAGGGGCTTTTAACAATGTCACACCGGACTCGATATTAGCGGCACTATCTAGTCTAGGAGTGAATTCCGTGATCATCTCACTGATTGGAAATCTGCTTGCCAACAGGCGGATAACATCTAAATTGGGAACGACTCTAATATCCCGATTCGTGAACAGGGGAACGCCACAAGGAGGCGTTCTGTCACCACTTCTATGGAACTTAGCGCTGAACTCAATGCTACTTTCATTGGAGAGACAAGGCTGCAACGTGGTCGCCTATGCTGATGACGTGGCCATAGCCATAAATGGGAAGTTTCTATCCACACATAGAGACATTCTACAGAGGGCTCTCACTATGCTATCTAGCTGGGCAAGTAGTTGCGGTCTGGGGGTAAATCCGACCAAAACGGAACCTTCGACCCTATTTCTCTTTACGGTACTGATATCGCCTTCACTGATGGAGCCATGTATCTTGGAGTATTCCTGGACAGGAAGCTGAACTTCAGACGGAACTTGGAGGAAAGGGCGAAGAAGGCGGCTACAGCTTTATACTCCTGCAAAAAGGCCATTGGTAAGCGGTGGGGCTTCAGCCCGAAAATTGCTTACTGGATCTACACAGCGGTGGTTCGCCCAATACTGCTTTACGGGGTCATCGTCTGGTGGCCTGCACTGGAAAAGGCCTCTAATACCAACCTTCTTGCAAGGGTACAGAGAATGGCTTCCATGTGTATTACTGGTGCCCTTCGTACCACACCTACGGATGCCTTGAACATCCTCTTACACCTAATACCGTTGGACATATTAGGAAAGCAGTCGGCGGCCTCATCGGCCATTCGTCTAAGAAGCACAATACAATGGCGTGGTCATAATTGTGGCCATGGAGTGATCCTGAATAACAGGAACTTACCATTGAACGTGGATTACACCACTCCGAGGAGTGTATTCGAACGACACTACCAAACTCTGATACCGACCAGGGAATCCTGGTCAGGGGGGTTCGAGGTAGCAGGCGTTCGATAAATTTCTATACTGACGGATCGAAACTGTGTGGTCAAGTTGGTTTCGGAGTCTATTCAAAGGAGCTTGGACTAAATCTGGCTCGCAGGTTGCCAGACCACTGCAGTGTTTATCAGGCAGAGGTACTGGCAATAAAGGAAGTTGCTGACTGGTTGGGTCGGAATATTCTGTCTACAACCGCAGTCAACATCTACTCTGATAGTCAGGCCGCGGTAAAATCCTTGGAATCAATGTGCCTGAAAACAAGAACCACCCTTAACTGCCGCACGTCTTTAAATGAGATGGCCAAGCAGTTCGACATCAGACTCATTTGGATCCCAGGGCACAGAAATATACCGGGAAACTGTAAAGCTGACGAGCTGGCAAGACAGGGCACTACCTTACGGGTTCCAGCGGACTTGGAATGTGTTGGTATACCCCTGGAATCTTGTAGGCTGGAACTTCGGCTTCACACCGCCGGCATAACCGACAACAGATGGGCTAATGGATCAACGTGCAGGATCACGAGACACATCTGGCCGGCTCTAAATCATAAGCGCACTAGCGCGCTACTATCACTCCCCCGTAGGGAGATTTCAACAGTAGTTGCTGTTATCACTGGGCACTGCCTCATAGGGAGACACGCTGAAAGCCTCAGGGTCTCGTCAAATGACTTCTGTCGTAGCTGCATGGATGTGGAGGAGGTGGAGAGCATAGAGCACTTCATTTGCTATTGCCCGGCGCTCTCCAGAACGAGACTTCGAACATTGGGATCGCCGTTTCTTCACGATCTCTCTGATCTCTCAAATGTGGACATTTCACATATCAAGGGCTTCATCAGGAGCTCAAACTGGTTCTACGGTGGGGACTGAGCGGCACACCTATTCGTCCCGTGGTATCACAATGGACCCCAGAGTCTAAGTGTGCTTTTCCTTTGGTTTAGCAGCCACTTTCAACCTAACCTAACCTAAGAGTGGTTCGCCTGTTGCATCGGAATATTAATAAAATTTTCATTAATGACATTTAAGTCTGAAACTGAGGTTTCTCGTTAGATTTTTGTTTCCTATTCCAATTTCTCTTATTGTTCTCCAAGTTCTACGTGTGTTAGTGGAATTCGCAAACTTATTAGCGTAATATGTTGACTTAGCTTGTCTAGTGGCTTTAATTACGGTATTGTAACCAATGTTGCATCGATTTACGGAGAATTCTTCGAAAACAATTCTTTGAAAAAACAGTTCTTCGAATAGCAGTTCTTCGAACCAACAGAGGTTTTCAACTATAGCGGGAAATAACCAGTGATTTTCAACTATAACGGGGAATATCCATAGAGGTTTTACACTATAGCGGGGAAGAATTGTTTTTTGGAAAATTGTTTTACGAACATCTGCTATTCGAAGAACCGTTTTTTTGATGGATTGTATCACCAAGGGACAAAAAAGACCAAATTTCAAATTAAATTGGCTAGCTTTTTACAATGATGTGTAAAATTAATAAGACAACAAATATTTTAGGTATTTTCAAGCTTTTCTAATTACATTTTCGTTGGTTTGTTTATTAGCGATGGATACACATTTTTTATACCCTATACCACTATGTGGTCAGGGTATACTGATATTGTGCAGATGTTTGTAACCACCAAAAGAATTTAAACTAGAATCATATTTTATTACATCTATCGATTCAAAATCACTTTTTGAGTCGATTTAATGATGTCCGTCTGTCTGTCCGTCCATCCGTCCACTTCTGTGTCCATGTAAACCGTGCAACCAAAATTAAGGTCGCAAATATGAGTGTCTTTTGATGAAATTTTGTATATTGGCTTCCATCGGCCATAGGATGAACTCTATTGAAATTGGTGTAAATCGGCTTTCAAACCTAGTTCCCATGCAAATGACCCCGCATGAGATGACTTAAATTGCCATAATATCCATGTTATCATGGGTTTGTGTATGTATATTACATCAGTTGTCAAAGTCATACCCTATGGGACAGTTCTTAGTCACGGCCCCCATATGAAACTGATTCTCGATCTTCACTTAAATCTATCAAAAATTAATAAAATCAAAAAATTAATAAAAATGCCACTCAAATTAGGTTTATGCTTATTTCTATATCTTATTAGTTGGACCTAAGAAATGGGTATAGGGTATCATATAGTGGTATAGGGTATCGCATAGTCGGTCTAGGCCGACTATATTTTTTTTTTGCTTGTTTTTGCTTATTGTTCTTTAGACAGACAGCCATATATACAGACGTATGGACGGACATCGCCAGGTCTACTTCTCAGAATATATGTATTTTATGGGGTCTCAAGAATTTATTTCGATGAGTTGCAAACGGATTAACAAACTGACATATACCCTCTGCACAGTGGAACAATAGAACAAATAGAAAAATATCGACCCCCCTAGCCGCTTAGAAAAAGTAATGGGTACTAAGGAGTGATATCGAAAATAACTTAACATAGATACATACATTCTATGTATCTATCCATCTAATAATAAGGAAACCATTGAACCTAGAGTTCTCATTTTATATTATTTAATGGAAATTGTATTAAAACTTACAATAAAAGATAGTTTTTATCGTTCTAATCACTACTCACGAACTTACGGACCTTTTCCGGATACCCTTCCATTAGGGACTTTATGGTGATTTCTGGCACTTATCTGGAACAGGTAGTTCAACTTCTTTTAAAATCTGTTCTCTTCAACTCCCTTTTCACAAGAGCCCAACATCTCTCCAAAGTTTGAAGCATTTGCCTCGCTCCCTTGCTACAAAAACCACATTATTGTTTTTGTACCACTTAATAGCTTCCTTACTGTAGTGATAGGATGACAAAGCGGGCCAAAAATATGTGGGCACATTATGAAAGGAACTAATGTTCCTTGCAAATATTCCTTAGTATAAATTTCGGTATTTATAGCGCCCTTTCTAACAAATGACTTCCTTCTTTTGCCGCAACTGCATATTGCGAGCCATACCAAGAACTTATTTTTTTTTTTTTTTTTGGAATTTCGTCCTAAGCTTATTGCCGATATTTCCTCGAGCAATAGCAATATAAACATTTTAACCCGGAAGCTGGGAACCATCTGCCAGTACATACGTTTCATTGTCCATTATGCAGCAGGTTTATATTTTTATGAAACTTGATTTAAATTTACGTGGTCTGTTTTGGGCTCTACATGTTTTTCAGCTTTCCTGTTTGGAACTTTTTGGGCTTGTATGTTTTCAAACCTGCATTGGCTTTAACGATTCGCACCAAATAGTCCGAGGACTGAGCTAACCGAGCAGCTTTTCCATCGGATTTCTGGCGGGTCTTTTCAATATGCTTCCTACACTATTAGGAAGCTTTGTTTTTTCCCGAACCATGCTTCATATCAATGATAGAATTCTCCAGATATTTTCTTCTAACATTTCAGTTTGAAGGCTGACTTTTCAATCTTTGACCGGTTTTTTCTAACTAAATTCAAATAATGCTTGTGAAAAAATTTAAGAAGAAATACGTGTGCTAAAAAATTATTTATGAAATTTTAGGACAATTTCATCAGCTTAAAATCGCATATTGTGTGGTTTACGCGATACGACGTCATATGATGGTGTACGGATTTGTATTCAACATACCATGGATAAATTTTAGTTACTGATAATTTTTGCCGATTTAAAAAATTATTTCTGGTGAGATTTACGTAAGGATCTATGCTAAAGGATATTTATTTTATTTTGCTTAGAAAGAACTTACGAAAGTGTTGGATGTCAATCGAATTGGAGTACTGCGCGATATTTTTGACATATATGATCAGTATACTCTGGCAAATCATCACGAATAGATTCAAGCTTAAACAATGCTACCAAATTATCTAAATTCACTATGAAAATCAGCCATCGATTTGCACCACTTATAGACGACTTCGCACATAATCGTCCATCTGAGTAAGACATGCATCGAACTGTGGATAGAGTTCATAGCACATACTCTCTAAATGATGTAAGGACATCAATTCGTCGAAGAGTAGTGCATAAGGAGCGATACCAGTCCACACTAGATCCACAGATTCCATTATATCTAGAAAAATGCATCGTTTGTTGCGGGTTAGACGCTGGTGGCATCCTGGGACCTTACTTAGTGAAGCCGAAACTCTCGTTGCAGTCAATGGAGACCGCTACCGCATCACGATCAATGATTTTTTGTTTGAAAACATGGATGACATTGATCGGGGCGAAATGCGGTTTCAAATGGATGCCGCCATACGGTGACTGTAACTATCGGCTTATTGAAATCCAAATTTGGCAATAAGTTGATTTCGAGAAGCGGTTTGTCACCCTTCGGCTATTTCCTGTGGGGCAATGTGAAGTCACTGGTTTATGTTGATAAACTAGCAACAATGAACGCCTTGGAGGACAACATTGTTTGTGGTATTCGTGGCATATGGCCAGCCGTGCTGTAAAAAGCCCGAGGGCATTTTCAAATGCAAAACATAATACATTTCAATTTGTAGTAAGTTTAGTTCAGTTTTTTTTAAAGAATTAAAAATGTTTGGTGAAAATTTAAAACCTCAACTTTAATTAGAATTGTTACAATAATTGAAAATTAACGCAAGATTTATATTTAATTTAGTAAATTTTTAAGACACAAATGAATTGATAAAATATAAATTAAAAAGAAAAATAATTTACAAAGAATTTAATCATTTTGGAGACTTAACTTAATAACTCAACAATATAAACTAAAATCGATTGTCTACCTTTTTGCGGCGCATATGCTAAGATACGCCGTCATATTTGTTGCCGATAAATGAATAATCATGTCTATGACAATAAGTTATTTTTCTTTCCAATTCGCTAAAGATCCATTTACTTTCGGAGCACAGTTTATAGTTATGTTTACCTTCCGTTGTTGCTTAATATGGTAATACATTTTGGTATAAATTTTGTGAATTTAGAATATTTATTTGCTTAGATTACTCTGGCTAGATAAACAAATGTCTTTATATTCGTTGGGTTTCTTTTCGATAAATTATCTCTCAAGGGCATTTAATTACTTTTCTTCGTTTGCAAATGGTTTTGCTTTGAAAGAATTTAAGGCGTAGCAAAATAAATGCTTTTTTCTTTATTTGAAGAGTTTCATTCCAACGATATACTCGTAAATAATGTCATGTTCTAGCAAAGTATAATATGTAAATAAGAATTAATTTTTAATGTTTATGGCCAATGAAAATGAGTAGAGTTAGTTAAATATGATCTTGGGTTAAATGAGTTTTAAAATTCACAAAGTTTATTTTATTTGTTGTTTATTTAAGTCAGTATACAACCTGTCAATTCTTAGATGATGCCAACAAAATTCCTAATGGAAAAATAAATAATAATACTCGAAATAAGATATATTGCTTTAGATGTTTCTGATGAACTTTTTTTATTGAGAGCCTATGCCCACCAAGAGGTAACTCCAAAACTATTATAGATAGGTAGTCCATAAAGATAAAAAATTATTACGACTATATATAAAAAAACAAACTAACAACACCAAGTACTGAATAAAATATAGAAAATTCGTTGATTAAAGATCGTATGAATTAACAATATTTTCCATCATTAGTGTCTTTTTATACAACAGTCTGATTAGAACGACCCGACAACACGACCTATGCCGTGAATGACTTTTTCAAACACTACTTTTATCTTTAATTTTTATGTGAAGCTTCCCAAAGAGCCACGCCCAGTTTTTAAAACCAAGTCCGATTGGTTTCCCGCGAATATATTGCTTGCCATAAAACGGGATCATACCTTCATCGATTGGAAATTTAGTTGATATATTAGAGGTCTAATTTTATAAAGGCGATCTTATCATCGATTTGAAGGTTGTCATCTAAATGAAAGCTTTTTAGTGTTTGTTCCAACATCTTCATTCTCACGATATAACAGAGCAGTTTACGACAGTCAGGTTTGTGTGACCAATAGAATTTTCTATTGAAATACTTGGCGTATCCAGACATGAGTGTACCGCCTAATAATACTTTCATCACGTCCAATGTTACTTGTAAATTTATATTCTTTTGGAGTCCATACAGGTTTGTTTGCTCCCCAAAATGTCATTACTGAGCCTCAGCACTTAGTTATTTTATATAATGGTTCAACTTTTCGCCAAGAATTTGAACTCCTGTTTGTCTGTCTGTTTTATCCACAGGAGATGCTCGTTAATTTCTCTAGGGGTTCATCATCACGGTTACCCCATTCACTATCGCCTGTATTACCTCACATTCTGTAAAAAAAAATTTTGGACTGAGATGATTAAGATTTGCTTCATGCTCATCATTCCTTTCATTGGTATCTTGATCAGTATTGGCTCCATCTAATGGTGGAATTATGCACATTTCAATGCCATTCAATGCATTGTCGTCAAGGGCATGCAGTTCATTCAATATTTCAGAAACTGTAAGTCTATATATGAAAAAAATATTTACTCAATCATCGCATCACTACGGACGCAGTGTCCCTTTTAGGGGACGTTGCATTCAAATTCATTATATGCACGTTTCATAACATTTTGTCATAATTTTTTACATCAATTGAATCATTGTACTTATTTACAAATAGCAGCTCACAAAAAATAACAAACATTAACATAATATTTAATACTAGCAGATTCCAGCGCTCTAGACAACTTTATTTTTCAACTTAGCCAATTCACAAACCAACACTTTTTATACCCTATACCACTATGTGGTTTGGGTATAATGACTTTGTGCTGCTGTTTGTAACAACCAAAAATATTTGACCTACACCCATCTTTAATTATACCGATCGAATCAGAATCACTATCTGATTCGATTTAACGATATCCGTCCGTCCGTCCGTCCGTCCGTCTGTCGTCAAACTGCAGGTCGCAAATATGAATATGTTTTGATGAAATTTGGTATTTAATCTTTTATCGGCCATGGGATGAACGCTATTGAAATTGGTGAGAATCGGTCCATGTTCAGACCTAGCCCCCATACAAATGACCCCTATGAAATCAACATATATTGACATAAGATCCAAATTATCATACAAATCTTAGTCAAATTGGGTTTGTATGTATATATTACATCCATTAATCAGTAGTCCAACAATAATCCCTATTGGACAACTCTTAGTCATAGGCCCCTGCTTCCTGATCTTCACTTAAATCTATCAAAAAACAAAAATATTGCACTGATTCTTCTCAAATTTTGTTTGTATATATTTTTGCAAAATACAAGAGACTTTACCAAACATGGTCAAGATCGGTCCATTTTTGGGCCTAGTGCCCATATAGATATAGCATTCGATATGAACTTTTTCGTATCTGCAGCCGAAAAAATTAATAAAAATCCCATTCAAATTTGGTTTATGCTTATTTTCTATATCCAGTTAGTTGGGCCTGAGAGATAGGGTCTCTAAACGCATGGTATAGGGTATCGTATAGTCGGTCTAGACCGACTATAATTTTCTTACTTGTTTTAGTTTATAATTAATGTGAATGACGATAACATGGCATATGGATAATGGCACATGGCATATGGATAATTGTATGTATATGTTATTAGAAACTTTTAATGCAATTTACTCAAAATAAAGGAAACAATGTTAAAATCTGTAAATCTGGAAAACAGTTAAAACGAAATACCTTGAAAATAATATACGTCTGGTCAAAATCGAGGTAAAACGGTAGAACAAAACATCGGTCACAAGAAATCGCCAAACCTATTAATATTATAGATATCCCAATTTTTTTTACCCAGCTCGATATTTTTGTTTTTTCACAAATCGGTTCTCCGTATTTTTCATAAAACACAATACACAAATTGGAATGTCAGTAACAGCATCGCTTACTTGTTACTTAAAAATTTAAATTTTTAAACGTGCTGCAGTAGAAAATTCGAGCGTCCCTTATAGGGGACTCTGCGCACTAATGAGTTAAAAGTAAAAATTCAGTATTCTGCAAGTTCAAAACTCAATTTCCAAATAATTTGACAATAATATCTGCATATTTTGAAGCAAATATAAGGTATATGGGGAAATCAATTAGTAACAAATGATTTTATTTTGTTTTCTCCGAAAGTGACAAGGGACAGATCGGTTTCAATGGTATTTTTTAGGGTACGTCCATTTTTTATTTATTTGTTTTGTACAAAATATTAACATTAGCAAGACCCGTTAAAAGTACCTTTTGTTATTATACACCTTCAGGTCCATCCCAGCGCCTTAAGTTCGTAGTTTTAGTATACAAGTATTTTTTCAAAAAAGGAGATTTTTTTTGGGCAAAATTAGGCTCAAAAACTTCGTAATGTAGATCCAATTAATGGAAAAATATTTATAAAATTTGCGTGGAGTAATTTTGGTCCAGTGCAGCATAAAGAAGTTATGAATGAATATACATAGCTTTTAGATCATTTCCTTTACCCTCCACATCACTATAACTCATCGAAATAAATTCCAGAGACCCCATTAACTATATATTAGGGTGACAGCGGTTTGTATGAAAAAAAATTTGTTTTAGAATTTTGAGGTGTGTCAAATCGGACAATACATTCTGGACGCGCATTGAGTTCAAAGTTCTTATATGCCAGAGTTCAGAAAAAAACACACACTGAATAAAAAACTCGTACATATCTATACAACAAGTGTAACTTTTATGATGCCAATAAAAACAGTCAATAAAAACAATTGTAAATAATTTCAACGTAAATCACAAAAAAATGGCCAATAAAATTTTAAAATATTTGACAATTGTAAACAATTTGCAACGTAAGTCATAAAAAAGGGTCAATGAAATTTTAATAAATTTGGTTGGAACAATTGTTGTCGTTTTTATCGGGGTGTATTAAATCGCGAATTGATGTTTCAATTTTTCGCAGTACAAGAACCAGAACACGAATTTAAAATATAACTGAACTCGAACCTGTTTATTGTACATGTTCTGTTTTTTCTTAGTACACGAGCCAGAACACGACTTAAAATATAACTGAACTCGAACCTGTTTATTGTACATGTTCTGTTTTTTCTTAGTACACGAGCCAGAACACGACTTAAAATATAACTGAACTCGAACCTGTTTATTGTACATGTTCTGTTTTTTTTTTCAGTACACGTACCAGAACACGAACTTCAAATAAAGCAACACTCAAATCTGTGTGGTTTATGTGTGATCGAAACAAAAAGTACGTGATAGAAACATGTTCGTGTAAATAACGATATATTAAAACGAACACAATCATGCAGTCATGATTGTGTTGGGCACCGTAGAAAATTTAGAAACGCATATAATTGATATGAAAATAAAGATATGTGTTGGGTGCTTTTGAACAGAACATTGTATGTTTCATGTGTGTATTTTCTGAACCTTGATAAAAGCATTTATAGTCAAAATTATCTAAAAAAAATCATTTTTCACAAAAATTTTAATCTATAATATTAATAGGCTAGGCGATTTCTTGTAACCGATGTTTTGTTCTACCGTTTTATCCCGATTTTGACCAAACGTATGTTATTTGAAAGGTATTTTTTTTTAGCCGATTTGAAGATTTACAGATTTTTAAATTTTTTCCTTTATTTTGAGTAAATTGCATTTAAAGTTGCTACTAACACATACATAAAATTATACAATGCTATGTGTGTGTTTATTAAATTTGTTAATGTGCTTGAAATAAAAATGGGTTTGTTGTTTGGTGTTGATCTGTGAATTGGCTATAATTGATAAGCATACCTTTAGAGAATTTATTTAATGAAAAAGTAAAATCTTCTAGAATTTGCACTCGAATTTCGAGGGCTGGAATCTGCTAGTAATAATAATTGCGTTTCAATTAAATTAATTAATAACCAATAATCTAGAGTAAATTATCTTTCTAGTAAAATAACAAAATCAATTATTGGTTGAAAAACAGCCAAGTTATATCAAGTTCCCCAGGCAATAAATGCGCCGCAGACCACTTGATTAAGAAAATCGAGCTCACATTTTTAAAGACATAAGAATAATTTACAACAACTATATTCTTGCATTCTCCTGATCCCAAAATGATCTTACGTAAAGTATTTTGCATCTCGTCTATTGTTATGCCGTTCTTAATTAATATCAAAACAGTACGTATTTTTGAGCGCTATTTGAGAATCTCCAATTTTACTTTTGCAAAAATTTTGTTCAAGAAATTTACGGAAATCAACGATTGGACTTTAAGGTCTTATTAGCAAAATATATATGTAATTAAATATGCCGAATATTGTAGGTATACTGCTCTTAATTTGGCGAGTGTAGCATGTTAATTTCAGCGGATTTGAAGAAAAATATGATTTTTCATACTATTTCAACTTTTAGGCTACATCTTTTTGGTGTTTTCATATTTCAAATATATTTTATCAAAATATTATACTACTTGATATGAGTTCCCAATCTTGTAAATTAAGGTTAAATTGAAACACTATAAACTGCCCCTCTTTAAGCTCAAAAGTCAAATCTAAGGAGATTTTCATTTTTTTTTTTTTAAAACAAAATATCGAAATAATATATAGATATATCGAACGTTTTCGACAAAACATGTTGACAATATTTAGATAATTCTAGAACATATTATTCTGGACTTATTATCTGAAATTAACCCGTGGGTTTTTTTTTTAAGAATTATTATATTTATATAAAGGTATATCGAGGGCTTATATTCAAAAAATGCTATCTACATTTGACATCAATATTTATTTTTCATTTCGAACTGTTCTCTGATATAAAAGTCAAATATATATTAATTTTGATATCATACATGATTAGTACGACTATAGCTTAATAGATATTGTATCAAATACTTTCAGATCTTATTAATAAATTGGTTTTACACGCTCTCCTTAAAATAATTATTGATGCAGATAGCAGTTGTTGAATATAAACCCTCGATATACAAATTTGTTTATACTGTAATAAATATAAAAACTAATTAATCTGCATATTTTCATAAAATAACGAATAAATATTAGGAATTTTATGAATACATTAAATTTGTTTTATTTAAAAAAAATAATGATGAACAAAATATTTATAGATTTTCATAAAGAGTCAGAGAGTTCAGAGAGAGATCATTTTGGGATCAGGAGAATGCAAAAATATTGTTGTTGTAAATTATTTCAATGTCAGAAAATTAATAATAAATGAATTTGTTTTTCAATTCTTATAACTTTACTATTTTTTAACATTAAGAATAAAATGAATTGCATTCAGTGTACCAGTAATCTGCCAATCTGGCTAACAACATATACGTTATGCCGCTTATAGATATTAATATTGTAAATAATATGGATAATGTAAATACAACTTTAGTACATAAATAAAATAATATCTATTGATTAAATATAGAAAATAAATTTATTGCAATGTCTTTAAAAATGTGAGCTAGCTTTTCTTAATCAAGTGGTCTGCGGCGCTTTTATAGGGGAACTTGAAATAACTTGGCTATTTTTCAACCGATTATGGTTTGTTAATTAGGGATTAATTAAAGATTATGGTTTATTAATTAATTTAATTTACTTTAATTTTATTAATATTACAATTTTTGTGAAAAATGATTTTTCATTTTTTTGATAATTTTTACATATAAATGCATATTTAAACTTTGAACTCAATGCGCGTCCTGAAAGCATCGTCCGATTTAGCTCAAATTTTGCACAATAAAGGCTTAGATCCAGTGTCACAGTAATCCGACCCCCTCGTCTTGAAATTCCAAAAAAATGGCTATCACCCTAATGTATTTATATATTCTTCATACTTATAAAATGAGAAGTTGATCTCGCGATGTACATCTGTCTGTCTTTTTGTCTTTTGAAAACATGCTCCTGTCCCAAATAGGTCGAGTGTTTTTTATAATCTGCACCAATTTGATATTGAATTTGGAGTCTTCATGTAGACCAAATAGCGAGCAGAACATATAGATATGGATACGTATCAGCGATGCATACACATTTTTGATTGTTAACGTTCACATGTACAAGAAAAAAATAACAAGCAAAAGATGTGTATATCACTAAAAAAAAAGTTGACAAAAATGTAATTAAAACGTAAGCAATTTCTTGTGACCGATGTTTTGTTTGACAGTTTTATCCAGATTTCGACAAAACGTAGCTCATTTGAAAGATATTCCTTTTAAGCTGTCCACCAGATTTACAGATTTTAAAATTTTTCCATTTTCTTAAAGTTGCTACTAACACATACTTAAAATTATGCAATGCTATGTGTGTATTTATTAAATTTGTTAATCTCTTTTTGCAAAAAAAAAAAAAAAGTGTTCCTTTTCTTCATTCACAATAACAATAGTGTTGAATTGAAAAATAATTTTGGACATAAACCCAATAATGCAATATATATATAAAAAGTGTTGAATTGTGAATTGGCTAAAATCGTTTATAAAATTGAAAAATAAAATTTCCTAGAATTTGCACTGGCTGGGATTTGCTAGTTAATATTAAACGTCATTGTAAAATTCTAGTCATTATTATCTCTTAGTGTTGACAACCTTGGTTATAATATTAGAACATGGGTGGAGGGTATCTAAGATTCGACGTAGCCGAATTTAACTTTGTTTTGTTATACCCTACACCACTATATGGTCAGGGTATAACGACTTTGTGCTGATGTTTTTAACTACCAAAAATGTTCGGTCTAGATCCATCTTTCATTGTACTGATCGACTCAGAATTACTTTCTGAGAATCATTTTCTGAGTGGGATTTAGCGACGTCCATCCCTCCATCTGCCCGTCTGTGTGTCCATGTAAATCTTGCAATCAAACTAAAGGTCGCAAATATCAATATATTTTGACGAAATTTGGTATATAAGCATCTATCGGCCACAGGACGAATGCTATTGAAATTGGTGAAAATCGGACGTGTCCAAACTTAGTCCCCATTAAATTGCCACAATATCCAAATTATCGTAAAGATCTCGGTCAAATTGCATTGATTTATGTTTACTACATCCGTTTATCAGTAGTTCAAAAATAAACCCTATAAGATAATTCTTAGTCTAAGCCCCCATATGATGCTGATTCCCGATCTTCACTTAAATCTGTCAAAAAAACAGAAATATTGGACAGATTTTGATTTATATATGTTTTTGCAAAAAATAAGTGACCTTACCAAATATGGTCAGGACCGACCTATTTTTTGAACTAGTTTCCATACAAATAAAACATCATATCCGAAGGCAAAAAAAATTAATAACAATGCAAATCAAATTTGGTTTACGCTAATTTTCTATATCCAATTAGTTGGACCTATGATGTAGGGTCTCTAAAGGCATCGTATAGGGTATCGTGTAGTCGGCCTAGACCGACTATAATTTTCTTACTTGTTTTTTTTTTAATAGTCGTCTTCAATGTTGCGTATTTCTCTTACATTACAAAAATGTAACTTTTCTATTGTTAGATGATCTCCAATCGAACAAAAAAATAATTTCTAGTTGACCTTTTTTATATGTAATCCAAAAGAAAATAATCGTCAAGCTAGAGGTTTAATTATACCCTATACCACTATGTGGTTTGGGTATAATGACTTTGTGCTGCGGTTTGTAACAACTAAAAATATTTGACCTAGACTCATCTTTAATTATACCGATCGAATCAGAATCACTTTCTGAGTTGATTTAACAATATCCGTCCGTCCGTCCGTCTGTGTGTCCATGTAAACCTTGTAATTAAACTGCAGGTCGCAAATATGAATATATTTTGATGAAATTTGGTATATAAGCTTTTATCGGCCATGGGATGAACGCTATTGAAATTGGTGAGAATCGGTCCATGTTCAGACCTAGCCCCCATACAAATTACCCATATGAAATCGACATAAATTGCCATAAGATACAAATTGTCATATAGATCTTACTCAAATTGGGTTTGTATGCGTTCATTACATCCATTAATGAGTAGTCCAAAAATGACTCCTTTGATCCCATTTAGAGCTGCTTCCCGATCTTCACTTAAATCTATTAAAAAACAAAACAATTCTTCTCAAATTTTGTTTGTATATATTTTTGCAAAATACAAGAGACTTTACCAAACATGATCAGGATCGGTCCATTTTTGGACCTAGTCCCTATATAGATATACCATCCGATATGAACTTTTTCATATCTGCAGCCAAAAAAATTAATAAAAATCCCACTCAAATTTGGTTTTTGCTTATTTTCTATGTCCAGTTAGTTGGGCCTAAGAGATAGGGTTTCTAAACGCATGGTATAGGGTATCGTATAGTCGGTCTACACCGACTATAATTTTCTTACTTGTTTTTATTTTAAATTCTTTATTGTTGCAGCAAAAGACGACAAAATCTAAGTACTGAGCATAAAATAAAAACAGTTTTTGTTCAAATATAGCTTACTAGCCCCGATGATGCTACACAAAGAGTAGCGAAATATCGGTAAATAAAAAATTTAAAACAAAAACTGGACCTCGAGCTTCACTATTAATTTCTTTTGGATTATACAAAATTTTATTAACCCCAAAAGCTCTATAATATCGAAGATTCTGAATAAAGGTTACCAAGAAAGATAAGTTAATGTTTGGTATGCTTAATTAAGTCCTTATTGCTTTAAAGGCATTTTTCATTTTGTAACCAGTTTTCAACTAAATTTAACTAATCATTCGCGTCAATCTGCTGTCCATTAGCAACAATTGACTTTGAGGGTTTTTATTAACGGTCACTTAACTTTTAATTTTTCTTTTGTATCAAATACGTATTGTTAACTCATTCTCCACTCCAGAAATACAAATAAGTTTCTATCCGACAACTATTGTATTGTTGCTTGCTCCTTATAATATATATGGGATTTTTTTGGTGTTATTGTTTTTCTAAAATTTGAGTATATTGCTAAATGGCAGGAGTTGTTTTTTAATTTCTTAAAATATTTTCTGATTTTGTTTTTGTTTGTTTCGACAAAGTTCTAAACTTTGCCAACTTAGCTATCTCTTAAAATAGTTTTGCCATTAGTTGTTGTTGATATTTTTTATGCCAATGTTCATGTGTGTATGTATGTACGTGAACCATGAAAGACAATGTTTTTGTGTCGACAAACATATTTGTTATATTAAACTACACTCCAATAGATTTAAACTTTACTACAACTGCATACAAATACACACACACACATACATAAAATATAAACAATAGTAAATTGAAATTGATAAGAAGTGATGGCACAGTAAAATATGGTCAAGAAGGATACTAATAACGCTCTACGTCTTGAATTAACACACTGATAAAAATATTTGTTGTAGTTGACTGAAATTAATCTCAATACGACAAATCGTTAATATCAGTCACAGAAATGTTTTGTAAAATTTTCTGGCAATAAGTTAGTATGCTTTCTTATGAAAAAGCTTTTACTGTTGGTTTGCATCTTTATCAATTTAGATGCTTCTGTATAAGTTTCATATTATACATGAACATGTCTGGCATGTATTACTAAGTATAAGTATATATAATAGTTTTTTGTTACAAAGATGTTTGTTTGTCAGATCTTGTATTTTTTGTGTCTAGAAATCCGGAATATAAATATTTATTAGGGTGGAATTTAAAAAAAAAAAATTATAAAAAATTTTTAAATGAACTTTTGTAATTAAATTATGCAAAATATTTCCGTAACAAACGATATGATCCAAGACGATCGATTTTTATTATAGTATTGTCAAACTTCTGAAGAATTTAAATTTTTTAAATTAAGTGTCAATCTAATATATATAATCAGTATACTCTTCATATACGATGTTATCCTTTATTTTAAGTTATGTTTTTTTTTTTTTCTGTTTATTCAAATACAATTAGGTACAGTGATGTCAGATTTAAAGGGAACGATGTAGTCGAGATTTTGATTATATAAATGTAGAAGAACATTAAAGGTTTTTTAAAAGCCCAAAAATATTGAATTAAGCTAGCAGACATAATACACATATCCAAAAGTACTAAAAATTGCATAGATCGATAATTTTGAACCTGCAAAAGTCGTGCACAAGATCGACGCCAAGTTGGCTCACAATGTAACAAAAACAGTGTCGTTAAGATACTTAAATTAGGAGTTTGACGATTTTTCGCCGACATAGAGACGAGTTTTTGCAAAAAATCGAAGACAAAGAATGCAGTATAAAATAATCTTACCCATAAAAACAAAATTTTTATTAAAACTCTTTCTTTCCTTATCCATATGAGCTTTGAATCTCTCCGTGACTGTGCATGACTTTACGTGACAACTTTAAAATTAATCTTTGGTCACGAAAAGTCTATGGACCCAGTACCAGATTGATTGTACGAGGAAAAATGGGGGTTAAATCACTCCATGACTGTGCGTGACTATGCGTGACTGTGCGTGAATATGTCAAAGTTAATCTTTTTTCACAGCAAGTGTATGACCAAGTTTCAGATCAATTGGATAAGGGGGAATGGGGTTGACCCACTACAGTCAGACAGAGAGAGGGTATAGTTAAAAGAAAAAGTTTAAAAAATCAAAGATGGTACTACCTGGTGTCAAAAGGGATGGTTTTCAAAAGGGAAAAACTGTCAACGACGTATATTATGTGTACTTATTGCAGTGATGAGCCAAATAAAAATTGACCGCACTTGACGAAAGTAAAAAAGCTGTTTAAGCACCAGCTCACACATGCTAATCTATAAATTAGTCTTTTGAAATGCTTCATAATGTTCCACTTTTATTCTCTTTCCATATTTGGTTTATTTTCTCTTTCCAAATTAGAAGAAACTGTTCTGTGGTAGAAGATTTGGCAAAAATGAAGAGGTGGAGTCAGAGTGATATGATTACTTTAAAGAGCTCGAGGCTGTTGAGAACTAAAACTTTTTTCCAAATTGTTTTGTTGTTTACTTGTTAGGTCGTTTGGTTCCGTGACCACTATCGATGAAGAATTCTTTATATAAACTAGCAAATTCCAGCGCTCGAAATTCGAGTGCAACTTCTAGGAAATTTTATTTTTTCATTTAATAAAGACCCTAAAGGTATGCTTCGCAATTCAACTCATTTTAAATGAAGAAAACAAATTCAACACATTAACAAATTTAATAAACACACACATAGCATTGTATAATTTTATGTATATGTTAGTAGCAACTTTAAACGATCATAACTCAAAAAAACAAGTAAGAAAATTATAGTCGGTCTAGACCGACTATACGATACCCTATACCTTGCGTTTAGAGACCCTATCACTTAGGCCAAACTAACTGGACATGGAAAATAAGATAAACCATATTTGAGTGGGATTTTTATTAATTTTTTTGGCTGCAGATATGAAAAAGTTCATATCGGATGCTATATCTATATGGGCACTAGGCCTGAAATTGGAACGGTCCTGATCATGTTTGGTAAAGTCTCTTGTATTTTGCAAAAATATATACAAACAAAATTTGAAAAGAATCAGTGCAATATTTTTGTTTTTTGATAGATTTAAGTGCAGATCGGGAAGCAGCTCTACATGGGGCCTACGAGTAAGGGTTGTCCCCTAGATATAATTTTCGGACTACTCATTATCGGATGTATTAAACGCATACAAACCCAATTTGAGTAAGATCTATATGATAATTTGGATCTTATGGCAATGTATGTCGATTTCATAGAGGTCATTTGTATGGGGGCTAAGTCTGAACATGAACCGATTTTGACCAATTTCAATAGCCTTCATCCTATGGCAGTTAAAAGCTTATATACCAAATTTCATCAAAACATACTCATATTGGCGACCTGCAGTTTGATTACAAGGTTAACATGGACACACAGACGGACGGACGGACGGACACACGGACGGACATCGTTAAATCGAATCAGATAGTGATTCTGATTCGATCGGTATAATAAAAGATGGGTCTAGGTCAAATATTTTTGGTAGTTACAAACAGCAGCACGAAGTCATTATACCCAAACCACATAGTGGTATAGGGTATAAATATTCCAGACGATGAAAGTCTGTAAATCTGGGTAACAGCTAAATAGAAGATACATTTTTTGTCAAAATCTGGGTAAAACTGTGAAACTTACATCGGTCATAAGAAATCGCTTTACATATTAATATTATAGATTTAAGTGACTATTAGTGAGTTTCACTAAAATCAATTTCGCCTCTTGTCATTTTAAGGCACAAATTAATAAAAAAAAAAATACTAATATTACTTTTTTTACCCATTGAATTCCTCCACAACATGAGATGTGTACCAAAATCTGCATATCTCATGGTGGGGTTCAAACGAAAGGCATTTTGAAGGCCTATCTAGCGGATTTAATTCTGCGCACAAATATTGCATACTTTTTAAATTATTGAGGCTTGAACTTCAGAATTTAAGTTACCCCTTAACTAATACTTTTTACCCCGAATAATTTTGAAATCCTATGCAAATATTTGAGTCAGTGCTGATGTTTGTAACTACCAACCGAATACCCAAAATCTTTTTCTGAGTGAATTTATTGATGACTGTCCGGCCGTTTGTGTGTTCATGTACTATAAACCTCTTAATCAAACCACAAGTCGCAAATATGAATATATTTTTATGAAATATGTTGGTTTCCATACAGATCGACTTAAATTGCCATGAAATCCAAATTATCATATACATCTCGGTCAAATTTGGTTTGTTTATGTTCATTTAACCCACTAATTATTAGTCCAAAAATAAACCCTGTATAATTATTTTTTTATTTTTAAACTCTTTCTTTTAACTCATACCCCATTGGCTCATAGTCTTTTCGTGACTACAGATTAATTTTGGGGTAGTCATGCACAGTCACGTGTGGTCACGCACAGCCACGGTGTAATCTAAATGTCATTTCCCCTCATCCGATCGATCCCAAACTTGGTCCATACACTTGCTGTAAAAAAAGATTAACTTTGACCTAGTCACGCGCAGTCACGCATGGTCACGCGCAGTCACGCATGGTCACGCATAGTCACGGAGTGATCTAACTGTCATTTCCCCTCATCCGATCCGGTCCATACACTTGCTGTGAAAAAAGATTAACTTTGACTTAGTCACGCACAGTCACGCATGGTCACGCACAGTCACGGAGTGATCTAAATGTTATTTACCCTCATTCGACCGATCTGAAACTTGGTCGATATACTTGCTGTAAAGAAAGATCAACTTCGACATAGTCACGCGCAGTCACGTACAGTCACGAAGTGACTTAAACCCCATTTTCCCTTATCCGATCGATTCTTTTATCCCCGCTTTATTGCATATGAAAAGTTGAAATAAGTCTTATTTCTTTCTTGTCTTAGTATTACTCTTATTCCAGTTGTTATTTCGTTTCTCGTCAGTTTGGAAGACTTCAGATTCGGCAAACCAACCTTGTTTGATCGTAATGTTCCACAGTATTCGGTATTTTTATTTTTCAAAACATAGCTAAAGGAATGCTACTATACCAGTTATCTGCAACCAATAATCCTCCATAATTTAAGAGATCTTCAGCCAAAGAAGCAACGATTGAACCACCATAGTCTAGTCCAGGTAATTTTTTAGATGTGCCTTTCCCTCAGTATACGGAGAAATTCGAAACATAACCAGTCATATTAGAAAACTTGAAAAATTTTATACCATATTTGTGGCTTTTTCCTGGATTATATTACTTGTGTAAACTCTGGGTGCGAGTGGGAGAGTTGTTTGTAAAACCGCTGTTGCTAATTTTGGGTTTGAATTTGGAGATGGACTTCGCTCCTGGAAATCTGTATAGGGAAAAATTGGGATTTCTTTTAGGGGGTTTTTCTCTTCTTCATAGACTTATTTGCAATCGTCATGGATTGACACATTGCATAAAATCTCAAGAAGTTTAGGGTTTGAGTTGAGGGAAAAAATGAAAAAATAAAAAGACAATTAGTGTTAAATTGTAATTTATTTAAATTTAATGAGATCTGATGCTCACCGTTGGTGCGTTGAAAATCAAGTTAAGTGATTTCTACCACTGTAACTTCTTGCTTCGGGTTACATTCGTTAATTTCGTTTCTTATTCGAAAACTTACATGGTAAGAAAAAAAAGTATTAATTCACTTGTAAAAAGGGTATTGATTACAATGAAAGTTATCGACAATAAACGTTTCTTTTAATTCAAAAATTATTTTAAGTTTGTAGTGCTTAAATTTATAATGGCTAAAATATTGGTTTTAGACAACTTGAATAAAAGCCTTCCACTGTGCGAAATCATCCACAGAATTGTCTTCACCTGGCGTATAACTTCCCGAATTTTTGATATAAAAGAACTTACAGAATTGGAAATTTTATGTAATCTATCTCCTGAATTTTATTATCAGTAAAAGCAGACAAAAATATTTGTAGCTCATGCCAATTTTGTGAAACAACGGATGATAGAATAACGGTTCCATTCTTCAATATTAGGATAGTTGATAATGCCATTGGTAATTATCAAACCTATTAACTGTCTCATTTTGGTATGTGTAGTATTTGACCACCTTTTCATGCGAAAATTACGACGAACCTGATGGGATTGTGCATATTTTTTTGTTTCCAAAACCATCAGTTTTGCTGTAAAAAATGGTACTCCATCCTCAATTATTATTTAGATCATGAAGGGAAGCCCCCTTCATCTGAATTGTTTTTTTATACCAATTCTAATTTCAAAATCTGAATTATCAATTTTTGTTTTCCAACTGTAAAATGATAATGGATCCATACTTCACTAATAAATTGATACCGACAGCTAAAAGCTTCTATGTTGGCCAACGAACCAACGAAAATTGCACACGTATTTATTTCAGTGTTGCTAACACTTTACGACAAAATTAATAAACATTAAAAAATAAAAATGACATGAATCATGTGTGATGCACAAAACGTTTGAATAATAAATAGTTTAAATATTGCTCCGTGTATCACACTTGATGCACGTCATTTTTCTAAAATTTTACTGTGGACGTAAGCTATAAAAAAATGTTTGTGTGGGGACAGTCAAAGGGTTAATATTTATATTCGTTGATATGTACATAGAAGAGAATTGTTTACAAATTAACAAAAATTACAAAAGCAATTTATTATTGAAAAACAACGGTAAAAACATTGTTTTTATACAAATAAACTTATATTTTGAAACGTAGTGTACATTAGAAACGTTGCCGTGAAGCAAATTTTAATATTTTGTTAGATTTAACACCATTCTTTTAAATATATTGCAATTAATGCTATAATTTATATGCAAATTTTATATTTCTTCATCTCGATTTCAGTGACTCCTTACAATAATTACAGTAATTCTGAAAAAATAATAAAAAAAAAACCATTTATGCCATAAAAATTCAAATTCAGCATTAAGAGCTCCAAAAAAAAATTAATTAATTAATTAAGATAAAGCGATAATTTAGAATTTCAAATCGTTCTTAATTTCATAGACTCAAAAAATCTGAAAATTTTCCTCTAAAACAAACGGTTTTTGATAAAGCTACATGTAAATAATTACAATATTAATAGTTTTTCGTAGAGTATTAAAAAATAATAGAATAATTTTGTTGAAAACTTTAAAACTTAAAGCGGGTACAGCTCCATTTTTGCTCATAACTTCTGATTCGAATTTGCTAATATTCAATAGTGAACTGCTTAGGCTATCATGAAATATGTGAAACATAACCGCTTAAGCCCCTAATAAGGATTAAAGGTGATTTCATCGCATATTGTTCGTTGATGTAGATTTTTTTTTTCCACCACTGTCTGCTTTTATCTCTTTTTGTAGATATGTGTTTGATTGCAGCAAAATGCTTTTGGTTTTGGTCCTTGTTGATGTCCTTGTTGTTTTTTAAACCGTTGTATACGAATATTTCTAAATGTTGTTCATGTTATGGTTTTGTTGGGTTTGTTAATGTGGTCGGTCTTTGATGCTTCTTTAGATTTTTTTTTTTTGTTGCTTGCTACTAAACCTGTCTTACCAAATTCTGTTTTTTTTTCTTCTTTTGCTTATTTATTTGGTTTCAAATAGATTTGTTGTCTTTAATTTTCGGTAATGGTATCCACTTTTCTTACTCAGCAGACATATGTATAAGTCTTGCATTATACTGACAAGATATATGTAATTGTATGTGTGTTTGTGTGTTTGGGCAAATATTTAGCCGAGTGCTTGTGCATAATAGTTTGGCTTCAATCTTCATCTTTTTAAGGTAACAAGTAAATCTGTGTGATATTCTTCAACACATTTACATTCATCTTAACTCACTCGTACGAGAATATGGATGATGGTGATTATGCTGATGAAGAGAAATATGTTTTCTTGGCAAGCATCAATATTACCACGCCTTACATTTGAACTTAAGTAATACTTATATGGAAATACATTTAATATATTGACATTGGCTGATGCATTTTTGAAAATCACATGTTAGCTAGAAATCCACAACAACATAAAGATATTGAACACATCATGTGTATCTTGGAAAATTACATGTTCATTTCCGATGGCACGAACCTGGATGTTGGAAAAAAAACAAAACATTATGTTCAAAACATATTGTATTCAATAAGAAAAAAAACGGAAAAATATATAAGATATTAAAAAATAAGGATATTTTGCGAAAAATTTTTGAGGAATTTTAAATTCAAAATTAAAAAAAAAGAATGTTAAATTCGGTTATGCCGTGTTCTCAGAATCATTTTTTGGGTCGATTTAGCAATTTCCTCCCGTCCGTCTGTCCGTCTGTCCGTCCGTCTTTCCGCCCTTCTGTCCGTCCGTCTGTGTGTCCATGCAAAACATGCAACCAAACTATAGGTCTGAAATATAAATATATTTTGACGAAATTTGGTGTATAAACTTTTATCGATAATAGAAAGAACGCTATTTATTTTATTTTTATTTATTTATATTTATATTAATTACAATACAAAGTAAATTTGTATTCTAATTTAGGTCCAGGGATAAGCCGGGTGACAAAGACCATTTGGCTGGTTTTTTTTTTTGCAGCGACAGACCAAAGCCTCTGGTGGGAATCGAATCCACGACCCCCGCATGATAGGCGAGCACGCTACCTACTCGCCTACAGGGGCGCTTAAGAACGCTATTTAAATTGGTGAAAATCGGTACATGTTCAGACCAAGTCCCACTATGAAATATACTTAAATTGCCATAAGATCCAAATTATCATGAGATCTCAGTCAAATTTACTTTGTTTGTATTTATTGCACCCATTATTTAGTAGTTTAACAATATACCCTGTGGGGCATTTCTTAATCATAGCCCCCCGTATAAAGCTGCTTGCCGATCTTCGCTGAAATCTATCAAAAATATTGCACATTTTTTTTCTCAAATTTGGTTTGTACCTGTTTTTTTTTTTTGCCAAAATAAGTGACTACCAAATATGGTCATGTGCGATATATTCTTAGACCCAGTGCCCATATAAACATGGCACCCGGTATGAGCTGAATAACGATGCCATTCAAATTTGTTTATGCCTATTTTATATATCCAATTTGTTGGACCTAAGACCCTTTCTCTAAATGCATGTCATAGGGTATCGTATAGTCGGTCTGCACCGAGTATAATATTCGACATCTACAAAGGTCGTTGTGTTTTTAGCATTTGCTTTATGGATATGTATGTAGGGTTCTTCCGCACGTGTCACATTGCTTAGATCGGTATTGTCACAGTATGCTTGTTTTAATATTTAATTGGGTAAGCATAATTGTTGTGTGATTGTTGTTTTTATTTTCTTCTGCGAACGTTCACAAGAACAAAATAAAGACACAGAAACAACAAGCAAACAAAAATGTGTATGCATCACTATTAACAAGGAAACAAAAATGTAATTGTATGTATTTACATTTATACTCACTACTTATTAATTTTAAACCTCATTTTAAAAATCTAGCCTTTTTTGTCTTTTAATGTTAACACCCTTGGTTAAAATATTATGTTTAGAACACGGATAAAATCGAACCAATACCGACCAGAAAATCTCTTAAAATTCTCAAAAATATTTTGGGTGTTAAGAATTCATATACCACTTTAATAGTAGTATATAAATATTTTACGAACAAGGTTGCTAAGGTAGCCGATTTTGGCAAAAGATCCCTTTGGCAGAAGATTCCTTTGGCAAGAATCCGCTTTTATCTGAACTAGCTGCTATATCAAAAAAAAAAAAAAAAAAAATAATCATGAGACCACAGGGGAGATATGTGAACATCTAGTAATTAAAGATTTTTTTATGGCACTTTTTTAAAATCAAACAGAAAGCGTCATCTATGTATCACTTCTAGCAATCAACTGCAGGGGCTCTGTTGATACAAAAATATTTATTATTATTTATTATTCAAACCGGTTAGCTTCTAATTTTTCGTTTTTATTTTTAATTTTTAATTTTTTATTTTTCATTTACTGTTTTTTTTTTTTTAATTTTTCGTTTTTCTTTTTTTATTTTTCATATTTCATTTTTCCTTTTTTATTTTTCTTTTTACATTTTTTGTTTTTCATTTTTTATTTCTCATTTTTCATTTTTTTTTTTATTTTTCTTTTTTCATTTCTTGTTTATCATTTTTTATTTCCCATTGTTCATTTTTTATATTTAGTTTTTAATTTTTCATGTTTTATTTGTCGTTATTCATTTTTCATTTTTTATTTCTCATTTTTCATTCTTCATTTTTCATGTTTCATTTTTTATATTTCATTTCTTATTTTTCATTTTTATTATTAAATCTTTCATTCCTATTCTTAATTTTTAATTTTTCGTTTTTCATTTTGTATTCTTCATTATTTATTTTTCATTTTTTATTTTTTATTTTTCATTTTTTATTTTTAATTTTTCATTTTTGATTTTTTTTTTTCCTTTTCACTTTTGATTTTTTATTTTTAATTTTTTTATTTCCTATATTTTATTTTTTATTATTATTTCTTATTTTTAATTTTTTATTTGTCATTTTTTATTTTTAATTTTTTATTTTTTATTTTTCGCTTTCATTTTTCATTTTTCATTTTTCATTTTTCATTTTTAATTTTTAATTTTTAATTTTTAATTTTTAATTTTTAATTTTTAATTTTTAATTTTTAATTTTTAATTTTTAATTTTTAATTTTTAATTTTTAATTTTTAATTTTTAATTTTTAATTTTTAATTTTTAATTTTTAATTTTTAATTTTTAATTTTTAATTTTTAATTTTTAATTTTTAATTTTTAATTTTTAATTTTTAATTTTTAATTTTTAATTTTTAATTTTTAATTTTTAATTTTTAATTTTTAATTTTTAATTTTTAATTTTTAATTTTTAATTTTTAATTTTTAATTTTTAATTTTTAATTTTTAATTTTTAATTTTTAATTTTTAATTTTTAATTTTTAATTTTTAATTTTTAATTTTTAATTTTTAATTTTTAATTTTTAATTTTTAATTTTTAATTTTTAATTTTTAATTTTTAATTTTTAATTTTTAATTTTTAATTTTTAATTTTTAATTTTTAATTTTTAATTTTTAATTTTTAATTTTTAATTTTTAATTTTTAATTTTTAATTTTTAATTTTTAATTTTTAATTTTTAATTTTTAATTTTTAATTTTTAATTTTTAATTTTTAATTTTTAATTTTTAATTTTTAATTTTTAATTTTTAATTTTTAATTTTTAATTTTTAATTTTTAATTTTTAATTTTTAATTTTTAATTTTTAATTTTTAATTTTTAATTTTTAATTTTTAATTTTTAATTTTTAATTTTTAATTTTTAATTTTTAATTTTTAATTTTTAATTTTTAATTTTTAAATTTTAATTATTAATTTTTAATTTTTAATTTTTAATTTTTAATTTTTAATTTTTTATTTTTAATTTTTAATTTTTAATTTTTAATTTTTAATTTTTAATTTTTAATTTTTAATTTTTAATTTTTAATTTTTAATTTTTAATTTTTAATTTTTAATTTTTAATTTTTAATTTTTAATTTTTAATTTTTAATTTTTAATTTTTAATTTTTAATTATTAATTTTTAATTTTTAATTTTTAATTTTTAATTTTTAATTTTTAATTTGTAATTTTTAATTTTTAATTTTTAATTTTTAATTTTTAATTTTTAATTTTTAATTTTTAATTTTTAATTTTTAATTTTTAATTTTTAATTTTTAATTTTTAATTTTTAATTTTTAATTTTTAATTTTTAATTTTTAATTTTTAATTTTTAATTTTTAATTTTTAATTTTTAATTTTTAATTTTATTTTTCATTTGTCATTTCTTATTTTTTATTTGCCATTTTTTATTTTTAATTTTTTATTTTTTATTTTTCATTTTTTATTCTTCATTTTTTATTTTTCATTTTTCGTTCTTAATTTTTCATTTTTAATTTTATATTTTTCATTTTTTGTTTTTCAGTTTTCATTTTTAATTTTTTATCTTTAATTTTTCGTTTTTCATTTTTTATATTTCATTTTATATTTTTAATTTTTCATTTTTATTTTTAATTTTTAATTTTTCATTTTTTATTTTTTTTTTTTTCATTTTTCATTTTTCGTTCTTTATTTTGCATTTATCATTTTTAATTTTTAATTTTTCATTTTCAAACAGGTTATTACATATCATAATTTTTTCACCAATACAAATCATAAGTCACACCGATTATGTCTTACGGCTAACACGTTACGGTGTTTTTGTGATTGTATTGTGAAATAGAAATTTACCCCCCTGCAAGTATAAATGTTTACACATGAAAAGATTTAAAAAAGATGAACACTACAGAACTTCGGGTAAATAACTAAGACTCTTAAATTCGGTTATGACGAATCTTCGGTAGCCTGCACTTGGGTTTTTCATTTACATTAACATCTTAAGTTTTTGAACTAATTATAACAAATTGAAACAAAATATTTGAAAAAGTAAACAATTTGATAAACTTAATAGTAAATTATTACAACAAAAACGCTGAATTTTTAAAATTTTTTAGAGGAGTCTCCAAATTTTAGTTCATATCATAGAACACTGTTGGCCTATTTATTCCATTTTCAATATCAACCTGTTGGAGCCAATGGAAAACATCCTTAGTTTACGCAGGTAAATGCGTTATATGTGAATAAGCTGGATTTCAACAGACAGACGGTCATCGCTCTCGACTCGAATTGTTATAAGGAGCAATAATATATTAATATATTTAATTCCTGGGGTCGCAGAATCATTTTTACACACTGGTGTGGAGGGTATAATAATATGTTGTCACTATAGAAGCAAAACTCATTAGCTACGTTTCTGTTTAAACTCCTATTTATTTAGTAGCAGATTCCAGAGCTCAAAATTGGAGTACAATTTCTAGGCAACTTTATTTATCAACTTAGCCAATTCACAAACCAACACTTTTTTGGTTTATTATTATTGTGATTGAAGATAACAAACTCATTAATAAACACATTAACAATTTTAATAATAACACATAGCATTGCTTAATTTTATGTGTGTGTTTGTAGCAACTTTAAATGCAATTTACTCAAACTAAAGGAAAACATTTAAAAATCTGTAAATCTGAAAAGCGGCTAAAAAGAAATACCTTTCAAATAATATACGTATGGTCAAAATCAGGATAAAACGGTAGAACACTACATCAGTCACAGTTAATATTATAGATTCTTCTGCTCATTTGATGCGACACCGACGAAATGTGACTTTTTATTTAAAATTAATATTTGATATCATACAAAACTGTGTTTCTTTAAATAACCCAAGCATGATCGTGCATGCTTATATATTATATACTATTGGATGGGCCTTTAAAATACCTTTCAAGAGGTTTGTTTTGGATTAAATGTGAAAAATCTTAAAATAAAATTTAAAAGGCGAAATATCAAAATGGGCAACTAAAAAGAGTCATCGCGAAATGTAAGATATTACCATGGGAAATGTTCTTCCGAGATTAGCGAACTTATTCCAAGTTCCCGAGTTTCGGTTCGCTCTACCCGCTTCTCTAATAGATTACATCCGTTTGTATCTATTGTCCAGTTGACCGCACAACGCATTAAAGAGAGAATTCGTTTATCAGTCAAACAGCCGCATGTGGAAAAAACTCCCCGCAGAGGTCTTTCCTGACATTTATAGCCTAATAAAATTTAAGTCAAATACCCACAAACACTAGTCCCTCTCTCCTCCTTCCCATAACCTATTTTCCTGAAATCAACACAATGCACTGCATTTGTAGGGGGCATCTCCTGAGCGTTGGTTAATTTAAAAGTTGGTTAATTTAAAAGTGCCCCCCACTAAGCTATTCTTGTAACTAGCAATCATTTTTCATTTAAAACAGCTCAGGGGTCTAATCATCGCATTTGTTATTGAAATATTTCTATCGAAATTCTTTTACTGCGTCATAGTTAACTAATTATGGCCCCTAGTTAAGAATAAAGGTGAAACCAGGTCTGACGTATGTCCGTCTTCTTTATGTAATAAAAATAATGGAATTTCGACTGATTTTACTCGATATCGAATGCGGCGATCCGAAAACTCTAAATCGAAACAATAAAATTTATAATGAACAGTACAAAAATTTTAGAACTTTGAAAGCATTCACATAATATTTCTACCATTTATATTGACTGGAACACACCTTAATTCTAATTTACTTAATATTCTTATTTACGTTTTGTTGTTCATAAATCTTATAAGAACATTATTCAAAAGCCAGTCTTATTGGAATCTTTAAATTGGACTTAGTCCAATTTTCCGTTGAAAATCTCTTTCAATTTTATTACGGTCTTATCAGAAAAGAACACAATTTGAATACAATCTGTATATCTTACCTTTTCATCCATTGACAAACTAATTCCATTTATACGAAAATTATTATTTGTTGTTAAATTTATGAAGCATAAAACTACATTTACGCTTAATTTCATAAAACATGACTTTAATAAAAAGAATGGAATGTCACACAGTCACAAAAAAAAATCTCTATAAAAATATCCACCAGAAACAACAATAAAAGAAAATACATAAAAATAACAAGGAAAGTTTTTTTTATTTATTTAAAAAAAAAAGTGATAAATTTCTTTATACTCCCGCCACAAAGATACACATACGTACTCACGCTTTTCGGCAGCCCCATTTAGTTGTATTTTTGAAAAAATATAAAAATCTAGAGCACAAAGTTACCACAGGACCAAAATATATAAATAAAAAAAATTTACGGAAAGGAAAGGAAAGGATATCTTGCAACTAAAGTTTTAGTCATATCACCACTTTATATTTATATGAACAAGGAACACAGTCCTACGAACACAGGCCAACAACCGGAATGAAAGAAGGACTTAATATTAGTTAGTGTGTTTGGCTGTATGGTTTTGGTGTGTCTGTATTTAGTTGTAGTGTCTCCATATATGTACGAAATGACAAAGTCAACCAAGAAAATATTGCAGATTAAAGCATAAAAACTGAAAAAGAGTTTCACTTGTGCTTATATAAATAAGTGTCATTGTGTATGTTTGGAAACTCATATAGTGGCAATGAGATAATGTTATTGCTTTTCTCGTTGTTGTTGTTTTTAGTGTCGCTTGATGGAGTATGATAGTATGGGGAGTCAGAGAAATAAATACTAATTCCCATTAAAAAATCACAGTTTTATATTGTGTGTGTGAATAGTGGGCGTTCTTAAGCAAAGACTTTTGGGGAAGATTAAGCATTTAACTTGACATTGAAAAGGTTGTGTACAAGTTATATGTAGCTAAACAACCATCCCAAAATTTCCAACTCATGTGGTATAAATCTTGTTGTTTTTGTTTCTTATGTGCCTTCTTTTCAAGGAAGGACACTAATTTAATAAGGTTACTGGGTTGGACATGAAAAATTAAAACATTTAAAGAGAAGAACAGAAAAACGTTACAAATTACAAAATCTAATATTTTTATGTATATAAATAAGGAAATGTAGGCATTACGAATAAATTGCTTAAAAATGTAATATTAAAAACTGAAAAATCGTAAGAATCATTCGAGTATGTATAGATTTATGGGAAATGGAGGGCTTAGCCATATTAATATAGGATTTAAAGTTCGTTCACAATAAAGCAAATAAGGCAATGTACTTGTCGGACACATTTCGATAGGCTTTTAGAAAAACTTGTAGTTTCTTAAAAAAACAGAGCTCATTTTTTATAGGTGCTGCAGAAAAAAAAGGGTAAAGTGCAGAAGGCTTTCAAACAAAAAGTACTCTCGTCTAAGATTTTTCTCTAAAAATTAGCTTCACTCACTTAAACACTTAAATATTATTATTGCACAAAGAATTCGATGAGCTTATACTTTATCTAGCAGCATTTAGTTCTTTTCTGACTTAAATTAATTTCTTTTGGTGTCAGACTTTAAAAAAAAAAAATTTTTTTTAATTTTTAAAAGAGTTTAAGAATGTGTGATAATAATTTGACGATCTGATTATAATTAAAATAAATTTGTCGATTTTAGATCTAACAGGGAAAGGAAACCAATTTAAATTAAATACTGTTTTAAATTATTACTAATTATAATAATTATTACTAATATTAATTTAAATAAATAAAAAATAAGAAATTATAATCGGTCTAGACCGACCCTACGATACGCTATACCATGCGTTTAGAGAGCCTATATCTTAGGCCGAACTAATTAGATATAGAAAATAAGCAAAAACCAAATTTGAGTGGCATTAATATTATATTGCCTTTGGATATGAACAAATTCATATCGGATGCTATATTTATATATATTTGTATTGGTTCAAAACTTGACCGATCCTGACTATATTTGGTCAGGTCACTTATTTTTTAGGAAAATATGTACAAACCAGATTTGAGAAAAATTTGTGCAATATTTTTTATTTTTGATAGATTTGAGTGTAGATCGGGAATCAGCTTCATATGGTTCTATGAGTAAGAATTGTCCTATAGGTTTTATTTCTGGATTACTGGATTACCGGATTACCGATAGAAGTTTATAAACTAAATTTCATCAAAATATATTCATAGTTGCAACCTGTAGTTTGATTACAAAGTTTACATGGACACACAGACGGACGGACGGACATCGCTAATTCGACTCAGTATTCAAATATTTTTGGTAGTAACAAGCATCAGCATTATGTCATTATAGGGTAAAAAAAAAATAAAATTTAAATCATAGATAATTATAATTGAATTTTGAATAAAATTTTGTCACCCCAAAAAAAAAAAAATAATTAAAAACCTCTAGATTTACTAAATCTTGAGTAAAAAATCTCTTAAACAATGTTTACACATATGCCTTTGAAATCATAATCGTTTTTCCATCTTTTTTTTATAAATTTCCGCAATAGCTTCACTTTCAGAATACTGAATGAATTTTACATTTCTTTTAATGTATCGCACGGAAATTTATGGGTTCTGATTTCTGAAAAGCTAAATTTAAAAAAAAAAAAATTATCTATTAATCTTAATAATAAAATTTCTAAATAATCTATAGGCTCATACTAAAAAACAAAACTTTAGGCAACGTATATAATATACATTAAATAATCTAACCCATAAAAACAAAGTTTTTTTTAAAACTCTTTCTTTCCTTATGCATATGAGTTTTGAATCTCTCCGTGACTTTACGTGACTATTTGGGCACAACAAGTCTATGGACAAAACTTCAGAACGATCGGATGAGTGGAAATGGCGTTTAAATCACTCCGTGACTGTGCGTAACTATGTCAAAGCTAATCTTTTTTCACAGCAAGTCTATCGACCAAGTTTCAGATCGATCGGATAAGGGGAAATTGGTTTTGAATCACTCCGTGACTGTGCATGACTATGCGTGACTGTGCGTGACAATGTCGGAGTTAATCTTTCTTTACAGCAAATATATCGACCAAGTGTCAGATTGATTGGATGAGGGGAAATCCGTTTTAAATCTCTCCGTGACTGTGCGTGACAATGCGTGACTGTGCGTGACTAAGTCAAAGTTAATCTTTTTCGCACAGCAAGTTTATGAACCAAGTTTCAGACCGATGATATGAGGGAAATGACATTTAGATCACTCCGTGACTATGCGTGACTATGAGTGTCTACGCCAAAATAAATCTGTAGTCACAACAAGACTATTGGCCAAGTTTCAGATCAATTGGAGAAGGGCGAATGGGGTTGACCCACAAAAGACAGACAGACAGATAGACATACAAAGAGTATGAGTTAAAAGAAAGAGTTTTTAAATATTTGAAATTTTTGAATTTTTCATAAAAATTTTTATCGTTTCATTACGCTTCGCTTCATATTTTAAAATTTATTAATTATTAATCTATAACTTTTTGAAAACCCCCCTAAGACACTAATTTTTATCCCACAACGTTTTATCAGACACCGTTTATTAAAATTACATTTTATTTTTTTTCAAAAGAGACTAAATGCAAAGGTTTTGCACAATGTTGCCAGTTTAGCTATTTTCCCGTCAAATCTAGCTTTTTTTAAAGTCAGTTAGCTAGAAAAAACATGGTTTAGCTCTTAGCGGGAAATCTAGCGATTTTTTGCTTATAATTCGCCTAGGTTTTTTTTAGTATTTTTTCTGCAAAAACAACTAAGTGAGGCTCGAATAACGGTACTTATATTTAAAAAAAATTATATGAAAATGCGATTCCAAGTAATTTTGCGTTAAGCTTTTGGGATTTCAATACATAAAAAAATACATATAAAGTTAAATTAAATATTTTTTAAAAAAATCTTGAGTTTTATATTGGTAAGTATATTAAATTTGTATGATTATATTATTCTGAAATACTTTTTAAACATATTTTAAGGTAATTGGGTCAAAATACCTTCAAAAATTTCGCGCAGAATGGCTAAACCATGAACAACAACAAAAAACCATGAACAACAAATGTTGCTGCAACTATGAAGTTCCAGAAACGGCATTAAAAAACATAGGCACCAATTCTGTCTACGAAAATACCAATACTGAAGATTGGCTACAAATTTTTAGTTAGTTTTTAATCTTTTTATTAAATGTATTATTACTATTATTACCCTATCAAAAGAAATGTGTGTTACTTTTCGAATTATATATAATTATATCCGAAAAATGAGAACATATAACTCATCATATTAGGTATAATTTGATACAATTATAAATAATTTTATAAAATTAAATCAAATTTGATGGAATTAGATATTGTTTGATACATATTTATCCGAATTTTGTCCTTATCCAAATGTATCAAATTATTATATCCAACTAGATACAATTGTATATAATATTTTTTAAATATATTGTATTACATAAAGTGATATACTATATGTTTAAGATACAATGATATGTAATTTTATACAACTTGATATATATATTTTGCAATATATAATTATAGGAAGCTATATTAAGTCATAACTATGTATATCAAAACTTTTTTGCTTGGGTAGTTATTTCATTTTTGTTATACGTATATTTTCAGGAATGTGCTCAAAACATTGTTTTGTTAATAAAATATGTTAAAAACATAAAACTTAAACGTTTTATTAAGATATAACATTTATTTTTCAAAATTTAACGATTTATCGCTAAATTTTCCAAAAAAAATTTAATAAGTTCGAAAAATTTAGCTATTTTTTTTATAATTTTTAGATAGAATATGAAATGTCAAAAAAAAATTTAGCGATTAATAGCTAAATTTTCGCATTTTTTAAGTTTAGCTTTTTTCTAGCGATTTTGCAGTCCGATTTAGCGATATTTTTTGAAAAAAAGTTGGCAACAGTGGTTTTGCAACTGCACTCTACTCTCTTTGTATACTCTTTCTTATTTAAAGAGAGTAGGTATATAGAGGATATAGAGCGCAGTTGCAAACAGTTATTTATTATAGTCTTCTATGAAAACAAAAAACAAAATCTGACCCAAACCACAAGCCACCATGCAACTCCACGTGTTAATTCCACCATCACCTGTTTGACTGCACTATGGCCTTTGGTACTAAATATACGGAATATTCTTCTTCTGAAAATCTAACTTGTTTCAAAAATTCTGCACTCCGATATTTGTATGTAGTTCACTAACGATAGTACGGTTTTCATAATATCTAGCTTAAATATATTCTATCAGAAGCACCCTCGGATCCCATTTCTTGATAAAAAAAATTGGTCACCATCTTACTGCAAGTAGATTCCTCTAATTATCCTAGTTCTTTCTTATGGTTTGTAGTATATGTCCTTTAAAAATTAAGCTGTAAGTAATAACCGAATTTATGGTTGACAAAAATAACGATTCTGTTGTGTAAACAATAAATATTTTATCATCATAGAAAATATTAGCTGTTATTAATACAATAAAAAATACAGATTTTTATTAAAATATTTAATTTAAAGAAAGGAGGAAGCCTGATCGAAGAATTATTTTATTATTTTTTACACTTGTAAAAACATTATATAGGAAAAATTATGATTTTTATAGGTTTTGCAAGCATTTAGTAAATAAAAAAAATTTATTTAAATAGCATTAATATACTCCTCAAAACAAAATTTGAGGTACCCATATTACGTGTGTATATTTTTTCACCAATTGTATATTATTTTTCCCCAACTAAAAATTTAAAAAAGAAAATGATATTCGAAAATTAGTTTTAAAGTTTTTGTAGAAATGGTTTGATTTTCGAAATAAAGCGGGATATACACGGTCAAAATGCATGACAAGCATTGTAGTGGTATTAGTGAAAATGTGTTTGTATGTGTCACACCTATGATGATTGAAGCAAAATCAAATATTTTAGATTTTTTACTCGCTTGACGTGCGATTATGATGTGTGTATATCGTTGATCGTCCTGCATGGTCTCATTTTTGATGTGACTTCGAAGCGAATGGATGTAAAAATGTCGGAAGAAAAGAAAAACTAGTTAGAATTGATAGAAGACATGGTGTTTACAGCTCAAAATCAAATACCAAATGAATGATTGAAGAGCTATGCAGTATCGTGTAAATGAAAAGCTTCATGCACACATACATGAATTCGACGTCAAGCATTTTGACCGTGTATACTGGCCTTAAAGGCTTATTTATATGTTCTCGTTACTAGTCCACACATAACCACAATATGGTAACTCTATAATATTAGCAATTTTTAGTTTCGGTAATTTCTTCATTTCGATAACACGTATTTTCGTGTCGTCCGTTTAAAAATGTTGCAAATAATTGTGAAAAAGTATTTTTGTTAACAAAAAAATATACAATTCTAATTGTATAAATCTGGTTTTGTATAAAATATTGCATAAATGTGTTTATTTTTCTTTGAAATATAAAATATAATATAATTGTTCCTAAAAAAATTGCATTAAATTACATCATAAAATAAGTGTTGTTATTGGTGTGTTATTCCTTATTTCTTTTTGTCAGCTCTTCGAAAGCAAATCAGATCATGCATTAAAATTCTCTGTCAGATTTAAAAAAAAATTACTCACTGAATAAATTTATCGCATCAAAAGTAATGTTTAATAGGGAAGGATTAAAGTTTTTTATCAAAGCTATATAATATTAATAAGAGGCAAAGAAGTGGATTTTGTTTTTGTAAAGTTGGTGTTTAACTAAAACATTATTAAAAAACATGTAAAGAGGAGATATTGAATATCTCTTTTAATTAATTACGTGCAAAAGTGTTTTCCTTAAATAAACGGTAATCGGTTCGCGCGGTCTAACATACTGATTTTAAAGGAAAAAATATATTATATAATTTGCCAGATATGGTATGTTTTTTTTTAATTTTAATCCTGATGGGTATAATATTATTTCTCATATCGGTGTTTCAATGAAAATGTATGCATACTTTGTAAAATAGCAAAACGCTGTTGGCCCAAATAAAGATTTTTAAATAAATCGAAATTCATTTTTAATGAAATTAGCTAGTTTGCGAAAAAAAAATCTTTTTTTATATGTTGCCCTGCCAAAAAAAAAAAAAAAATAAAAATTAAAATTTAAAAAAAAATTTACATATACATACATATACATATGTAACTTTAAAATCAAAATCTTATTTCCACCTTATATCTAGTAAATTTCTCTTATATTCAACGTAGTTGCAACGGTTTCTACAACAGTTTCACTTTCAGAGTACCAAAAAAAATTTTGATTGCGTTTCTTTTTAATTTATCCCCTGGAAATTTGTGCGTTCTGATTTTTGGAAAGCTAAAATTTTTAAAACAAATTTAATCTATTAATCTTAGACTTACAGAAATTATAAAGAAATTTTTTCTAAAATTCGAATTTCCCTATGTTCTTATTAATAATAAAATTTCTAAATATTCTATAGGCTCATACTGAAAAACAAAACTTTAGGAATAGTATAAAATTTATATAAAATATATTTGAAATTTTTTAATTTTTCATACAAATTTTTATCGTTTCATAACGTTTCGCTTTATATTTTTAAAATCTAATAATTACTAAAATATAACTTTTTGAAAAACCCATAAAAAAGTAATTTTTATACCGTAAAAATAAACTAAACTTTAAAACCCCAAAATGTACGGGTAAGGCCCCAAAATGGCAACACTTAGACAACGTTTATTAAAATTACATTTGATTTTAATCAAAAGAGACCAAATGCAAAAAGGTTTTGCAGCTGCGCTCTACTCTCTTTGTATACTCCTTCTTATTGAAAGAAAGCGCAGTCGCAGATTGTTATTTAATGTAGTCTTCTATGAAAGAAAAAATCTGACACAAACCACAAGCCACCATGCAACTCCACGCCATAATTCCACCACTACAGTGTTTGACTGCACCACGGGTTTTGATACCAAATATACAGCACATACTTCTTATGAAAAACTGACTTGTTTAAAAAATTCTGCACTATATTTGTAGTTCACTAATGAAATGTTCGGTTTTCGTTGAGCGACTCTACCATGATACATAGCTTCGCTTAAATATATTTTGGCAGAAACACTGTTTTTGCATCAGTATTTCTATGTCTTCCCTCGGATCTCATTTCTTAATAAAAAAAAATTGATCACCATCTTACTTCAAGTACATTCCTCTAATTATCCTAGTTCTTTTTTGTGCTTTGCAGTTAAGTTTGAATCATCAATATCGGCACACAAAGTGAATCTCTTCTTTGTAACTACTAAATTAAGGTGAAAGTAATAATCGAATTTATGGTTGACAAAGGTAACGATTCTGTTGCCTAAACCTTAAATATTTTATCATAATAGAAAATTATTAGCTGTTATTAAGTTTTTGTTAATACAATCAAAAATACAGATTTTGATTAAAATATTTACTTTAAAGGACGGATAGAATCTTGGTCGAAGAATTATTTTATTTTTTTTTTTTTGCACATGCAAAAAAATTATACAGGAAAAAGTATGGTTTTTATAGGTTTTTCAAGCATATTATAATAAATAAAAAATTTTATTAAAATAGAATTAATGTGTTACTCAAAACAAAATCTTTGATACCCATGTAATATGTATTTTTCTTCATCACATATCAGGAATTATGGTACCAATTAAATATTTTTGCCCAACTAAAAATTTAAGAAAAAAATATGATATTCAAAAATTAGTTTTAAAGTTTTTGTAGAAATAGTCTAATTTTCGAATTAAAGGCTTACTTTGTTCCCGTTACTAGCACGCACATAACCGCAATATGGTAACTCTATATTATTGGCAATTTTCAGTTTCGGTAATTCCTTCATTTCAATAAGACGTATTTTCGTGTCGTCAGTTTAAAAATATTGTAAAGTGTTTTTGTTAATAAAAAATTATACAATTTTAATTGTATAAAACTCGGTTTGTGTAAAATATTGCATATTTGTTTTTATTTGTTTGATATAAAATATAATATACGTAATTGTCCTACAAAAATTACATTAAATTACATCATAAAATTAGTGTTGTTCTTGATGTGTTATTTCTTATTTCCTTTTGCCAGCTCTTCGAAAGCAAATCAAATCATGCACTAACATTCTCTGTCAGATTTAGAAAAAAATAATTTCTCTCTGAGTAAATTTAGCACGCCAAAAATGATGTTTAATAAAAAAAAGCTTAAAGTTGTTCAATGTGTATCAAAGCTATATAAAATTAATAAGGGGCAAAAAAGTGCAGTTTGTTTTAGTAAAGTTGGTGTTTAACTAATAAAAAGAGAAAGTGGAAAGAGGAGATATTGAATATCTCTTTTTAATTAAATGTAAGTGTAAAAGAGTTTTCCTTAAATAAACGGTAATCGGTTCGCGCGGTCTAATATATAATGATTTTGGAGCAGAAAATAGATTATATATTTTGCCAGATAAGGTAAGTTTTTTTAAAATTTTAATCATAATATAATATTATTTCTCATATCGGTGTTTCAATGAAAATGTATGCATACTTTGTAAATTTATAATTTTAATTTAAGTGAAAAATAGCAAAATACTGTTGGCCCAAATAAAGAGTTTCAAAAAAATTTAAATTCATTTTTGTTGAAATTGTCTAGTTTGCGAAAAAAAAACTTTTTTTATATGTTGCCCTGAACCACTCAAAGTAACTCTATATCAGTGCTGTAGGAACCTTTTTCTTCTTCCTAAAAATAAAAAAAATGTCTCTATTAGAGCGATTTTTCTTAAAATAAAACTGTCGGCCAAAAAAAAATTAAAAACTTAGAAAAATGAAACCTCTAAAAAAATGTACACATTTACCTTTACAATCATAATCGTTTTTCCACCTTTTTTTATATAAATTTCTCTTATATTCAACATTGTTGAAACGTTTCCACAACGGGCTCATTTTCAGAATTCTAAATAAATTTTAATTACATATCTTTTTAATTTATCCCCTGGAAGTTTGTGGGTTCTGATAAAAAAAAATTCTAAAATTCGTATTTCCCTTTGTTCTTGGTAATAATTAAATTTCTTAACAATTTATAGGCTCATACTATAAAATAAAACGTTGCGAAACGTATAAAATTTATATGAAAAAATATTTAAAATCTTTTAATTTCTCATACAAATTTTTATCGCTTCATTACGTTTCGCTTTACATTTCTAAAATTTAATAATTATTAAAAGATAACCTTTTAAAAAATCCCTAAAAACTAATTTTATCCCGTAAAAATTAACTAAACTAAACTAAACAGGGGCAAAACCTAAAAATGACAACACTGAGACAACGTTTATTAAAATTGCATTTGATTATTTTCAAAAGAGACCAAATGCAATTATGTTTTGCAACTACGCTCTACTCTCTTTGTATACTCCTTCATATTCCTCTACTCTCTTTGTATACTCCTTCATATTCAAAGAGAGTATATACAGGATAGAGAGTGCAGTTGAAAGCAGTTATTTAGTTTAGTCTTCTACAATATAAAAGAAACCAAAATCTGACCCAAACCAGAACCCACAATGCAACACCTCGCCATAATTACACCACCTCCGTGCTTGACTGCGCCGCGGCTTTTGATACCAAATATAACAGATAATTGTGCTTCGCTAATGAAATCAACGGTTTTCGTCTTCATCACATATCAGGAATTATGGTACCAATTAAATATTTTTGCCCAACTAAAAATTTAAGAAAAAATATGATATTCAAAGATTAGTGTTAAAGTTTTTGTAGAAATGGTATAATTTTCGAATTAAAGGCCTACTTATATGTTCCCGTTACTAGCACGCACATAACCACAATATCGTAACTCTATATTATTGGCAATTCTTAGTTTCGGTAATTCCTTTATTTCGATAAGACGTATTTTCGTGTCGTCCGTTTAAAAATATTGTAAAGTGTTTTTGTTAATAAAAAATTATACCTTTTAATTGTATAAATCTCGGTTTGTGTAAAATATTGCATATTTGTTTTTATTTGTTTGATATAAAATATAATATATTCAAAGAGAGTATATACAGGATAGAGAGTGCATTTGAAAGCAGTTATTTAGTTTAGTCTTCTATGAAAGAAAACAAAATCTGACCCAAACCAGAACCCACAATGCAACACCTCGCCATAATTCCACCACCTCCGTGCTTGACTGCGCCGCGGCTTTTGATACCAAATATATAGATCGAACTTCTTCTGAAAATCTAACTTGTTTCAAAAATTCTGTACTCAGATAATTGTACTTCGCTAATGAAATCAACGGTTTTCGTCGAGCGACTCCACCATGATATTTAGCTTCACTTAAATGTATTCTACCATAAGCACTGCTTTTTGCATCAGTATTTCGTTATGTCTCCCTCGGATCTCATTTCTTAATAAAAAAAAATATTAGTCAGCATCCTACTTCAAGTACATTTATCCTAGTTCTTTTTATAGTTTATAGTATATGTTCTTTAACTTTTTTAAGTTAAGTTTGAATCACCAATATCTGCACACAAAGTGAATCTCTTCATTGTAACTACTAAATTAAGGTGAAAGTAATTTTTTATTTATTTATTGTTAAAACAATCAAAAATACAGATTTTGATTAAAATATTTACTTTAAAGGACGGATAGAACCCTGGTCGAAGAATTATTTTAATATTATTTTTTTTTTTACACATACAAAAAAATTATGTATGTATGTATAAATAAAAAATTTTAGTTAAATAGCATTAACGTGCTACTTAAAACAAATTCTTTGATACCAATATTACATGTGTATTTTTCTTCATCACATATCAGGAATTATGGTTCCAGTTGAATATTTTTGCCCAACTAAAAATTTAAGAAAAAAATATGATATTCAAAAATTAGTTTTAAAGTTTTTGTAGAGATGGTCCGATTTTCGGAATAAAGACTTATTTATATGTTCCCGTTCCTAGCACGCACATAACCGCAATATGGTAACTCTATATTATTGACAATTTTTAGTTTCGGTAGTTCCTTCATTTCGATAAGACGTATTTTCGTGTCGTCCGTTTAAAAATATTGTAAAGTGTTTTTGTTAATAAAAAATTATACAATTTTAATTGTATTAGTCTCAGTTTGTATAAAATATTGCATATTTGTTTTTTATTTGTTTGCTATAAAATATAATATACGTAATTGTCCTAAAAAAATTACATTAAATCACATCATAAAATTGTTGTTGTTGCTGTGTTATTTCTTATTTCTTTTTGCCAGCTCTTGAAAGCAAGTCAAATCATGCACTAACATTCTCTGTCAGATTTAGAAAAAAATAATTTCTCTCTGAGTAAATTTAGCACATCAAAAGTGATTTTTAATAGAAAAAGCTCAAAGTTTTTCAATATTTATCAAATCTCTTGCCAAAGCCATATAAAATTAATAAGAGGCAAAAAAGTGCAGTTTGTTTTAGTAAAGTTGGTGTTTAACTAATAAAAAGAGAAAGTGTAAAGAGGAGATATTGAATATCTCTTTTAAATTAAATGTAAGTGTAAAAGTGTTTTGCTTAAATAAACGGTAATCGGTTCGCGCGGTCTAATATATAATGATTTTGGAGCAGAAAATAGATTATATAATTTGCCAGATAAGGTATGTTTTTTTTTTAATTTAAATCCTGACACGATATTATTTCTCATATCAATGAAAATCTGTGCATACTTTGTAAATACATAATTTTTTAATTGAAAAATAGCAGAAAGCCGTTGGCCCAAATAATGATTTTCAAATAAATCGAAATGCATTTTTGTTGAAATTATCCAATTGGCGAAAAAAAAATCTTTTTTTGTATGATGCCCTGAACCCCTCAAAGTACATAACTCTATATCCGTATTGTATGAACCGTTTTTCTTCCCCCTAAAGATTTAGCAAATACCTAGAGCGATATTTCATTTTCGAACTGAATTTTGAATATAATTTTGACACCAAAAAAAAAATAAATAAATAAAAATTAGATACCACTAGATTTATTGATAAGTTTTGAGAACAAAACCTCTTAAATTTTTTTACACATTTTTTTATAAATCTCTTCTGTATTCAACAAAGTTGAAATGTTTTCACTTCACTTTCACTTTCAGCATACTAAATAAATTTTAGTTACCTTTCTTTTTAATTTATTCCCAGGAAACTTATGGGTTCTAATTTCTAAAAAAGTTAAATTTTTAAAATATTTAAATCTATTAATCTTTAACAGAAATGATAAAGAAATTTTTCTAAAATTCGAATTTCCCTTTGTTCTTCTTAATAATAAAATTTCTTAATAATTTACGCGCTCATACTAAATATAAAACAAAACGTTATGAAACGTATAAAATTTGTATGAAAAATATTTAAATTTTTTTAATTTTTCATATAAATTTTTATCTTTTTATTATGTTTCGCTTTATATTTTTAAAGTTTAATAATTACTAAAATAAAACTTTTTGAAAAAACTAATTTTTATCCCGTGAAAATTAACTAAACTTTAAAAAATTACTGAAGTGCAGGGGCAAAACCTAAAAATGGCAACACTGAGACAACGTTTATTAAAATTGCATTTGATTATTTTCAAAAGAGACCAAATGCAAAAATGTTTTGCAACTACGCTCTACTCTCTTTGTATACTCCTTCATATTCAAAGAGAGTATATATAGGATAGAGAGTGCAGTTGAAAGCAGTTATTTAGTTAATTCTTCTATGAAAGAAAACAAAATCTGATCCAAACCACAACTCTTGGAGTGTGATAATTCCGCCATAATTCCACCACCTCCGTGCTTGACAGTGCCGCAGCTTTTGATACCAAATATGTAGATCGCACTTCTTCTGAAAATCTAACTTGTTTCAAAAATTCTGTACTCAGATAATTGTACTTCGCTAATGAAATCAACCGTTTTCGTCGAGCGACTCTACCATGATATCTAGGTTCACTTAAATGTATTCTACCATAAGCACTGCTTTTTGCATCAGTATTTCGTTATGTCTCCCTTGGATCTCATTTCTTTATTAAAAAAAAGATATTGGTCATCATCTTACTTCAAGCACATTCCTCCAATTATCCTAGTTCTTTTTTATGGTCTGTAGTATATGTCCTTTAACTTTTTTAAGTTTAGTTGGAATCATCAATATCTGCACACAAAGTGAATATGTTCATTGTAACTATCTTTGGTTGATAAAGATAAATATTCTGTTGTTTAAACAATAAATATTTTATCGTAATAGAAAATTATTAGCTGTTATTAAGATTCTGTTAATACGATCAAATATACAGATTTTTATTAAAATATTTACTTAAAAGAAAGGATGGAATCCTCATCGAAGAATTGTTTTATAATTTTTTGAAAACATTATATAGGAAAAAATATGATTTGTATAGATTTTTCAAGCATTTAGTAAATAAAAAATTTATTTAGATATTATTAATGTACCACTCAAAACAAAATCTTTGATGCCCATATTACATGTGTATATTTTTTCATCACATATCAGGAATTATGGTACGAATTGTATATTATTTTTGCCCAACTAAAAATTAAAAAAAAAAAAATCATGTGAGTCCGATCACAAGGGAGATGTGTAAACGTGTAATAATTAAAGAAAACATCAACATCATATTTTCCAGTGCATAAAAAATAAGTCGATTACGCTGTTTTCTGAAATTCAATTGATGTTTTCTGAAATGCAATTGATGTTTTCTGAAATTCAATTGATGTTTTCTGAAATACAATTAATGTTTTCAGCAATTCAAGTGATGTTTTTTGAAATTCTATTGATGTTTTCTCAAATACAATTGATGTTTTATGAAACTCGAATGATGTTTTCTGAAATTATATTGATGTTTTCTGAAATTCTATTTATGTTTTCTGAAATCCAAATGATGTTTTCTGAAACTCGAATGATGTTTTCTGAAATTATATTGATGTTTTCTGAAATTCTATTTATGTTTTCTGAAATTCAAATGATGTTTTCTGAAATACAATTGATGTTTTCTGTAATTCTATTTATGTTTTCTGAAATTCAAATGATGTTTTCTGAAATACAATTGATGTTTTCTGAAATGCAATTGATGTTTTCTGAAATTATATTGATGTTTTCTGAAATTCTATTTATGTTTTCTAAAATTCAAATGATGTTGTCTGAAATTATGTTGATAGATTTTGAAATACAATTGATGTTTTCTGAAATTCTATTTATGTTTTCTGAAATTCAAATGATGTTTTCTGAAATACAATTGATGTTTTCTGAAATTATATTGATGTTTTCTGAAATTCAATTGATGTTTTCTGAAATTTTATTGATGTTTTCTGAAATTCTATTGATGTTATCTGAAATACAATTGATGTTTTCTGACTTTATATTGATGGTTTCTGAAATACAATTGATGTTTTTTGAAAGACAATTGGAAAATGTTTAGAAAAGAACATATCATAATTTTTTCACAAATACAATCAGATAAAGTCTCACCGATTTACACTTCAGCTCACACCGATGTGTTACGCTGTTTTTGCGATTGTATTGTGAAATAGGAATTTACCCCCCTGCGCGCATATAGTAGATGTTTACACATCAAAAAATGATATTAAAAAATTAGTTTTAAAGTTTTTGTAGAGATGGTCCGATTTTCGGATTAAAGACTTACTTATATGTTCCCGTTACTAGCATACACATAACCGCAATATGGCAACTCTACATTATTGGCAATTTTTAGTTTCGGTAATTTCTTCATTTCGATAAGACGTATTTTCGTGTCGTCCGTTTAAAAATATTGCAAATAATTGTGAAAAAGTATTTTTGTTAACAAAAAATTATACAATTCTAATTGTATAAATCTGGTTTTTTATAAAATATTAAATAAATGTTTTTATTTTTCTTTGAAATATAAAATATAATATAATTGTTCCTAAAAAATTTGCATTAAATTACATCATAAAATAAGTGTTATTGTTGCTGTGTTTCTCCTTATTTCTTTTTGTCAGCAAATCAGATCATGCATTAAAATTCTCTGTCAGATTTAAAAAAAAAGTATTTTTCTCTGAGTAAATTTAGTACATCAAAAGTGATGTTTAATAGAAAAAGCTTAAAGTTTTTCAATGTTTATCAAATCTCTTGCCAAAGCCATATAAAATTAATAAGAGGCAAAGAAGTGCAGTTTGTTTTTGTAGAGTCAGTGTTCAACTAAAACATCATTAGAGAAAGTGTAAACAGGAGATGTTGAATATCTCTCTTTAATTAATTGTACGTGCAAAAGTGTTTTCCTTAAATAAACGGTAATCGGTTCGCGCGGAGGAGGAAATAAATATATATTATATAATTTGCCAGATAAGGTATGTTTTTTTTTTAATTTAAATCCTGACAAAATATTATTTCTCAAATCGGCGTTTCAATGAAAATCTGTGCATACTTTGTAAATGCATAATTTTTTAAGTGAAAAATAGCAGAAAGCCGTTGGCACAAATAAAAATTTTTCAATAAATCTAAATTAATTTTTGTTGAAATGGTCTGGTTTTCGAAAAAAATTTTTGCTTAATATGTTGCCCTGAACCGTTGTTTGAACGGTTTTTCTTCCCTCTAAAGATATAATAAATGCCTACAGTAGAGCGATTTTTCGTTAAAAAAAAATTAAGAATTTGCGAATTGAATTTTGAACATAATTTTGTCTCAAAAAAAAAAATTTTTTTTAAATTAAAAACCTCTAGATTTATTTTTTATAAATTTCTTTTATATTCAACATAGATGAAACGTTTTTACTTCATGTTCACTTTCAGAATACAAAATAAATTTTAATTACATTTCTTTTTAATTTATTTCCCGAAAATTTATGGGTTCTGATATCTGGAAAGTTTAATTTAAAAAAAAAAATTTATCTATTCATCTTTAACAGAAATGGTAAAAAAAATTTTCTAAAATTCGAACTTCCCTATGTTCTTCTTAATAATAAAATTTCTAAATAATCTATAGGCTCATAATATAAAACAAAACTTTAGGAAACGTATAAAGTTAATAACAGTTAAAAAATATTTGAAATTTTTGAATTTTTCATACTAATTTTTATATTTTCATTACGTTTCGCTTTAGAGTTTTAAAGTTTAATAATCGCACACTAAGCATCTAAAAATCGTAGACATATTTCGATTATTTATGTTAATATGACCATCTAAATTACTCACTTCTTCCATAAAATCTCTCAAGAATTCATGGACACTGTGCGGCTCACTCCTTCCAACAAAAATACCTATTGGTAACGGTTCCAACTTTTCTTGTGTATTAACAATTTTAAACAAAATGGGCCACAGCTGCACTGATGAACTATTAAAAAGCGGATTGCCATCGATATTAATATCGATCGCGATTTCATCATAGCTCTGCAGTAACTTATCAATTTTTAAAATCTGATTTTTGATGCCGAAATGACAGTAAACACCTGGAGATACGTTTTTTGTTATTAAACGTTGTTGCCTTCCCAATAGCGTTTCTAAACATAAAGGTACATCAAGACCTTCTTCTTTTAAAATTGCAAACAATTTCTCTACACAAAATTGTGTGGGTTTGATGTCGATGTACCACGTTTTTAGTTTTTCAGTAAACTTGGCGTTTAAAAAAATTTGCGACTCGTCTGCTGGCAGACTGTCATTCTCGCACGCGACACTGCTTCCACAAAACTTCGCTTCTATGTGCCCTTCAGATGAAGGCAGAGGTACTGATGCCTTGCGAAAATTTGCACTACACTTTTGAAATACTTTTTTTATAAGCAATTTGTTGTTTATGTACTCTACGTTGGAAGGTGCATTTATTCATTATGATTTGTTTTACGTACTTATTTCTGTTTTTTTTTGGTTTTATAAATTAAAGATTAAGCCACGAGAATTTATACTGATCACTAAACTTTATAAATTCTAATTTCATATGTGCACAACAATTGTTGACAGCTGTTAACAGCTGTTAACCTGCCTGCTTATAAATACGAGTGCAGCATTTGCGAGTAGTCTACTTGTACTTTTACTGCAGTGTAGCACCACTCAGGCATCAATACCTCTACCTTCTTCTGAAGGAATATGATGAAATTTAGTATATGAGCTTCTATCGGCCATAGGATGAACGCTATTGAAATTGGTGAAAATCTGCACATGTTCCGACCTAGTCCCCATACGAATGACCCCTATGAGATCGATTTAAATTGCCATAAGATCCAAATTATCATACAGATCTCGGTCAAATTGTTTTTATATTAGTTTATTACACCCATTTATCAGTAGTCCAAAAATAAATATGAAGCCGATTCCCGATCTTCACTTCAGTCTATCAAAAAAACATAAATATTGCAGAGATTTTTCTCAATTTTGGTTTGTTTTTGCAAAAATATGACCAAATATGGGTAATTCCATAGTCACATACATGACAGTCGCACGCTTCAATGAGACAAAAACCAACGAAAGCGTTAACAGTTTTTTTACTTCTTTTTTTCTTTGTCTGGAGCATGAAAAGCTATACATTTGGTAAAAGAAAAAAAAATAATCAATCATGCAGCTCATAAAATATAAGAAATTAAATTCGGTGACGCACACTGCTTCGAAGGTGGACAAAAATCGATATTTTCCAAATTTTTGAACTCTTGTCCCTTTTTAGTATATTTGTTAATCAAACAAACCAACTAAAAGAAATAACATAAAAGTGACCGAGTTTACCGCCTTTTGTATCCGCTAGGGGCGCCGAAGTCAATGGGTTTTTGCTTAAAGTACACGAATTGAAAAACTTATATTTGGTAGAAGTACGGAAATGATTGCAGGGAGTTCATTTTAAAAGGGAATTGAGGCAATTTTTTTTTAAATGCTTTTAAACAATATTTAAAAAAATACAAAATTTATACTTTTACAAAATTCTGCAATTTTATTTTAAAAAATTTAGTACAAATGTTGTGTTTTTGGATGAAAAACATAAAAATGTTCAAAGTTTCGTGGAAAATAAAATGTTTTTTTTTAAAGCTCCCTAAAATTTTAGTTTTTCCAAACAAAGTTTGAAGCCATAGCTGCAAAATAAAAAAAAAAAAAACCAAAAAAAAAGTGCACAAATGTGGAAAAGCAAATTCTGTAAAAATGTCTAAAATGGATTTTTTCATTTTCATAATTCTATTATATTAGGGACTCGTGCCAAATTTTATTAACCTAGGACGACTCCTTCTATTTTTGTCCCATCGATGTACTGGGACAAAGCACTGTGTGACGTGGCGTGACAAAAATAGAAGTTGGTTTTTTTCCTTGTTAGCAAAAATGCAAACTCTGCGAACTTCGTCGGAATATTTTGCAAATATTTTTTGTCATAATTCCCAACATTATAAGTGATTTTTTAAAATTTTCTGAATCGACAAAACTTTTCTTGATTATCCCCTACAGCCCGTTGTTTGGTTCGTGACGTTACGTGACGTAACGTGACATAGTTTACCACGTGGTACTTGTACAAAATTTTGTTTTCAATGACTGTTTTTTTTTTTTTAATTCATGAAAGAAAACAGGTTATAAATTTTATTTGATGATTTTATTTTGTAAATTAAATTAATTCAATTATTTTTAATTGTACGAATTATAAAAAATAGGGGCCTAATTCACAAAGAAGACAACAGGGCAATTAATAAAATTTCGAAAAAAAAATACTCAAATTGAGCTCTTTTTCATACACATTTTTTAAAATTGTCCTGCTGTCTTCTTTGTGAATAGTGGGTAGGTGATTTTTTTATTTAAAAATTACTTTTTGGGGAATATGCAGTTAAAGCTATTTTTATTTCAAGTTCTTCATTACACGAAAAGTAATGGTGTTTTTGTATTCCAGGAATATTTGGCACGTCATCCTTCAATTTTTCAACTAAAGGTACAGAAAAATTTTCTATGTCCTCTGAGGAAATATAAATTAAGTGAATCCCAGAAATATGACTTCGAGCACATTCGAAAAACGAAAAAGCATTTTGCAATACAAAATTTTTTGTTTTTATCATCTGCCAAACTTTTCTTTTTACAACAGCTCCTACACTGTCAACTGCACCTTTGCCGTGAGACGTTGCAAAGTAGTTCCACTCCATATTCTTACAACCAAATTTTAAAAGGAAATCAGGCAAACTTCTGGAAATAAATTTGTTTTTAAACTGTGATCCACTTCCATCTGAAAATATATAACTATTTTGAAACTGGCCGCATTCACTTTTTATCTGTGTTGTTAAGAAGCAACAAACATCAAACTTACTGTGAGTGAGTCTATCACTTATTATTGCATAAGATTTTGTACCGCCACTAAACCAGGCAACACACGTAAAAATCGTAACTTGATGGTAGGAAAAGTGAGCGCTCTGAATTTCATTTTGACATATTAGGCGGTAATTCTCAGCAAAATCTATTTGTATTATTATGTTTCCGGCCCTAATATCATTTTTCTTACTTTCAAAATATTTTTGTTGGGCACGTTTTACGAAAAAATGGCGCTTGAATGATGGCAACATTGCATCTAATTCGCGTAACAGATCAGATAACGGAGATGTTGTACACGTTAATGCTATTCGATCATCAACTTTTCGCCAATATTGCAATTTAACGACCTCATCCATACTTGCAAAATATTTTAAAGGTACTAAATCGCTTTTTATGTTCTTCACACAATTTTGACAACTGTCTGTCATACAATTTTCTTGCTCGATATTGCAACATGCCGATTTTAGGAAACTTTCAAAGTTATCAGGAAACGATGTTATTATATTTCCACAGCTTTTTAAAAGAAAACCAAAATTAGAATGGTACTGACAGACGCACATGTTATGTGGCATCTTACTTGAAAGTTGAATGTGTTTTGGTCGAAATTGATAGAATAGAGATTTACCAACGTAATCGGGATTCATCTCATTTTTATATATCTCGTAAGCCTCTGAAATTGTCATAATCATGTAGCGTTTACATACCACTTCTCCATTTATTATGTAAGTGTCCTTCCGTCCTGCAGCTTGAACACTAATATCATCACGACCGTAAAAGTTTCTAATTATTTGAATTTGGTTTTCCATTACCAAGTTCGGTTCGATTTCTTTTTCCTCCATAGATGAACCATATTTTTTATGTAATAAATCCACAATTTGTTTTCTTTTCTCCAAGTCAGCTGGTAAAGACCTTTCAGCTTTCTTCAAAGCTTTCCCAAATGTTTGCCTACAGTTGTACGCCTTACACGTTGCACTGATGTTCGCTTCTTGATTTTTCTTTTTTTCGCGATGTTTTTGTTGTCTTCTTCGATTTTTTTCTCTTCTTTCCTCTAATAATTTGTTATTATCTTTTGCTAATTGCAAAATTTTTTTTCTGTAAATTTGCGACCGTTCTTTAGCTTTTCGAAAGTTTGCTTGCAATCTAAGTGGGTCTTTTTTTAATTTTTCTCAATACCGCCGAGCTTTCTCCTTATTCTTCTCCCGTACTAAATCCATCTACGTAAAATATATATATTGTATTATTAAAATAAAATAATAACACAATTCACTTACGATAATTTATACCAGGTGACGGACGTGACGAAGTTTAAAGTACTATAAAAATATAACAGTGTATGATATGGTCCAATTTAATGTTTCAATAAATTAAGATCATTAAACTTGATTAACGTAAAGAGTTTGAAACACTTACGCCCACCGACAATTTATGATGTTTTGTGGTCACGAGTGTGACATTCAAATGTTAATGAAAACGAATTGAAAATTTACCGTTAACTGATCTTTATATTCACATATTTTTATTTTTTGTTAATATACTATTGTTGTAAGAACTGTTTATCAAAAAGAGTATTCTCCCATCACCACTCTTAAGTAAGAAAATATTTAAGAGAAAGTACCATTAAAAACTCAAAAAAAGGTGACCAAAGCCCTTGCACAACTTTCAAGTCGAATAATTGGACGCGGAAATAAAAATACGTTTCGGACTCTTTAGTTTAATAAATTGTAAGTGTTTTTCTTTAATAAAACATTAAAAAAGAAACGGGTTTTCAGCTTTTATTTTTTCACACGTGGTTGACATTTCTGTGGAAATAGCCATATGGTAATCCCTATATAAAATATAGCATTTGATATAAACTTCTTCATATCCAAAGGCAAAAAAATTAATAACAATGCCACTCATATTTAGTTTATGCTTATTTTCTATATCTAATAAGTTAGACCAAAGGGATAGGATTTCTTAGCACATGGAATAGGGTATTGTATAGTCGGCCTAGACCGAAAATAATTTGCTTACTTGTTTTTTATTTTAAATTAAAATTTCTTTCGGAAAATGATATAAAACTAAATAGCAATTAAAATATTTATTCGTTCGATTTCCTGTGTGTTTTATATACACCCAATAAATAAAAAATTTATGCATTTTGTAACACTTTACGGTAGGGTACACCACAGCTGAAAGAAAACTTCTTTTCACGTTATCATAACTTTATTTTATTGGTTTGTTTGTAGCCAACATATTGTTCGCCTTCAATATTATTCCGCTCGCTCATTAATGCAGACTATTTAACTTTTATACAAAATACTCATAGTTCGGGTGGTAGGAGAATGAAAGGAATAAAACCAGTAAAGAGCTATACAATATGGTTGGTTTCCACACAATAAAATACTACTTGAACCGCACATAAATTAAAACATTTGCACAATGAGTATTGTTGTATAATTAAAAATGCCAATACGGCTGTCATTACCTACCTTCAATATCATACCCAATACATTTAGTAATATTCGTAATAACAAACAAATACAAAAGTTTATAGAACCACACACACACACACACATACATACACATAGTGAGAGAAAGATACTCGTACTCGCTTAAAACTATTGTTTAATTAGTGAAGTGTAAAAATATACAAACAGAAACAGAGATCTAAAAGATTGCGATGTACTACGACCGCCCGCATTATGTTAAGGATCTTCGAAAACACTATTTTAGAATTAGCCATGGTTCATTTAAAAAAAAAAAGCGAAACAAATTTTAAAATTTAATGACACTGAGCGAGTAGTAGGAGTAACTAATGAAACATGAATAGAAAATAAATGAAAAAAGTATGTTTAACTTGGAAACAGCATTTTGGTTCACTAAAAATCTGAACAGCATATGGGATGAGTGTGCATGTGGTTGTTAGAATAACTCAAAAAAATATGCCAGGCAAACCCGTCATGTGTTGCCGCTTCGTTTTTTTTTCTTGGTAGTTTGGCAGTAGTGCAAAGTGGTTAAAAATAATACAACCTGTCATCAATGGTGGTGGTCTTAACGAATATTTTAGTTTTGTTTCAATGACAACAAACTAACAAATCATGGTTACAAGATACACAAGTAATATTTCCAAATTAGATAGATTTTTGGTATCCTTAATGCACCTGACTCTCTTTGTTTTTTCGGCTAATTGTTTAAAGGAAACTTTGCCACATTACACACATGGAATACCAAATGAGTTTTACAATTTCAACGCTTTATTACCACAAAATACCACAAATTGTTTGAAAAGGGTACATACAAATTCACAACCCATGTCATTATGAAATCTTTGCTTTACCTTCTCCATACCCGGCTCCTGCACAACATACTAAAAACACGACTATATACGAGCAACTAACATTAAGTAGTTGAAGTCATCAAAGCCAACCCTATTTAAACATTTCAACAACAGTGCCATGTAGGATTTGAAATATAATTAGTAACTAATTACTCATATGTGGGTACACTCACACATACATGCGAATACGTTTATATAAATATGACCTTAGTTTAGAATATTTTTTTGTTTTATGCGTAGATACTCTTTAGAGTTTGTCTATTAACCATACACTTAAGTTTATAGAATTTTGAAATTACAAAATAATTTTGTAATAATCATATAATTGAGGCTTTGAAAACAAAAATTGTCTGGTTTGATTTCAACAAATAAGGCCAGTCATAATATTTAATAATTACTAACCACAATTTGAACGGACTTATAGACAACAGTTGTACTGGAAGGTAATTACAAAAAAAAAATAAAAAATGCTAACTAGTATTACTTGTACATTAATATCAAATGTATGCATGTACATATGTATGTGATGAAGGTTTTATTTTTATGTTTGCAGGGAAAGTGGTTTTTTAACTACAATACTCGTTAGGTAATGAGAGTTAGATAGTGCAGCTAAATTAATGGGTACTAGTCACCGAGTCACCGAGTACTAAAACTATTTGACCCATTAAGAATTATTCGATTAAGTTGTGTTGGGGTTAGTTTGAAAAAGAGGAGCCATATAGCTCATCTCCGTTGTACCCGGATATACACTTAAGCCAGAAAGTCGGCTTGTTGCGCGCTCTACATCCCCGTGCTCATCAGGTTATCTACCCCTTATTTAACTTGGAAATTCTGTCTCGTTAGCAAATTTCCTATGTGTTTTCCAGCGTATTCCCCTAAGAGCCGCTAGGCCTGTCTGACCCTTGTTCCCGCAAATGCAGAACATTAACAAAGGTAGTGTTCTAGGGTCTCGTCATCCTCTCCACAAGCTCTGCATGTGGCCTATTCCGCCCGTCCTATATGGCATAGATGAGCCCTCAGTTCAGAGTGCCAAGTGAATATGCCAATAACCCTACTCAGTTCCTTTCTATTCAGACTAAGGACTTCCCTAGTCTTCGACGTGTTGGGAGTGCCCACAATATTTTCGTAACCTTACACACGTCAGTTTCCTCCCAAATTGAAGTATGTGAACTGGTCGCCCAGTCTGAGAGTTTCAATTTGAGACACTGGAAAGGTACAGGGTTTTCTAAATTGACTCCCTCCAGGAAAGAACATTTCCTGACCAGTTCGTCTACAATCTCGTTTCCCATTATACCACTGTGTCCTGAGATCCAAAAAATTTCAAGTCTATCCCTTGCAGTGAAGTCTGCAATCTCTTCCTTACAACTGAGGACAGTCCTTGATCTAGTTTTATTCGATGATATCGCCCCGATAGCCGCTAGGCTGCCCGAAAAGATTTTCACGTCTCCGGGGCTTGAGATTTCCCGTGCATCAATAGATCTTATGCATTCTGTTATCGCGACCTATTCGGTCTGAAAGACAGAGTTGTGGTCCGGAATGCATAGGTATATGCCAGGGAAACGGTGGTCTTCAGTCCTACCATGCAGACTGCATCCGTCTGTGTGGTAGTAGGGTGGCCATTAATAAAAAAAAGTGTTCAAACTGTCGGTCTCACCCCGTAGAAATATGCGAATAGCAAAAAAACTGAGAAGTACAAAGTTTTGGGCCAATCAAAAAACGTTTTGTCGTTGCGCAAAGCGATTGAAAATTTCATGTGTGTTTATATGGGGCAAATATGACTTTTTTCAGATTTTACGAAAATTTCGTTCTATAGTTTAATTTTTCCAACAAGCTGTTATACAATTCAGGATCAGTATTAAATTATCCCTTCAAAATCGAATTAAAACTCGCCAAAAAAGCGCAAATGCCCCAGACCACTTTTGTGCCAAAAAAAACTAGGTCGTGATTCTCGGATTTATCCCAAATTTTGGGAACGAAACTTCTGCACATTTTGGTTATTATATTTTAAGTGTCGCATCTAAAAATTGGGCAGCACTTACAAAATATTTGAATTTTTTAAATAAATTGTCTTTTATTAGCTTGGGGTCATATGTGACCCCAATTCCAAAAGGGTTAATGGAGTCATATTATTTTTTTCCGAAACCCTAGGCTATTAGGATAAAATATAACATTTAAAAGTAGAAAAGTGATGAATTTTTGATACAAAGTATTTAGAAAGAGTACATTTACAGAATATTTCACAAAAATCCAATTTTTCTCGAAATCCGCAAAAAAAAAATCCTTTTAAAAAAAATTCTGGCAGAGGGATTTACTTAAAAATTTCACATAGTTAATCTGCAACATGTATTTCAGAAAACCTTAAAGTGACAGATTAATTTTTTTAAATTTTGTTTAAGAAAATTTTTTCAAACTTGAAAAAGGAGTTTTAAAAATTTTATCAAAGAAATTTCCAATTTTCGATCTCAATGCGCAATAGGTTAACAACGTGGTAATAAAACAATACTTCATCTCTGAGGAGTTATAAGTATAGAGACCAAAAACGAATGATGGCTTTAATCAATTTCTCAAAGTTGAAAAAAATGCCATCAAATTTCATGACCTAGTTTTTTTTGGCACAAAAGTGGTCTGGGGCATTTGCTATTTCTTGGCGAGGTTTCATACGATTCTGAAGTTTTATAGCCTTTCGAAAGGATAATTTAATACTGATTCCGAATTATGTAACAGCTTGTCGGAAAAATTAAACTATTGAACGTAATTTTCGTAAAGTCTGAAAAAAAGTCATATTTTCCCCATATAAACACACTTGAAATTTTCAATCGCTTTGCGCCACGACTAAACGTTTTTTGATTGGCCCAAACTTAGTATTTCTCAGTTTTTTTGCTATTCGCATATTTCTACGGGGTGAGACCGACAGTTTGAACACTTTTTTTTCCCTCCATATAACGAAGGGCCACCCTAGTGTGGTAGTGTGACCCTGGAAGGTTTTGTAGAATACTCCCGTTTAACCAGCTTTCTCTGTTAGGTATCCTTATACTGCAGGGGCCAAATCACCGCATTCGATATCGAGTAAAATCAATCGAAATTTCATATTTTGGTTTATTATTTGAAGAAGACGGACAAACGCTCGACCACGATTCGTTTTTCTTCTTAAGCAGAGGCCACAATTCTTCAACTGTGAAAAAGAAAAATTATTCTCAGCATTTTATTTTGGGAAATAAAAAAAATGATTTCGATCGAAAAATTTCTATAATGAATGTGGTGATTTGGCTCTATGTTGTGTTCGTCGACACTTCCGCGATTCTATCACAGCTAATTCGATTATTCCATAAAGAAGCACTTGATGAAATATCTTAAGTATGGTGATTTTAATTAACAAATAATTTCAGCTCAATTTGTCCCGATTCAGCAGATAACAAAATTATCTCTTTATATAAAAAAATATATAAATAAAAACAAAGTAAGAAAATTATAGTCCGTCTGGACGGACTACACGATACCCTATACCACGCACATAAATCCTATTTCTTAGGTCCAATTAATTAGATATAGAAAATAAGAATAAACCAAATTTGAGTGGCATTGCTATTAATTTTTTGCCTTCGGATATGAAAAAGATTATATTGCATGCTATATTTATATGGGGACTAGGTCGAAAAATGGACCAATCCTGACCATATTTTGTAAGGTCACTTATTTCTTGGAAAAGCATACACAAACCAAATTTAAGAAAAAATATGTATAATATTTCTGTGTTTTGATAGAATTAAGTGAAAATCGGGAATCAGCTTCATATGGGGGCTATAATAAAAATTGTCCTATAGGGTTAATTTTTGGACTAATAATTAGTGGATATAATAAACATACACAAACGCAATTTGATAGATATCTATGTGATAATTTGGATATTATGGCAATTTAAGTCGATCTCATATGGGTCATAAGTATGGTGACTAGGTCTGAACATGAACCGATTTTCACCAATTTAAATAATGTTCATCATATGACCGATAGAAGCTTATATACCAAATTTCATCAAAGGATATTTATATTTGCGACCTGTAGTTTGGTTACAAGATTTACATGGGCACACAGACGGACATCACTAAATCGGTATCATAAAAGATGGATCTAGGTCAAATATTTTTGATAGTTACAAACATCAGCACAGAGTCCTTATACCCGGCTTCACCACATAGTTGTATAAGGTATAAATAGATGGTTAGTACTTTATTTTGGCAAACTTTTTATTTTAAAAAATTCCAAGCAAGAAAATAGACAACCTTGAAATGCTTTATGAGCCCTAGCCACTAATAATTCGTACGCCATTATAATTATTATTATTAGATAAAAATAATTAAGCTTGAGGCCAAGCTTAATTATTTTTATCTAAAAATTACAACAAAAAGGTCGAAATAACAATCAAGTTTATTATTATTATTATTATTTATTTTAATTTTTTTTTTTGCCAATACAACATTGAAACCATTCTGAAAGGTTGGTTTACTATCTTTAAATTCATACAAATTTACAACACTGTCTGCGAGAGCCTACAAATCTGAACTAAATAGCAGAAAGAAATAAGTTTTTATGAGAAACTGATTTGCTACAGAGGCTAGAATTTCTAGCGTTAATCTAAATATATTTAATAACCTTACTGCTAGTAAAAAAAAAATCGTTAAATTGTAAACTGGCCACCTATTTTGTATTCAAAACTCATACTCACCTTTCTCCTTATTCGTAATACATTTTGAATAATTATAGCAAATTTCTTTTAACCCATTAAACCCATTAAGAAAATTGTAAATTACAGATTTTGTAATTCATTTATTAATTTCAACTTAAGTACAATCAAGGATTTTTATGTTCCTTATATATATGGGGGGTTTCATGTCAAGTGCACCAACTTTTGAAACCGATGTCTTCCGATCGGGATAAAATTTGCACCAGGGTTAGTCCTATTGGATGGTAGTTTAGACACAATTTTTCAATAAGATCGGTCCAGATCTCTCTGAGTTAGAGGGGATCAAAATTTGACATTTTGGCCAAACAGGTGTTTTTTCTCATCCATGTAACTTATTACGTATTGTTCCTAGCAAATTTTCTCCCAAATAGTTTAGATAGCTATTTCTTCAATATTTCGGAAAAAAATACCTAAGAAAAAAAAAAAATTTAGACTTTTCTTTGCTAAATTAAAGCATTTTTTGCCTTTATTTTCAAAAAGGGCATTTTTTTTTTTTTTTTTTCATAAGAAAGCTTAGGATTTTTCCTTTAAGAGCTTTTTGGTCGCTTAGTGGGATGGGAGTGGGATATCTATCAAAATAAATGGTTTGTAACTCAAGACAACGGTTTTTCAATTTTTCACAAATGCGCTATTTTGAATTTTTTCCTATTTATGTCTAAAACCTTACAAATAAAACTTATACTGAGAAACTAGACAAACTAAACTTTCCGAAGGTATGTAACATACCTTCATAACATAACAGAAGAGAAAGGTTATCTGTAACCTGAAAGAGTTATTTGCAATATTTCAATCTGAACACGAGGATGTTAGAATTGGCTTCACGAAATTAACCCAAATGAGGCCAAAACATTGCGTTTTGGCAGAAAGCAGCGGAACTCACACAGTATGCGTTTGCATTTACCATGAAAATGTTAACAGATAATTCGGCAGAAGATTGACACGATTACCGCGATTGCCTTAAATTGACTATGTGTGCTAATGCAACAACTTCATGCCACTTAGGTGAATGTACCAATTGCCCGAAAACCACATTCATCAAAGAAAATTCAATCAACTCTTTAGATCAAGAATATATAGAGGAGGTCAAATTTGATTCTTGGATTCAGACTGACAGATACACATTGAAAACAATCATTTTAAATGTGGATGATTTTGTGGAAGAAATGTGTACAGGATTGCTAAACTTGAGCAACCATGACTTTCAAGGATTTGAACATAAATTTGAAGTCTGGTGAATTCGTTATTTCATATGATTTCGCAGAAAACTATAAATATGTTCTTCAGGATGCCATACAAGCACTCCACTTCAATAACGACCAAGCAACTATATTCACAGTAGTTATTTACTACATGAAAGATGAAAAACTGGAACACAAAAGTATGGCAATCATATCCGACGATTTAAAACATGATACCGTTGCAGGTTATGAGTACCAGAAGAGAATACTAAAATTTCTAAAATCTAAATTTACAGTAAAGAAGGTATACTACGTTTCGGACGGAGCTCCTCAACATTTTAAAAACAAAAGTAGCTTGGCAAATCTTATGGCCCATGAAAAAGATTTTGTAATGCCAGCTGAGTGGAATTTGCATCCTACTGCTCATGGTAAAGGAGCATGTGATGGTATTGGACCAAACCTTAAAAGAAATGCAGCGAAGTATAGCCTCCAGTGCTCTCACCAAGATCGCATCTTAGATGCGACTGCTTTATGCCATTGGGCAAAGAGTTATTGTAAAGAAACTAAAATAGTTTTTAGTAGCAAAGAGGATCATCAGGAAACATTGAAAGCACTGAACAGCAGATTCGATGCTGCGGTAACAATCGATGGCACTGCTCAATACCATGCTTTTATACCGCTTGTCGATGGAAGACTCAAGTTGAAAAAGTTTTCTGCCTCTATTCAAAGCGATTTATTTCCAAAGACAACAAATAAACCAGCAGCGAAATCAACAGCTGAACCTAGTAACGCCAAGAAAGGATTGACAAAAAAACGCAGTAAATAAAGGCGACAAAAAAGCTGCATGAAGGACTGGGTATTTAAAAATTTACAAGACTTAAATACTTCATCAGCTACAATAAATTAAGTATAGAAATAGTTATGATAGAAATGGATCTAATGCAATTAAGATTAAATTTTAATAAATTATTTATCTTTTTATTTTTAATATTATTATTATTATACATTAATTTAATTATTATTAAAAATAAATAAAAAATAATAATTTTTCAACATATCTATAGAAAAAAAAGCGATTTTTTTCCTGCGGTTAACATATTCTGGGTATTACAGTATCGAGGGTATAAAATTTTAGTTAGGTATGTTATATACCTTCGGAAAGTTCAGTTTGTCTAGTTTCTCAGTATAAGTTTTTTTATTGTAAGGTTTTAGACACAAATAGAAAAAAATTCAAAATAGTGCATTTGTGAAAAATTGAAAAACCGTTGTCTTGAGTTACAAAACATTTATTTTGATAGATATCCCACTCCCATCCCACTAAGCGACCAAAAAGCTCTTAAAGGAAAAATCCTAAGCTTTCTTATGAAAAAAAAAAAAATGCCCTTTTTGAAGAAAAAGGCAAAAAAATGCTTTAATTTACAAAAAAAAAAGTCTACAAATTTTTTTTTTTTTTAAGTATTTTTTTCTGAAATATTGGAGAAATAGCTATCTAAACTCTTTGGGAGAAAATTTTCTAAGAACAATAGGTAATAAATTACATGTATGAGAAAAAACACCTGTTTGGCCAAAATGTCAAATTTTGATCCCCTCTAACTCAGAGAGATCTGGACCGATCTTGTTGAAAAATTGTGTCTAAACTACTATCTAATAGGACTAACCTTGGTGCAAATTTCATCCCGATCGGAAGACATCGGTTTCAAAAGTTGGTGCACTTGACATGAAATCCCCCATATATAATAAAAAAAAAATATTATGAACTGTGATTTTGGAACTGCACCCGAACGGGTAAAGTGGCGTATTGCTTATGCTATTTTTTTCTGTTTGAAATTTTGTGAACCTTACTTTTTCAACACGAGAACAACAACACATTGTTCATACAACCATCTTTTTCTGTTATGACATTCTCGGCATCGTTAGGTATTTTTTTATCCTTTTAGGGTAGTGGTTTACAGCAGTAGTTGCAACATCAGAAGTCAGTGACCGCTTGGAAGTGTACAGTTTCTGAGTACGGTTTCGTAAGTAAAAGCAAAAAATATTGCGTAGAAACTCTAGAAAGTCCATTTGTGATCTCTTTGCAATTTTAAACAGCATCCATGCTTTTGCCATAGCAGATTCAACATTGCTGTTAAAAACGACCACCACCATTTCTTTCCTCGGAATTTTAAACGGCCATAATGCACAGCTTGATCGTGAAGGTCAACGCCACCCATTCCTGAAAAATATTGCGCGATCAACCTCGGTTGGCTGACACTTATTTTAGCTTTTACAGTGGAACACCAGCGGTTAGGCATATGTATTGGTTCAATACCTTCGAAATTGGACCCCACGGTTACCGCACTATTGTTTTTCCATTTTTAAAATTTTTTTTTTATTGGTTTTGTTAAACCTGCAGTCAAAATATGTTAAAATGGTGCGTGGTAAAGAAGAAGAAAGCATATATTTAAAAAATTCATAACTGCACTGTATTCTTAATCGGACCGGTTTCTGGCATTTCAGCCTTCATCAGCGATTTATTGAACATTGTGATAATTGTTATGTTTTTTTTTTAATTGAATAGATTGTTTCTATATGAAAATTTTTTCTACTTAGGGCGGCCATGAGGTTTTGAACCATGAACCTTCACATACACTCGTACTTGCACTTTTTGGTCAGTGCTTTAACACACTCACCTAAAGTCAGGCCTACGAGCAGTGTGGTTAGATTCAGTTTTCGTACCATACAGCTTTACTTTGTATTAATTTCAGAAGATACAACTCTGTCAAAACAAACAATCGTTATTTTTGAATTTTGAATATTTTTTACATTTATACTTCTAATTTCCACTATTCTCAGTTTTCGTAAGAGTTGTCATATGTGATGTACGGTTTTGTACATACCTACATATGCACTTTTACATATATTTGAGATGACGCTTTGAAGCGAAGAAATTTTTTGTTTGTTAGATTTATAGTCATTTTTCAGACATATTGCAATTACTTCTCTGTTCCTTTTTGAGTAGTGCTTTTGACTTTAATAGACCTTTCTTTGTTCCTGAATCAAGCACAGTCCCAATAGCTCGAAATCCTCCTTCATATAGTTCAACCAGGAGATTGTCGAAAAGTACATGATCTGAAGGGTAAGGAACATTGTCCAAATATTCAAGCTCTGGATCCAAGTGGTATTTTCGATCTATCTGCGCTTACACCTTTGGCTTCACAGTAATTATCGAACCGGTATAAAAAACCACAAATGATCGTCAGCATCTAATTTTGGAAGCCAAATCTTACTGACTTACTTTTGATGAATTGTTGGGAACAGTGACTACCAAAGTAACATAGCCATACTGACAAAAATTGTTTGAAAGTAGTTTTGATAAGGGTCTAACTTTGTTCATTTTTTTCAGTAGCATATTAGTGTTATCAGCTAAAAATATTCTCAGCAATACCTTCCTCTTCGTCCGTAGTACAACGGGAATCTGGTGGAATAATCGCTCTATCAAAATTGTGATTATCTTCATTTTCCAAACAGTCAAGAGCGCTGTTAAAGTTTTTGAAACGTTTTCCATAAAAACGACGTTTTGATGGCTTTAAATTTAATGTCAGCCTTAAGAAAAATCTAAAAAAATGCATACCTAATGAGCCATTGTACTCAGCTGGGTGGACCGATTTTTTTTTACTCACCTAACCTTGTCCAAAATAATTTTTTTCCGATATAAAAAAGGTTTTATTCTACGCAGTTCAATTGTTACTGGGACTAGCTAATATTCATAAAAGTGATACAGCATTATAAAAAACAAGGCAAAATACGAAGTAACGGAATCATAATTTTACATTTTTTAAGTGTGTTTTTCAAGCGCGGTGTGTTGAATGTAAAACCAAAAGAAACGTTGTCTATTATCTCTTTTATAAAAATTTATGCGACTTTAAATAATGTAATTTTTCTATACTGAATCAGGTACAATGGCTGGCAATGGGTTAACCCAAAGTAACCAATATTTCCCATCACTACTTACAAAACTGAATTTGTTTTATCATTTCTATTTGTATTCCTGTTTAATATAACCGACATGATTTAAAACGAAAAAAAGAGAAAATATTGTTCAACTATTTTATAAATGTAAGCACGTAATTACAAATTTTAATGACATCCTAAATGTTATGCATGGAAAATGTTTTTATATTATTCTTGTTATTTTTCCACATAACAATAAAAATGAAAACTCTATCATTTTATGACAAAAAGAACAAATGGAAAAAAACAACAAAAATACACAAACATTTAATCAAAACACATACATACATGCTCATATAGATCCATGAATAATATTCACACATGAATATACTCGTACTCGTACTCGTACTCATACTCGTTCTCGTTTGTATGGCGACTGTATGAATGTGTGTTTGACTTGAACGCGTAATTTCCTTGTGATTATGATTTCCGGTATGCGTGTCTCTTATATCAACTTTATACACTTTTTCTTTTTTGCTGTCGTTGTTGTTGTTGTTTTGTAACAGACAGGCATGCACATTAATTTTCTAACAAAAGCACACGCAGTTTCTCTATACATTATCCAGAAAATTACAAAAACAACAACAAAAATAAATTAAAGACAATTTTCATTTAAATGCTATATTTACATCCATCATAACTATAATTACAATTATTCAAAAACAAACTCTATCAAAGACTGCGTAGAACCAAGGAGCTCAAAAGAAAGTAAAAGTATTCAAAAGAGACTTTGTGCAAAACTTCAGCGCCATGTGACGTAGATCTGAAATTAATTGTTTCAATTTGTTTGTTAAAAAATATATTTGAAAGAGGAGTGGTATATAAGAAGAAGTCGCCCTATGAAATACCATACAATGTTGGCATTTTTTAGTTGAAGGAGTTTGAATATTAGTAAAAACAAATATTTAGTGGAACGAAAAGTTCATTATAGTTGATTGCATCTGATTTTAAATGTAATTTTTTGATATATTGGAAAAAAGTGTGAAACCACGAATTTAACTTATACGAAATCGGATATTCTAAACTGTTGATCAGAGGAGGTAGAATCTATTGTACAGGACTTTTTCAATATTATATTTGTAGACAATATGTCTTAGTATAGGGAGCAGGATAAGACACGTTTGGGCAAAAAGGTGAAAAAAAATCCACAAAAATGCTCGAAAAAGCCCACTGGCGGCTGTTAAATATAAAAATTAACGTGTAAAATGGATTTGCCGACCCAAGAAACTCCCGGTATACACATTTTCAATAATTTGTTAACACTTGAATGAGTATTATGTCATGAGAATATCTTCATCGAAATTTTGACAGGCTCGGAAATGATTTTAGAGGTATGGTTCCTTGGGCAAATGTACTAGTAATGGCCCATAGTACCAGAATCGTGATGAACACATGAATTAAAAATAATTGACCCACCCTATATTACATATATGAAAAAAAAAATATGTTTCAGCCCTTCTTGTATAAAATAAACAGCAGATGACTTCTTTTTCTGATGTGTGGACGGATGCCCTCGTTCATTGTTTAGTACCCGCTACATCTCCATTCATTAGACAAAAATATGTATATCAGTTTAAACATTCTTTGTGACGTGGATCAAACATTTCAATAGTTCCATTACAGTCGTTGAAATTGATGTCGATGTTGCTACACAAATTTCGTACAATTTATACTACGTTAATACATTCTCATTCAACCCAATTACGAATATTCTCAAGGAATTTCTTTCTGACGGAAAATACTTTCCTCGAGAAAAAAATCCTCCAATTATAAATTCCGCGTGAACAAAAAAATTAAATCGAATTTCGAAGCCAGTTGTTTTGCTTATTGACAATTAATTTTCTATTTTTTTTTTGTGTGTGCAAACGAAAATAAATTTATTTTAAAGAAAAATTAAATAAAAAATGAATGGCATAGCTATGATGCGAGCACTCGTGGAGGAAATTGGTGTTGTAGAACAACAACAACGAAATGGCTAAAGGATTGCTAGAAATCAATTGCGGACGGAATCTGTGGAAAACACAATCAATGCCTGAATTGGCTCTCATTAAACTTCAACAAAAGTTGAAGTTTGGGTTTATTTGTGGTCTTCAGCCTACAAGATTAATAAAATATTAATTTTTTTATTTAAATTTTTTTTTTATTAAAATACTTCTTACATTTTTATATAAACTCCCGTCTGTTTTGCAAGGGAAATTTTTTGAGGGAATAAACCAAATTCAAGTGCATTGAGAATAACTACTTTTTTCCCCTTGAATTTTTTTCCGAAGGAATTTTTATTCATAATAGGGGAAAAGGGAGAAGTGAGAAATTTCATGCGGTATTTTTGTTTAGAATTGGGTTGATTATCAAGTAGTCCCAGCCTTAAAAATTGTAACTTATTATGAGAGGGTTCTGTTAAAATTTTTATTGGAACCACACATCTTAAAACATTCTCATTTGAATGTTGATTATTCTGGAATATTTTAATAAATGCAAATTATATTTTTAATGTGACTGGCTACTCTGTTTTAAATGAATAAAAATATTCTTCTCTAAGTAAAAAACTGCTTTAAAAATGAAAACGAATCTATTTTCTATACACAATATCACTATGCGGTGAGAGCATAATGTGTTTTTGCTGATGTTTGTAACTACCAAATCGACTCAGAAGAAGATTTTGAGTCGGTTTAGCGATGTCAGTGCGTATGCCTGCCAATTTGTCCGTCCGTCCGTCCGTCCGTCCGTCTGTGTATCCATATCAAAATCTGTAATCAAACTACAGGTCACAAATGTGAAAAAATAACTGATAAAATTTAGTCTGCCTATTTGCCCGTCCGTCCGGTCGAAAAATCGACCAGTGACTTTCGAATTTTTTATAAATTAGCGGCAAACAGTTATAACTTAAAAATAAGGCAATTCTGGTATTTTACACCTTTGTAAATCTTAATAATTTTTGGATTGGTTCAATTCATGTTTTTTGTTGTTGTTTTCTCCTGTAACGCAAAACTATTTTTAAACAAAAAAAAAAAAAAAATTAAGCTCGAATGCTCAGAAAAAATTTAAAAAAAATCCAAAACACTAATTTAAACTTGTATGAGAGCAATAATTTAAATCAAAAATAATTTGAACGCGTTCGCTGTATTTGTTGCTGGGATATGTGAGATTAAAATCCACTGGTCGATTTTTTGGCCACCGGCTGGATGCAATAAACAAAAACGCATTGTTTACATTTTTATAAAACAGCTGTAATTGACACTTTGTTTTAATTAGTTTTATCGCTTTGATCTTATGTTTATTATGTTATGTTATGTTCTAGTTCCTTTAGTTCGGGTTAAGTGTTCGCAAACTTTTAAGTTGTAAAATGTATCGGCAGGAATATATCACGCAAGCAGAAATAGAACGATTGGTCAACGAAAGTAGTGATGAGGATGAAAGCGCAACACTTATTCGTAATGCCAATAGTGTTGACCTGGTGATGTTGCCGCCGGATAGAGTAGTTGAACTAAGCGATATTGAAGATATCGACGAAAACGAGCTAGTTTTAAGCGACCCAAGTGCGATAATGCCAGGTGAAGTTGCCGGTAGCATCGAGGTTGTATGTGATTTTAATGATTGCAACACAAACAAGCCTGATCGTGCCGACGATGATGATGTTTCCCACGTTGCCGATGACAACGGTAATATGCCGGCCAAACAACCTAAGAAAGGCACTAAAAAGAACGCACATGTACGAAGCTACATTGATTTCTACCGAGTAGTTTAAGTGCGGCTGGAAGTGGGTTAAAATCTGTAATCTGTACAGGTCGCAAATATAAAAATAATTGACCAAATTTAATATACAATCTTTTATCGACCACAGGAAAAACACTATTTAAATTGGTGAAAATCGGTTAATGTTCAGGCCTATCCCCATATACATATAACCTCTATCAGACCAACTGAAATGGTCGTAAGAAACAGATGATAAGATACAGACGAAAGATACATTAGGGTAGCCCTTCATTATATGGAGGAGAAAAAAGTGTTCGAATTTAAAGTCTCACCCCTTAGAAATATGCGAATAGCAAAAAAAACTGAGAAATACAAAGTATTGGGTCAATCACAAAAAATTTAGAGGTGCCTCAATGCAACTGAAAATTTCAAGGGGAAAATATGACTTTTTTTCAGATATTACGAAAATTTCGTTCTATAGTTTACTTTTTTCGACAAGTTGTTATATAAATCGATTTCAGCACTAAATTATCTCTTTAAAAAACTATATAACTTCAAAATCGAATAAAACCTCGCCAAGAAATAGCAAATGCACCAGACCACTTTCGTGCCAAAAAAAAACTAGGTCGTGATATTTAACCGAAATTTTTTCAACTTTAAGAAAATTAATTAAAACCATAATTTTTTTTGGTCTATACCTATGAGCACTCAGGCATGAAGTATTGTTTTATTACCACGATTTTAACCTTTTGCGCCGTGATACCAAAAATGGAAAATTTTTTTGATAAAATTTTGAAAACTCCTTTTTTAAGTTTTAAAAAATTTTCTTAAACAAAATTTAAAAAAATGGATCTGGCGCTTTAAAGTTTTGTTAAATTCCGCCAGAATTTTTTTTTACAAGAATTTTTTTTGCGGATTTCGAGAAAAATTTGTTTTTTTTTTAATATTTAGTAAATGTATCCTTTCTACATACTTTGTATTAAAAATTTATCAGTTTTCTACTTTTAAATGTTATATTTCATCTTTCGGAAAAAATTATATGACCCCATTATCACTTTTGGACTTGGGGTCACAAAGCTAATAAAAGACAATTTATTTAAAAAATTCAAATATTTTGCAAGTGCTATTCAGTTTTTAGATGCGACGCTTAAAATATAATAACGAAATGCGCAAGTCTTCCATGCTAACAATTTTGAACAAATCGAACAACGCTAACCCATTTCTTGCCGAGGCCTAACTTTGAAGTTTGGCATATTTAAAAATATTAATTGTTCTAATAAACCAGATTAAACCCTACTATGGGTTGAGAAATGAGATGAATAGTGCTGTCACAAAAATGGTCTGGGGCACTTGGTATTTCTTGCGAGTTTTTATTCGATTTTGAAGTATGTAGTTTTTTAAAGAAATAATTTAGTACTGAACGACTTGCCGAAAAATTAAACTATAGAACGAAATTTTCGTAAAATCTCAAAAAAAAAGTAGTATTTTCCCCAGATAAACACACTTCAATTTTTTAGTCGCGTTGAGGCACCTCTAAATTTTTTAATTGGCGTAAAACTTTGTATTTCTCACTTTTTGCGACTCGCATATTTCAAGGGGGTAAGACCGGGAGTTTGAACACTTTTTTGTTAAGGGCCACCCTAATATACATATATATATATATCGATACAATTTGGTGTATGTGTCTGTTATATCCTTTAATCACTTAAATCTATCAAAAAACAAAAATATTGCATAGATTTTTTACTAAATATGGTCATGATCGGTCCATTTTTGACCTAGTCTCCATATAAAAATAATATCAGATTTGAACTTTTTCGTATCTGCACGCCACAAAATAATAACTCTAATACAAAAATTAGGTTTATGCTTATTTTCTATATCCATTGTTGCATCAGCAAAGTTGGATCCAAAACCAAACTTTAGGATCAAACTTTAATATTCTTATTAAAGTCTGTAGTTGTCCTAGATGAAAAAGCAGAAATTATATAAAAGGCAATGGCACTGCGTGGCAGCTAACTTTTTCTCTATAATTGGCTTATAAAACCTGGTTGAAAAAAAATTTTTTTTTACGATATCAGATCTCTTTTATAAATCTACACATAGATTCAGCAAAATTATTTCGAATCTCCTTTTAGGTATTTTAGTCCTTGAGTTATTATTTAAAGCATTAAGACTAAAAAATTATATTCTTATGTACCTGACGCTTTACTATATCTGAAAAAAAATAAAGATATAGTAAGTGACCAAGTCGAATTTATAAGACAAATCACTCTTGGGCGCACAAGATCTTGATTCCATGTATATATTTTATTTTTATTTTTTTCTTTTATTTCTTTTCTTTATTAATTTCCTGTACAACAAGACATGTCTTATAATTAAAGTACAGGATTTTCATCGTTCAAAAATTCGCCTGTACCTGTATTTCCACTACTAGCTCACGAAATAAAAAGTTTTGTACTAATATTTAAGCAGTCACTATTTTCGAATAATCTTATATATTAAAAGAATTTATGAATAAACTTTGCATTCAAGATTTTTTTCAATATTTTTCTTCTCTCAAACCTCTATAACTAGAGTTCTAATTAACGTACGCTGTTGACATATGTCTAAGAACACTCAGTGGATCAAGCTCCTTCTTTATTAACTGCTATTAACTGCTTAAATTCGTTGGGTTTGAGAAAAGTTATGCGTGGAGAATCAACTTTACTTTTACTGTACGTTAACTTATCTTGCCATATTTTGGCATTACTGTACGTTAACTTCTCTTGGCAAATTCGTTGAGTTTGAGGAAAGTTATGCGTGGACAATCAACTTTACTTTTACTGTACGTTAACTTCTCTTGGCATATTTTGGCATTACTGTACGTTAACTTCTCTTGGCAAATTCGTTGGGTTTGAGGAAAGTTATGCGTGGACAATCAACTTTACTTTTACTGTACGTTAACTTCTCTTGGCAAATTTTGGTATTATATTGTAAAAATTAATATAATATAATATAATATAATGCTGCGGAGCAGCAGGGGTCCTCTAGTTATGCTTTAAAAGTTTTTGAAAAAGATGAAAAAACTAATTTTTATAAGCTAGATTATTTACATCTGTGTAATGGTTGACAATCTGAAATTTTCTCGGAGCTTCTGCCATGACCTTTCAATGAATTTTATATTAAGGGTCTTGAGCTCTTTTTGTATTTTTCGAATTATATTGTTAACATTTTTTGGACGCCAGCTATTTCTATATATACACTCTGCCTCAAATGCATTTTAAGACTCATCGCAGAGCGCAGATTGTAATAGCGCACGGAGTATAAATGCGCATGCGTCACTGCCTACAAGTTATGCGTTAAGTAGTTGTGGTTTAGTTTAGAAGCGAAGATCTGTAATTAAATTTAACGCAAAACGAAAGACACAAATGTCTTTGTGTGGAAGAGATACGCTAGAAGATGGTCAGCGAATTAGAAGACCTTTTTCATATAGGATACCTGAATTTATTGAGAAAGTAAGAAATTTCGTAACAATCGATCACTGAGAATGATGGAGGAGTCTTTAAACATCAACAAATAAACAATTCGGAATATCCTGGATGAAGATTTGGGCAAAACAAAAAATTATACTAAATTTGTTTGTTACACGATAATGCACCCAGTCACATCTCAATTATTGTTCGTCGATTTAAAAAAAAAAAATAATAATAATAATAATGTCTGTGTGTTGACCCATCCACCGCAATCACCTGATTCAGCACCCTGTCACTACTTTTTATTCCCAAAACTTAAAATGAAGGTAAAATGGCATTATTATGAGGACAAATGGACCATACAAGGAGCTTCCACATGTGCTTTGTAGGCTATTGGGCAAGTGATTTATAACAGGCGTTCGCTTCATTAATAAATCGCTGGAAGGTGGATTGAAATTGTATGTGCTTATTGTGAATAAAAATTTGCCTAAAATGTTTCAGTCGGTCTTAGTTGGAGAATCACATAAGCATTTGCTTTCAAGTTTCTGATTTTAACTGGTTCAGTGATATCTCACTCACTTATGGCTAACCATAATTACAACCTTTCATAGGGGCTACATCTTACAAATATAGTGGGATTTTTTTGTTTGCTCCATGACTCCTCAAAATAATGTTTTGACTGACATTCCTTGTCTTCAACTGTAAAGTAAGAATTTAGGAGAAAGCGAAGTAGAATAGTTTTGCGAGAGTTAATGCAACCTGCAATTTATCACCCATTTCAATTTATCTAAGTGATGGCACATTATTTTATTCCGAATTTTTGACTATTATAATATAAATTAAAAAAATTAAAAAAAAAAATTTTTTTATATTTAAATTTTTCCATGAAAAAACGTTTTTAGGTAAAAAAAATATACATTTTTTTTTTTTTTTTTGTTAAAATACAATTCTTAAAAGTTGACGATAAAAAGACTTATAAAAACACTATGTTGTGTGAAAACTTTGCAACTTTACAACCTTATCATTCGACTTACAACAACTAAATATATTTAATAGCATATTATAAGACAGACTATGTACTCCTCTTATACCAGGTCAATTAGTTCAAAATGTACAAGCGAAATGATAACTAATATATGCCCAACAACATATGTTTACTAAAACGCTGTCAGTAGTGTGCCTTATGTATTTTTTGTTATAAAATAACTGCAAATGTCATTTTTGATGACACATGCATATGTATGTTTGAAATGTCTTTGACAGTTTGTTCGATGTGAAGTAGACTTCATAACGCGGCGCTTATCAAACACCATAGAAAATTTAAAAAAATAATAAAACTAACTTAACCACCCTTGTTTTTTTTTTTTTTGTATTTGGTAACAACTCTCAACCTTGTCAAAAAGTGTGTGTGTGTGCGGTTGGGTCGAGTTGATAAAGGTCATACCAGCCTATTGCACTATCATTATTTTGCTATTTAGTAATTGTTGTTTTGTAGTTTCAATTTTTTCTTACAAAACTACAATTAGCTTAGTTCTTTTTATGTAAAAAGTTTTTTATTGTTTTTTTTTTTCATAACCGGCTTTTACAAAAGGACATTATAGGCAAGAACACAAAAACTACTTACGTTCATTGTTAAATGTTATATTGTTATTAATGGATTGTCAATGGGGTGCTGGTACAACCTACATTTTTGTTTCTTTCCCTGCACTGTATTTCTCATGTCATCTCCACTTGCTTTCTTTTATTTTCTATTCCTATTTTTCTTAATCTATACATCATTGTGCTTGGGCACAATGCATCATCAATATTATCAAATCCTTTCTATATTCTAAAGACTAATACACATTTACCACCAACTAATATTGTTTTTACATTTTCTTGCCGCAGCAGGAGTTTTGATTTAAACACAGTTTTTTGATTCAATTCTTATGTTAAATTTCTATACACGGTTTTCGATAACTTTTTTTCGTACAACATAAATCCATTCATCACCCATAGTTTTTTCAATGTTCTATGTACAGCAATTTCGCAGTGTAATTAACCTTCTAATGCTTATATATCTTTGTTCTTAGCTTAAACCTGAAGCACATTGTTGGCTTTACAAAAAATACAGATGAGATTTTAATTCATATAATATTAAGATGAATGGCTGCAAAATACTAAAGAAATGATTAAGAAATATATTTCACAAGCCAGTGATGTTAAAAAATCTAAATATATTTTGTTAGATTTGACGTAATTTTTCAGACATATTGCAATTAATACTGTAATTAATATGCAAATTTAAATTTTGTTTAAATGGTGCGTGGTAGAAAAGAATAAAGCATATATTTCAAAAATGCATAACTACACTATATTCTTAATCGGCGTTTCAGCCTTCATCCGCGATTTATTGAACATTGTGGTAATTGTTATGTTATAATTGAATAGATTGTTTCTATATGAAATTTTTATTTTATTTCATTTCGTATACTTTTGAGTGCCATCCATTCAATCCATAAACAAGAATAATTTTGTATATTTAACTTTCTATAAAAATCTAAAATTTTAAAAACTCTGTAATATTCAAAATAGCATTTTGAAGGTTAAAATTAAGGAGTTCACAGTTTCAGTTCTAAAATTTTTCTTATATATATTTTTCTCTTTGCTGGCTCAGGTTATTCAAAAACATATTCTATCGCTACCTCAGGATATCCTACAGCATGTTCTCTAGCTTAAGCTATTCTAAAGATTTGCAAACGCTAGCTAAAGTGTTTTTATAGAATAGGCAATCGCTAGCACAAAATGTTGTAACGAATAGGCAATCGCTAGCTGAAGCTGTTCCAAGTAGTAGCAAGGTTCAGAAAATACACACATGAAACACACAATGTTCTGTTCAAAAGCAGCCAACACATATATTTATTTTCAAATCAATTATGTTTGTTTTTAAATTTTCTTCGGTGCCCAACACAACCATGACTGTGTTCGTTTTAATATTTCGTTATTTACACGAACATTTTTGTATCACGTACTTTTTGTTTCAATCACACATAAAGCACACATTTTTGAGTGTTGCTTTATTTGAAGTTCATGTTCTGGTACGTGTACTAAAAAAAAAAAAAAACAGAACATGTACAATAAACAGGTTCGAGTTCAGTTATATTTTAAGTTGTGTTGTGGCTCGTGTAGTAAGAAAAAACAGAACATGTACAATAAACAGGTTCGAGTTCAGTTATATTTTAAGTCGTGTTTAAAATATAACTGAACTCGAACCTGTTTATTGTAAGTCGTGTTTAAAATATAACTGAACTCGAACCTGTTTATTGTACATGTTCTGTTTTTTCTTACTACACGAGCCACAACACGACTTAAAATATAACTGAACTCGAACCTGTTTATTGTACATGTTCTGTTTTTTTTTTCATACACGTACCAGAACATGAACTTCAAATAAAGCAACACTCAAAAATGTGTGCTTTATGTGTGATTGAAACAAAAAGTACGTGATACAAAAATGTTCGTGTAAATAACGAAATATTAAAACGAACACAGTCATGGTTGTGTTGGGCACCGAAGAAAATTTAAAAACAAACATAATTGATATGAAAATAAAAATATGTGTGTGTTGGTCTAAGTTATGTGTGTACGAGTTTTTTATTCAGTGTGTGTTTTTTTCTGAACTCTGAGTAGTAGGCAAGCTATTGTAACGAATATTCTAACGCTATCTCAGGCTACCGGAAAGAATATGCTATCTAGTTAACTCGAGCTGTTCTAAAGGACAATATACTATCGTTAGCTCAAGTTACTATAAAGAAGAATATTCTATTACTAGCCCAAACTATTCTAAAGAAGTAAATTATATCACTACAGGAAGGTGTTATTAATATGAATATTCATATTCCGTCATTAGCTCAATCTTTTCTACAGAAGATTACTCTATCGCTAGTACAAGCTACACTAAAGACGAATATTCTGTAGAATAGCTATATTACAGAAGAATATTCTGTCGCTAGCTCAAGCTACTCTAAAGAAGAATATTCTAACGCAAGCTTATATATCCTAAATAATATTCTATTTAGCTAGCTCCAGCTATTATAAATAAGAATATTCTTTCTCAAGCTACATTAAAGAGGAATACTCTATCGTTAACGCAAACTATTAAAATCGCTAGCTCCAGCTATTCTAAGAAGAATATTCTATCGCTAGATCAAGCTACTCTAAGCAAGAATATTCTTTTGCTACCTCCAGCTATTCTAAATAAGAATATTCTATCGATAGTCCAAACTAGCTCATGATATTCTAAGGAAGAATATTCTATCCCTAGGTCTAACTCTTCTAAGAAGAATATTCTACCGCTAGCTCCAGCTACTCTAAAGAAGAATATTCTAACGCAAGCTTAGGTTATCCTAAATAATATTCTAATTAGCTAGCTCCAGCTATTATAAATAAGAATATTCTTTCTCAAGCTACACTAAAGAGGAATATTCTATCGTTAACGTAAACTATTAAAATCGCTAGCTGCAGCTATTCTACGAAGAATATTTTATCGCTAGATCAAGCTTGTCTAAGCAAGAATATTCTTTCGCTAGCTCCAGCTTTTCTAAATAAGAAGAATATTCTATTCTAATGAAGAATATTCTATCTCTAGCTCCAGCTATTCTAAATAAGAATATTCTATCGCTAACTCAAGCTACTCTGATGAAAAATATTCTATCGCTATTCTAAGCTAGAATGTTCTATCGCTAACTCAAGCTACTCTAAAGAAGTATATTAAATCGGTAGCTCCAGCCCTTCTAAAAAAAATATTCTATCGCTAGATCCAGCTCTTCTAAGCAAGAATATTTTTCGCTTGCGCAAATTATTAAAAGGAAGAAGAATATTCTATCGCTAGATCCAGCTATACTAAAGAAGAATATTCTATCGCTAGATTAAACTAGCTCAAGCTATCCTAAATAAGAATATTCTATAGCTAACTCAAGCTATTCTAAGCTAGAATATTCTATCGCTAACTCAAGCCACTCTAAAGAAGAATATGCTATCGCTAACTCTAGCTACTCTAAAGAAGAATATTCTATCACGAACTCAAGCTACTTTTAGGAAGAATATTCTATCGCTAGCTCCAGCTATTGTAAAGAAGAATATTCTATCGCTAGCCCAAGCTATTCTAAACAAGAACATTCTATCCCTAACTCAAGCTACTCTGAAGAAAAATATTCTATCGCTAGTGCAAACTTTTAAAAGGGAGAATAATATTCTATCGCTATCTCCAGCTATACTAAAGAGGAATATTTTATCGCTAGATTAAACTAGCTCAAGCTATCTAAAGAAGAATATTCTATCACGAAATCAAGCTACTTTAAGGAAGAATATTCTATCGCTAGCTCCAGCTATTGTAAAGAAGAATATTCTATCGCTAGCCCAAGCTATTCTAAACAAGAACATTCTGTCGCTAACTCAAGCTACTCTGAAGAAAAATATTCTATCGCTAGTGCAAACTTTTAAAAGGGAGAAGAATATTCTATCGCTAGCTCCAGCTATTCTAAAGAAGAATATTCTATCGCTATATAATTTTTTTCGCTAGCTGCAGCTATTCTAAATAAGAATATTCTATCGCTAGCGCAAATTAACTCAATTTATTCTAAGGAAGAATATTCTATCTCCAGCTCTAACTCTTCTAAATAAGAATGTTCTATCGGTTACTCAAGCTACTCTAAAGAAGAATATTCCACCGCTACCTCCAGCTGCTCTAAATAAGAACATTTATCGCTAGCTGCAGCTATTGTAAAGAATAATATTCTATAGCCAGCCGAAGCTATTCTAAATAAGAACATTCTTTCGCTACAGCAAGCTATTATTAAGACGAATACTCGATCCCTAGATATTCTAAGTAAGAATATACTATTGCTAACTCAAGCTACTCTGAAAAAAAATATTCTATAGTTAGCGCAAACTATTAAAAGGGAGAAGAATATTTTATCGCTAACTCCATCTGTTCTAAACAAGAATACTTTATCGCTAGATCAAGGTAGTCTAAGCAAGAGTATTCCTTGGCTAGCTCCAGCTATTCTATTCTAAATAAGAATATTCTATGTTCATGCTATTCAAAAAAGGAAGAGTATTCCATCGTTAGCTCAAGCTATTCGAAAGCTCAAGCTACTCTAAGCAAGAAATTTATATCGCTACCTCAAGCTACTCTTAAGAAGAACATTCTGTCGCTTGCTCAAGATATTCTAAATAATATTCCATCGCTCGATTCAGCTATTCTAAGGAATTTGTAAAATCGCTACCATAAAAATATTCTACGTATAGCTAACACAAGTAAAATAAAATAAAATTAATAAAATATATGTATATTTTTACCACAACAGCAATACCCGGCTGCCATTTAGTTGCCACAACAAATCGTTATGTTCAGTTATGTCTAGTAAATTGTGAATACCCTTAATATGTATATGTGAGGATATGTTTTAATTAACACTTCGTTGTCATCATTGTATAGATTGTATCCTTCGTAGGTATGTTTTTGTGTGATGAAACTTTGAAAAATTAGAACACAGCTGGAGTTGATTGTTATTGAAAAACTGCAAGTGGAATTTTATTGTAAAACTTTACGAGCTAAAAAAAAATACAAAAGAAATTAAATATTGAATAGTAATGAAAACAAAATAGATATAAAACAAATTTCATTTTACAAAAAACAAAAAGATACAAATGAAAAATAAACCAATATTTAAATTTATTTACAATTGTTGCAATTGTTTTAATTAATAATTAAAGCGGATATATTAAATGGATAAACATTTAAACCCATAATTGGGTCACGTTGATGTGTATTGAATAGCAGAATTCTGATATTTATATCTATGAAAACATCACTAAAATTGCAATCACAAATCACGCACTCATTAAATTCATTTAATTTATCATCAAGTTGATAACAATTGTTATAAATTTCCGTTTTAATGCTACAAGAAGAATCGCAGAAAATGAATTTGCTGTCTAAATGAAATCAATGATAAATATATTCATGCAAAAAATATATGTGTGGCTGCCAGAAATTAAATGGGAAGCATGTGTGCGTTATGTAACATAATGCACATGTACACACACACTCATAGATATACCATATGCATATTCTGAATATACTTACACATCTACTTGATCATGTAACGGGTTTAATACTCTTTACATATAAATAAGTACGATTTATAAATTTAAATGACAATTTCAATTTCAATTATAGTAGTTTCATTAGTAGATTTATTCATGGCTGAAGTTTTTATATTAATTTTTAAAATATATTAAAATGTTTCTGTGGTCATTAACTTAAATATAAATTTCCAACAAAAAACAAATACACACACACACGCTCATAAGCTTAAACTTAAACGATTTAAAGCGAAATCAACAAACAATGCACTGAACAAATCGGATGATAATTTGAAAGCCGATTATATATAAACAGATAAATTTAAGTCATTGCAAATCCATTCAACCCATTCTGTCATTTACATATATACAAAATTTCGCTTTGATTATGTTTCCATTATAATTAAATATATATATTTTTTTTTCAAACATTAGGATTAGATTAATAACGGAATTTGTTAGTTAATTTGAGAATTTTTTTTTACATATTTAATAAAATATTTCATTTAGAGATTAGTTACAATTGGGTAGAGAAGGGAGGCTTCTTGACCAAAAAATATGACAGAAGCTGTTATATTTTGCTTTAGGAAATATGTTTTTATGTGTTTTGTTTAGGAAATCGGGGAAACCGATTTCATGTATTATGCCCCGTATTTCTGCAGAAGGAGTGAGTTCGAGAAAAATCTTGAAATATATAAACTGTTTTAATAATGAAACCATTGAAGTCCGACTTTTGATATCTTTTATTTAATTGAGGTTACATTTACGCTTACAAAAAAGATAATTGTTATAGTTCTTACCACTAACGAACATTTTCTGGAAACCCATCTATTCGGGATTTTATAGTGGAACAAGTAGTCAATATCCGTTTCCACTTTTTGTGATACCTTTTTTGTGCTCTTCAACTCCCTTGCCACAGGACTTAATTCCTTTGCACCAACTGTATATTCTCTGCATTAATAGGAACTTTTTTGAAATTCTTCTGCTTTTGGGTCATAAACATTTCCTCGAGTATTGGCAATAGAACAATTTTGCCCAGAAGCTGCAAAAATCTGCCAGTACATACTTTTCGTCGTTCATTATGCAGCAGCAGTATTTTTTTTATGAAACTTGTTTTCAATTTCAGTGGTCTGTTTTTACTTTCTAAATTATTTGCAACGTTCCTGTCTGTAACTTTTTGGATTTTCTATGTTATCAAACCTGCACTGGCCTTAACTTTTCGCAGAAAATGGTCTGAACACTGAGCTAACTGGGTTTCTTTTCCACCAGGTGTATTGAGACTTCTTGTCTAATTTCTCGGCCTTAAAAACACCACGTGGATCTTTCTTCCTTCCCTTACCATATTTCCTGTCAGTGGCCAAATTCTCCTCATCGTTTCTAATAACATTGGAAGCAGTTTGAGGGCAGACCTTTGATGCTTTGACCAACAAAACAATTTAATAATTTTAGCACCCACTTTTATTTCATCACTCATTTTAATCAAAAAAAAAATAAAAAATCACCAAATGTTTGCGAAAAAAATTAGGAGAAAAACGTGTGTTAAGATTTTTCCGATCTCCCTCCTCATGGTACTGTATAGTGCAAATCTGTCATGTTAGAAATTTAAAAAAAAATTATTTATTTTTCCAAATGAATTTCATGGCCTTCAAAGTAAATTTCCTCCGATATAATGCAGTTATGCCAACGTTATTTTCAATCCTCGAAACAGTCATTGAGAACGAATTACCTTCAAAAGAGGCAAAGAATCAGCTTTTATAACCCATTTCTTTCTTTTCGGTTAGCAGTCATGTTTTTTCAAAGATTTTTGCAAACTAGTCGCATTGCCAACTTGAATAGACTTCTCGTCACTATCGTTGTCGTGATTAATCAAAATAGAGTTCTTGTTGACTGGTGTACCGCATCAATAATGCGGATTAAACAATCTTTATTTGACTAAGTACCCCATAAAGTTCCGTTTCACTGGCCCAACTCGAGTTTTGCACAAGATATGGCAAGAAAGTGACTTGAAGGCCCAATGGAAAGTCTTTGGTCTACCCAAGCTCAAAATATCTCCTAGTGATCCCGCTTCAATGTGTTTGATCGTTTCTAATTCCGCTATGCTAAACGTCAACGTAAAAAGTTGCACACCATTGCCTTCAATGCCTTGCAAAAGCGCACCCGGGAAGATGGTACAACCCGCAATATCAAGAAGGAAAAAAATAAATGATTCGTGAACTAAGGCATTAAGAAGGATGCTGCCAAGAATGAAGTTTTTGACAGTTACAAAGTAGTGGAGTACTGTGATTCTTTAAAATAGAATCTAATGTTCGAAATCAACTTAATCCACCAGAAAACTAAATTTCGAAGGCCATGTAAAATATGCATTGCTTATCAGAATGTGCGCGGACTTAATACGAAGCTTGCTAACCTTTATAATATTAGTTTTGATTTGGATTTCAAAGTTGTCGTACTTACGGAAACTTGGCTTCGCAGGAATATACTTGATGCGTAGATTATGTCGAGTAAATTTCAAATATTTCGACGTGATAGACTATTAAAGGCTGGAGGCGGGGTTCTAGTAGCTATAAATAGTAAGTTTACCTCAATTTTGGTTGAATTTGATGATATAGTATTGAATTCATGTGTGTGAAAACCATTTTCCCGAGTAAAACTACTTATATCAATTGTTTCTATATTCCCCCATGCTCTGTTAATGCGATTTCCTCTGTAAGTAATTGCCTGAAACGTGGTGACTCACTTCTAATACTTGATTTCAATTTACATAACGTATTATGGCATTATTCGTTTGATTCCTTATCTTTTATTCCATCTACGACATTTCCCTTTTATGATACACTTCTTGAGAGTATATCTGAGCTGGCGGAATTTCAAATAAATAGTGTTTTAAACTCGAACAAAAAACTAATGGATCTAGTTTTTGTGGATAATGTTGAAAGTTTTGTAGTGAATTGCATTGACCCAATATCCTTACCTGAAGATCGATATCACCCGAGCGATATCTTGGTATAATGATTGATGTGGGCCAAGAAGTGCCTATAACGGGGCTAAATACTGCGATGAGTAAATCATTTTTCTTTAATCGTACTAATTATAATAAATTGAATGAACTGCTTTGTCATATTGACTGACAATCGGCTCCTTAATACTTGCACCATGGACTTTCTTTTGGTAAAATTTTATGATATTTTGAGCGATTGATCTAAATGCATTCCACTTTCCCATCAGAACTTTGAGCATACTGGTCCTCCGTGGAATTCAGAGGAATTGGCGAGGCTTAAAAACTGAAACTCTCGCCTTTTTAAAACATACGCAGAATCCGGTTCTAATTTAGATTATGCTAAATATTCTACCGCTCGCGCTAACTATAATTTACTGAGCAATAATTGCTATATGAGGTATTTGGATAATTTAAAATCAAACTTCGCTAATAACCCAAAGTTCTTCTTTGACTTTGTACGTGTTGAACGCAAATGTTCGTCGTTCCCGCCTACAATGTTTTGCAATGATAATTCATCCTCTGATTATCTTGATATTACGAATATGTTTGCTGATTTTTTTTCCAGTCCACGTATAGTAATTCTATTTCAACTACTTTAACCGTCGCTAGTTATCGATATATAATAAAAGTTGCAGCGGTATCAAATATTACGCTCTTTGATACGGAAACTGTTTTAAATTCTCTGATTTAGTTGAAATTTTCATACAAGCCTGGTCCTGGTGATGTTCCTTCTTGTATTTTCAGAAATTGCTCTCAAATTCTAAATGTGCCCATAACGTGTATTTTCAACAGTCTTTTGCAAATTGCTTATTTTCCTACTGCTTGGAAAGAATCATTTATTATAACTTTGTATAAATCAGGTGGTAAGGCGAATGTACTTAACTAAAGGGGAATTGCTAAGCTAAGTGTTACTCCTAAGTCAATAGTAAAACTTGTTACTGATTATCTCTCTTATCAACTAAAGTGGACTATGTCTCCATTTCAATATGGATTTTTAAATCCAGATCAACAGTTACTAATCATCTAGAATTTTCGACTCATGTTTTCGAAGGTTTCCTCTGTGGTGAGCAGACAGATATAACATACACTGATTTTAGTAAAGCTTTTGATAGGGTGGATCATAATATTTTACTTCTCAAACTAAGACACATTGGCATACATGAATCTATTATTTTGTGAATTGATTTGTATCTCACGTTTAGATCTCAAAGGGTCATGTTTCGCAATATTGAATCTAAAATTATAAGAGTTACTTTTGGTGTTCCCCAAGGCAGCCATGTGGGCCCGTTATTATTTTTAATATTCGTTAATTATCTTCCGACTGTAATTTCGAATTGCAACGTCCTTATGTATGCAGACGATGTTAAGTTATTTTACAGTTTCAATGACATACATGGTCATATTACTCTTCAGAGTGAGCTTGATTTATTAGTTGAGTGGTGTAATGTGAACTTGATGGAACTGAACCTTAAGAAATGTAAACATATGGTATTTCACAGAAGGAGTATAATTTCTAACGAGTATTGTATTAATGGAATAGTATTAGATACCGTTGAAACATTTCTGGATGTTGGTGTACTTATGGATAGGAAACATGAATTCATTGGTCATATTAATATGATTGTTAATAAGACAAGATCTGCTCTTGGTTTCGTTAAAAGATGGGCTAAGGAGCTTCAGATCCATATGTTACTAAAGAACTTTATACACAACTTGTATCCATGTTATCAGGTTCACGTTAATGCAATTGAGTCTGTACAGAAAAAGTTTTTCTTTTTTGTCTACGTGGTTTAGGTTGGTGTTATGCTGACTTACCATTATATTTTAATAGACTAAAGCTTATCGGACTTCCAACTCTTGAGAGTAGGAGGACTATGTTGGGTATCACCTTTGTTTGACGTGGTGAAAATATCTAATAACATGGTGGTGAATGTTTCTTTTAAAGTTTCAACAGTATTTGCAAGATAGCTAATTATGAATCGACTATTTAGCAACACCAAATTTTAGATTTCATTGACATGGTATTCCTCAGTTATCTGCCTTCTTGGAACTGTTTGTATCATTTGTAAACCTTTTTCTTCACATAGCCAAGTATTTTGCAATATCCTTAACGTTACTGCAGCAGAAACTTCATTCCACAAACAGAAGTAAATTGATCTGCATGGTTTAACAAATTCAGACTTAATTAGAATCACCAAATTCATTTTTACCAATGAAGACATTGACATGAAATTTAATTTAACACAGATGACAATATTGCCAGCTGAAAAAAAAACGATAAAATCGCGAAACGTTAATTGGTTAGTTTGCGTTTCTTTAGTGGCATTAGGTATTAAAATTTTTTAACTAAATATACTTCTTAACTTTTTATTTGCTAAAAATCTTATCGATTTATATGTTTTGTTCTCGCTCTCTCTTCTGACATTCAAAGTTGGCCAAGAAAACAACAATTACAGCATCAGACGTGACAGTAGCAGTCAAGGCAGCAGCAGCAGTATGGTAGAAGTGATGGTGTACGATTATATTGGTGGTAGCTGTATACAAGGAAAGTTTTTTTTTAATATTCGGTTTGTGCTCTGGCAGCTTTCTACAAATGTAACAGCATACCATAACAAACTGAATCCGTCCGCAAGAGCTGAGTTATCATAAGTATCAGTAAAGGCACAAGCAATTCATAAACATTTTGACCTAGTTTTGTTAGTTTGGTACAACACACTGACGACACTGAGGACGATGATAAGTCCTCCTCTTACGTTTTTATCATTCTACGATTTAGTCTGTACTCGTAGTTTCTATTATTATCGCTGTTTGTGTATCTAGTAATGCTCATATATACTGTGAGATACTGTTTTGTTGCTAATTTTGTATACAATCGCACATAGTTTTCTAGGTTTTTGTCATAGAATTGTTTTCATGTATATGAGTATGGCTGTCTGGATGGCTGGTAAATGGGCCACACACAAAAAGGGGGGATTGTATGATTGTATTGCTTTGTTTTTTTTTGCAAGTTTTTAGACAAGCCTTGCTAAACTGTAAATGTCGGCTAAGAGGACATATAACTGATTGCTGGCTGGCTGTTTCGATGGTTGTTTTTGGTAGTAAATGTCTGCTAGTGACATTGGAATGTGTTATTTTTAATATTTGCCCCCTGAACTCGGTCTCTATTTCCATCTCCCAATGCTGCTGTTCATACAACTTATAAATAATATAATAACCAGACACGCGACATATAGGTAGTTATATCAGTACGCATACTGTGAACAATATATCGTTACACAAAACTTAGCATATTATTTTTAGTCGGATTGTGGGTAACTATTGGTGGTCAAAAAATAATAGATCCCAATTTTGGGAAAGTTTTGTTTAGCACAGAATTTTCAATAATTTTAATAGAATTGATTCCTCAGCCATCTAAAATATATTTATCAAAGTTCATTCAAATATATATTCATTAACTAATTTAAGTCCCATTACTATCCAGCCAAAAAAAAAAAAAAAACATAAAATAAGTAAATTATAAGCTATTTTTAGGATCAGGATGTAGTGAAAATTTTAATGATAATTACTTAATTTAACAAACTCATGTTAGCTAGTGCTTAAGATGCCATGTAAAATCTCTTATTTTGAATAAATTATTTTTAGAACCACTTCTATATTTATGTTATGATCTGCTAGATAGTTAAAAACTTCAATTTTTAATATACATATGTGTACTTCTATGTACAATCAATGAAGAAAATAAGCTTTTTCGGCTGGCCCTCTTTGAATTAGTAAAAATTTGGCATGCAATTTCGAAATTGTAGATGAAATATAGCGACAGGAAAAATAAAAAAAATTATAAAAGCTCAAGTGAGTGGTCCATAATAATTGAGTTTATCTTCAAAACCTGTTAACCTAATAACTCTAATCATGGTCTTAATTAAAAGGTATTCAGAAATCCATTTCAATGGCATGGCCGAAATTTTGTTTGATCAAGTCATTATAACATGATAAAAATTTTATGATGGAATAACTTAAAAAATTATATTTTAAAAATTTGTACAAACATAATTTTGTTTCCGAGTGTCTTCCCTACACTTATATATAAAATAGTGAAATTAGATTAATATTTATACCGTCCGCCCGTCTGTCCGTCTGTATGTTCATGTAAACCATGTAATCAACCTACAGGTCGCATATATGAATATATTTTGATGAAATTTGATATGTAAGCTTTTATCGGCCATAGTACGAATGATATTGAAATTGGTGAAAATTTGTGCATGTTCGGACCTTAGTCCCTATACAAATGGCCCCTATGAGATCGATTTAAATTGCCATAATATCGAAATTATCATGTAGATCTCGTTCAAATTATCCCTAAGGGATAATTCTTAGTCATAGCCCCCATATAAAACTGTTACCCGATCTTCACTTAAATCTATTACAAAGCAAAAGTTTTTCACAGATTTTTCTCAAATTTAGTATATCCTTTTCCACAAAATAAGCGACTTTACCAAATATGCTCAGGATCGGTCCCTCTTTTGATCTAGTCCCCACATGAATGTAGCATTCGGTATTAACTCTTTCAGATCTGCAGGCAAAAATAAAATAAAAAAATTCCACTCCAATAGTTGGTTCAATTCTCTGAGCGCATGATATAGGATATCGCATAATATACTTACTTGTTTTCTTTTTAAATTTGATTTTATGTCATTGTATATGGTTATTTATTTCGTTATGCAACTTGCAACTTTTAGTTAGAATAAAGCTATAAAGACAATGGTTTTTATAAATGCATGAATTAAGGTATCATAAAAACCAAAAGAAAACTTAAATTAAAGTTTTAAAATGTGTTTTATTTATACCGTCCTCACCAGTGTGTCATTACTTTTGTCATAATGAGGGGAAAAAAATGGACCCCATATAAAATACATATTTTTGATCCTTATAACAAGTGAACTTCATATAGCGTTGTCCGTCTGTCTATGTATGAAATTCGCGATCACCCCCTCAATATGATGGGAGGGGTCCTATCCAGCAATATACGACATGAACGGAAAGTCCAACCGGTGGATCATATACATATATGGAGCATCATAACCGTAAGTTGCCATTAACTCAGTGCATAATTCCACTTATTGAAGCGCTTATAGCAGAAGACCAAAAACCCGTCGGTAGGTCCTCTCTAGGTGGCTGAGAAAGGAGCTTTTGAATATTGGCGATAATTTACCCTATGAAAGCACCTCGCGATGCCGCACAGTGGACCATATCAGGAGAAGGCGGTCAAAAATCCATAACTTTTGATATGATTGGAATTTTGATATGCGGTTTTTTTACGTGTAAACATCTATACGCGAAGGGTTGTAAATTTCTATTTCACAATACAATCACATAAACAGCGTAACATGTGAGCCGTAAGACAAACTCGGTGTGATTTATAATTGTATTGGTGAAAAAATTATGATATGTAATAACCTGTTTGAAAATGAAAAATAAAAAATTAAAATGAAAAATAAAAAATAAAAAAAAATTAAAAACGAAACATGGAAATAAAAAATTAAAACTGAAAAATAAAAAAATGGAAAATAAAAAATAAAATAAAAAAAAAAAATAAAAAATAAAATATGAAAAATAAAACTGAAAATGAAAAATAAAAAATGAAAAAAATGAAAAAAAAATTAAAAACGAAAAACGAATCATGAAAATAAAAAATTAAAACTTAAAAATAAAAAATTAAAAATTACAAATTAAAAATTAAAAATTAAAAATTAAAAATTAAAAATTAAAAATTAAGAATTAAAAATTAAAAATTAAAAATTAAAAATTAAAAATTAAAAATTAAAAATTAAAAATTAAAAATTAAAAATTAAAAATTAAAAATTAAAAATTAAAAATTAAAAATTAAAAATTAAAAATTAAAAATTAAAAATTAAAAATTAAAAATTAAAAATTAAAAATTAAAAATTAAAAATTAAAAATTAAAAATTAAAAATTAAAAATTAAAAATTAAAAATTAAAAATTAAAAATTAAAAATTAAAAATTAAAAATTAAAAATTAAAAATTAAAAATTAAAAATTAAAAATTAAAAATTAAAAATTAAAAATTAAAAATTAAAAATTAAAAATTAAAAATTAAAAATTAAAAATTAAAAATTAAAAATTAAAAATTAAAAATTAAAAATTAAAAATTAAAAATTAAAAATTAAAAATTAAAAATTAAAAATTAAAAATTAAAAATTAAAAATTAAAAATTAAAAATTAAAAATTAAAAATTAAAAATTAAAAATTAAAAATTAAAAATTAAAAATTAAAAATTAAAAATTAAAAATTAAAAATTAAAAATTAAAAATTAAAAATTAAAAATTAAAAATTAAAAATTAAAAATTAAAAATTAAAAATTAAAAATTAAAAATTAAAAATTAAAAATTAAAAATTAAAAATTAAAAATTAAAAATTAAAAATTAAAAATTAAAAATTAAAAATTAAAAATTAAAAATTAAAAATTAAAAATTAAAAATTAAAAATTAAAAATTAAAAATTAAAAATTAAAAATTAAAAATTAAAAATTAAAAATTAAAAATTAAAAATTAAAAATTAAAAATTAAAAATTAAAAATTAAAAATTAAAAATTAAAAATTAAAAATTAAAAATTAAAAATTAAAAATTAAAAATTAAAAATTAAAAATTAAAAATTAAAAATTAAAAATTAAAAATTAAAAATTAAAAATTAAAAATTAAAAATTAAAAATTAAAAATAAAAAATAGAAAATGAAAAATAAAAAATTAAAAATAAAAAATAAAAAATTAAAAATGAGAAATAAGAAATGAAAAATTAGAAATTAAAAATAAAAATGAAACATGAAAAATGAAAAATTATAAATAAAAAATGAAAAACGAAAAATAAAAATAAAAAATTAAAAATTAAAAATTAAAAATGAGAAACAAAAAAAAAAACTGAAAAATAAATTTAAAACGAACAAGTAAGAAAATTATAGTCGGTCTAGACCGACTATACGATACCCTGTACCATGCGTTTAGAAACCCTATCTCTTAGGCCCAATTAACTGGACATAGAAAATAAGCAAAAACCAAATTTGAGTGGGATTTTTATTAATTTTTTTGGCTGCAGATATGAAAAAGTTCATATCGGAGGCTATATCTATATAGGGATTAGGTCCAAAAATGGACCGATCCTGATCATGTTTGGTAAAGTCTCTTGTAATTTGCACAAATATATACAAACAAAATTTGAGAAGAATCAGTGCAATATTTTTGTTGTTTAATAGATTTAAGTGAAGATCGGGAAGCAGCTCTATATGGGGTCAAAGGGACCCCACTCACTCACTAATGGATGTAATGACATACCAACCCAATTTGAGTAAGATCCATGGCCGATAAAAACTTATATACCAAATTTCATCAAAATATATTCATATTTGCGACCTGCAGTTTGATTACAAGGTTTACATGGACACACAGACGGACGGACGGACGGACGGACATTGTTAAATCAACTCAGAAAGTGATTCTGATTCGATCGGTATAATTAAAGATGTGTCTATGTCAAATATTTTTGGTTGTTGCAAACAGCAGCACAAAGTGATTATACCCAAACCACATAGTGGTATAGGGTATAAAAATGAAAAAAAATTAAAAATGTAAAACTGACAAATGAAAAATAATAAATGGAAAACGAAAAATGAAAGAAGATAAATTAAAAATGAAAAATATAAAATGAAAAACGAAAAATTAAAAATTAACCGGTTGAAATAATAAATAATAATAAGGTTGTTTTTTTTTTTTTTTTGAAAGATCCCGAGTTAAAATATAATTTATTAAGCAGCGAACGTAAAAGTTACCTGTTATTGGTTCAAGATAGAGAAATTTCAATGAAAAAGTCGTATGTTTTTACTTTAGTTAAAAATTTTTTATTGTTTTTTTAAATATTTCTATATCAATTTTTATTGTAAATTTATAAAATACATACATACATTCTTAAATCAAGTAAAATTGTTAGCTATATAAAAAAGAGTATATTTTATTGTTAGTGTACTGAAAAACTACTTTAAATCAAACAATTTTAGTAAATATTTCTTCCAAATAGCCTTGATTTTCATCTTCTAGCTGTTGTTTAGTTTCTTTGTCTAATTCAATAGGGGTAATTTTCATTTTTGTCGAATGTTGGACATATATGGATCTGAAGTGCATAACACAATAGTAATAAGATCTTCATTAGTGCAACATCTGGACATTTTCCTTGTGTTGTGCTCGCGAAAGAATCTGTAGTCTTTGTTCCTTTTTTCTTGCGCTTCTTCAGATAGATTCCCCATGGTACAAAATTTTATAAACTGTGGATGGCATATATTCCAATAGTACTTTTCGTTATAAATTATAGCTGTTTTATTGGCGTACTCTCCAAATTTTTATGCATTTATCTTTCTTCTGCATGCTAGAACTTGTAATATGATTTAGAATCGTCTTATTAAGTCATGATCTACACCAGTGATAGATGCTGCAGTTTCTGGAACGGAAAAAAAATCTCCTTGCAGTATTTCCATTATTTTAGTTTCCTTCTGCTCGTGTTGATTGGTCAGTTATGAGGCCTAGCTGTAGATATTTTTATGAATTTTTTTTTGCTTTCTTTTTTCTTAATTTTCTTTGTTTCTTCTCACTGTTTCGCCTAACGGACCAAATTCCAAATCGTAACCCAACTTAAGAATATGCTTCATAAAATGTATTCTAACATGAAGAGGGAACATTTCAAATTCGTAGGCTTCCCTAAAAATTATCGTCTTGTGGTGGGTGTTGACTTAATTTACTTGATGTCTTTTGGCATATAATGCAGCTTGAAGGTGACTTTATTTCGATTAAATATTATGTAACTTTTCCTTTAATCATTGTAAGACACATTTTAAAATTTAGTTCAATGTCTTGGTCATCAAATTTAAATATTACTGGTTGAAGTTCTTCAATTCGATCTTTTATTTTTTGAACCTCTTCAGTTATTATATCTTTGGTTTCCTTTTTGAAATCAACTTTTATTGGTCTGCAATACTTTGTTGAAGAAGGAATTTCATTTTTCCTTACATCAATTTCTATTGCAACAACTCGTGTCAACTCTACCGTTTCCTCTTTCTGTCAGTATAAAAAACAAATAAACTCACGCAAAAAAATACACCCGTATGACCAACTTTTGTATTCATAACACACAGACGGACGGACAGACATCGCTAAATCGACTCAGAAAGTGATTTTGGGTATAGGTCCAATATTTTACAAACATCAGGGCAAACTCATTATACCCTAACCATTTGCAAATTTTTATTCATAAATTTTGCGCAAAATATCTAACCTTGGGTCAGAAAAATTGTTCTGGTGCACACGGGCGGAAACTGGCGGGTATACAGTGGGGCACAGGAGTGTAAGGAAGGGTTTGGACTACAGAAGAGTGGAAAATATTTTTTTGATGGCTTTTGATGGGCAGGAGTTATGCTCTATTAAGTAGGAGATTTTCGGAAAATTTTGACCTTTTTAAAAATTTTTTTTTTAATTTCTAAACGACTCAGTGACTATATGCTTCCAACCTTAATAGCTTGGAAGTTACAAAATTATACAAAATGTATTTTACTTTAAAATCTTTGAAAACAAAAAAGTTACAATCATTTAAAAATTAAAATTGGCAAAGAAATTTTTAATTTTAGCAAAATACTGAGAAAGTCCATTTTCAAAGACCCTGTTGCGTTCGTTGCGTTTGGTAAACTTCCATAGGGAAAGAGAGAAGGACCATATTCAAGGATGCAACAATCCTCTATGTCCCTCTCGTTTTGCACCTTTCCATCAATAAAATCATTTTTCTTATTATCTATATTTTGAATTTATTAAGTTCCATTTTATTACTTTTCTAATTTTCTGAATTTCTGATTTTTCTTTGTTTTTCATATAAATAAAATGAAAAATATAAATTGGTCACACCTTGTTTTTGCTTATTTTAGCTTTATTGGCACATAATGTCCCACATTTCGAACCCTTGGCGTTAGAATGATTAATATTTTCTGAAAATTATTTGGAATACTGATTGATACACATAAGCTATTTTAACGATCATTCTTTACTTTTTGCGAACTTTTTAAATTCATATGGTGGTCAAAATGCAGCCTTAAGCAAATAGATCTTAAATAAATAGAACTATGTTGTAAAATAGGTTTTTATAAGCTATTTTCAATATAAATATAAATATTGATTATAAATTTCGACTAAAAGCTTATTCCACAAGTAGCATAAAATTGGTGGTCGAATTGCTCTACAACTTAATAATTAATCTAGCTAAAAAACTCCTTAAGACAATATATATTGATTGAGACATTTACTCAGTAATTATATTTTAATTTCTATCTTATACATTTGTATTAAACCTAACGCTCACACTGTCTTGTAGTCGTATAGCAACAAAGAATGTTTGATAGGATTAAACAATACTATCAAGAACCAAACTTAGTCATTCTTCAATATATTTTCGAAACTTCCTAACCACCCCCGAATCTAACTAAAAACTCATCTATTTATATGCTCCTTTTCAAAGAAATCCATATTCGTTTTTTTTTTTATTGTTGGCATAATTTTTGTGGCAAAATTTTATCGCCAATTTCAACGCTTTTCAAACAAATACTTTTATTTGTTTTCGCAACAAATAAAACAAAGAAAAAAACAGAAATGTAAAAATGTTTTTGTTTGTGTGTTGTTAAGTGGTTTATGGGAAACATGTTTGCTTAATCCTATTTTTACTTTAATATATTTTAGGGCCCGATTATGTTAGAGTTTAACTAAAGTTATACATATAAGTTGTTTAAAGAACAATTTGGCAAAAATTATTCGCTCTTAGAGATTTAGGAATTGAGCAACCGGCCTTTTACGAAGAAGATTTCTCTTAAAACACAAAATTTAAAATTTTCTTCATTCACAAAATTCATAAATACTGGTGGTCTAAGTAAAATCTAAAGAAATTGTATATTTTGATACACAATACGGTACAACACCATTTTTGAGGCTTAGTGATTCTGATGACGAACGATTTTATTATGTAAGAATAAAGAATTTGACGCTGTGTTTGTTTTTTTTTTTTTTTCATAAAACTATATGGGAAATTTTCAGGTAGAACATTTTAACCCCCTACCAGCTATATGAATTGGTCATTTTGGGCTCTTTTAAAAAAATACAAAAAAGTCCACTTAAACAGGCGTTTAAGGGTTAAAATATTACTTGAATATATCCCGCTATTAATTTCTGCAAGGTTCACCAAAGACTAAAGCCTTTAATAACATCGAAATTTTCCAAGTGTAGCAAATATTCAAATTTTCCTCTTTGGCATAAATTCTTTGGGACCCCTCTGTTCATTGCTTGTCGGTTCATTCATATGGTGTATGACGCCAATTTAGTAAATTTTTATCATTTTTGTGTTGAAATGAAGGGGGGATCACGTTCATGTTGCGTTTTTTTTTCATTTGTTACCCAACCACATACACACACACATGTAGTTACCAAACTTTACGGGTTTTTCTTCTTAGTATGTATTCATTCACGAGCAATTTATTTTGTCCATTAGTTAGATGCTGCTTTTGCAAAAGTTTCATATTACTAATACATATAACTCATACACATCATACTCACACATCAGTATAGGAGTGCGTTAGATTGTTTGAGGGTGTATGTGTTCGTTTGTGGTATGTTGCTAAAAAGTATATGTTGTGATTTCAGTTTTGTTATATTTCATATCGAATTATTTTACAATTTTTCTTCAATTTGACTGATTTTTTAACATTTTTTTTTAAGGGAATTTTTGTCAGAGCTCTGTACATTTCCAGTGTTCGGAAGTTTATAAAAATATGTTATGGTACATAGAACACAACATTTTTAAATTACGTACATATACATATTTGTTGTGTCACTTAGTCGAGTTAAGTTTTGGGTGTCAATTTACAAATGAAAAAAAAATTTCAAATAAAATTTAAAGTATGTTGGCAAACAATTTTCCATAGAAAATAAATACAATAGAAGTCATCTGAAACAGATCAAATAACACGAAAGAGAAGAATGTGAACATGAAAAATGTTCTTCTATTTCCATCTATCTGATAGAAATAATAATGAACTCAAAATGACTTACATAAGACAAACAAAGTTTTTTTTAAGCCATTTAATGATTGTTTTTTAAATACATAGACTCACATTCATACAAACACATTTAACAGAAAACTTTAAACACATCATAAATCATTTTATTACGTAACTAAACTTATTTCAAAGCAAGTGACCAACCAAATGTCAGAATACTGGCGAAAATTTTTTAATGAAATTTCATTTTTTGTTAAATTTTCTCGTTGTGGCATTTTGAACTCAGTACTCATTCATTCATTCTTTTACGTAATGTCCCTGTTGTTGTCTAGCAAACTAAAAAACGAATTGCTATTCCCTAAAACTTAAACCAACACAGTGTGGTCTAGTGGCTTAAAAAGCTGTTAAATAATAGAAATGGGTAGAAAAATAGTAAATTTTATAAAGATTTAACACACTAAAGAGAAAACTCAAAAAAAAAAAAAAAATAGTCCGAGTTAGGATACAAAGTGCGACATTCTAAGCACAGTGTATAAACCTTATTTCGCTTCTATACATAAGACAACTGCATTTGAACTTTTGAAAGCAATTCTAATTATTGTTTACTGCAATTGCAGAAATTTTTCATATTATATTAAAACTAGCAGATTTCAGCGCTCGAAATTCGAGTGCAATTTCTAGGCAATTTTATTTCTCAACTTAGCCAATTCACAAAACAACACTTTTTTGGTTTATTGTTATTGTGAATGAAGATAACAAACTCATTAACAAACACATGAACAAATTTAAGAAACACACACATAGCATACGTATAATTTTATGTATGTGGTAGTAGCAACTTTAAATGCTATTTACTCAAGATAAAGGAAAAAATTAAAAAATCTGTAAATCAGGTGAAGAGCTCAAAAGAAATACCTTTCAAATAATATACGTTTCGTCCAAATCGTGATAAAATGGTAGAACAAAAAATCGGTAACAAGAAATCACCTAACCTATTAATATTATAGATGTAGAGCGGCGACATTTTAAATAGCTCATTTACGGATTAAATTACGCAAAATTTTGTTATATTATATTTACAGTGTTGTTGTTATTTTTATATAGTTTTAAATAGAAAAAGGAAATTTATATTTTAAAAAAGTGTAAAACTTAGATCAATTGTACCGATAAAGCAGAATTTAATAAAAAAAAAGATATTATTTTGGTAAATTTTTTTAGAGGTAAGAAAATTAATTAAGTAGTAAATATAAAAAAATTACATATATATTCTTTTTCATGGATGGGATAAGCAAATCACTCAAATCTTGAATTTCGAAGATTTGTATTCAATAACTCAAAGACATACACCGAAATAGCCAGTCAAAATGGAATGTTCCAGAAAGAAAGTGTATAAAGCTATCAAACGTAATAAAAATACTAAAACCACAGACAAGGCGTACAAAGAAGACCGAGATAACCGACCGCAGCTCGATTATGCAAGGCGGAACCGTTTCTAATTGCACCCATTATTTTATCCACAAGCAAAATTAAAAACAGACTGCGTGAAAATTATTGGTTTGGGCAAATGGTTTTTACGCGTATAGAAAGAACTAATGATCAAATAACACTATGTCACAAAATAGAAAAAATTGCATGCACTTTTGAAGAGACCTAGTGTAGGTTGTAGGCCTTGGTGTCAATTTACTCATTACTAAATGTGCTTTCAAATAAAAATAATAAAAACATATGTTCCCAAACAATGTCTAGGAAAAAAAGGCGCCTAAGTTGAAAAAGCTCACCAAAAAACTGGAAATTTGAAATATTTGGGGTATTATTTCCACATGGGTTTGTTAAAAGTATAAACATATATATATATTTGAAAAGCTTAGTTAGTCATCTTTCCAAAATCGTTAAAAAATTTAAAATCGACCCACAACTGAAAAAGTTAAAAATATTTAAGTCCATAAAGTCCTAAAAAAACGTTTTTTGGACATAACTTCAGATTTTGAGGGTGTATTCAAAATTCTAAAAATGGACAAATGATCTACTCAACAAGGCCTGCAACCTGCACTAGGTCTCTTCAAAAGTGCATATTGACTGTAACACCGTGTAATATACAAAAATATTTTAGCAGACATTATAATGCCTAATGTAGAGGAAGGAATGCATTTTTAAATAGAAGTTGGTACAAGATAGTGATCGTAAATATACTGCAAAGTCTATACAAAAATGGCGCAGTGACAACAAATCGATCTTGTATAATGGTCCGCCCAATACCTGGCTTTATACCTGATCGAGATACTGTGGAGCTATGTAAACATATGAAGCTACAAATTTAAATCTGTTGTGGGAAGAAATCTAAAAGGCATAGAATTTCCCCGGAAAAATGTCGGAAATTAATATCATCATTTCAGCGTCGTTATTAAAAATTAAGGTTATCCAACAAAGTACTATTCAAATTAAATATGTTTTTTAAGCACTTAAAAGGATTCTTACATTTAACTAATATATGCTATTTAATTTTTTTCTATAAATATATATATATAAGTTTTTATTTGCAATCTATTCAACAATAATAACCAAATGGGTTAAAGATTAATAAAAACATTAGTTTCAACCTCCACTAAGATTAGAACATATCTACAATCGTATACAATTACATACTCACATAACTTACCTAAGACTTAGGTCTATTTTATTTCATATATAGTATTCACATTAACTTTACAACTATTATTTCCTAAAAGGAAGATCTAGCACATGGTGCCTTTTCAGTCTATTTACCTCTTCACTATCATCTAGTAAACTAATTGCAAGTAAATTTGAATGATTACTTAATCCTCAAGATGTCTTAAGCTAAAACTACAGATTTCTTCTTTAACTTTAGATACTGAAAGGTCTTTTTATGTTATTGTCTGTTATAAATCAGGGTGCGTTTAACATCATTCTTAATTTGTCGATGAAAACTAAAAATATAAGAAAAGTCTGAGAAAATTTTATACGTGTTTGTTTCATTTGATAAATAAATTGTCATGTTCAACAAAAAAAAGGTATAAAAGTAAGAAAATTATAGTCGGTCTAGACCGACTATACGATACACTATACCATGCCCTATCTCTTAGGCCCAACTAACTGGACATAGAAAATAAGCAAAAACCAAATTTGAGTCTGATTTTTATTAATTTTTTTGGCTGCAGATATGAAAAAGTTCATATCGGATGCTATATCTATATGGGGACTAGGTCCAAAAATGGACCGATCCTGATCATGTTTGGTAAAGTCTCTTGTATTTTGCAAAAATATATGCAAACAAAATCTGAGAAGAATCAGTGCAATATTTTTGTTTTTTAATAGATTTAAGTGAAGATCGGAAAGCAGCTCTATATGGGGCCAAAGGGACCATTTTTGGACTACTCACTAATGGACGTAATGAACGCATACAAAACCCAATTTAAGTAAGATCTATATGACAATTTGGATCTTATGGCAATTTATGTCGATTTCATAGGGGTAATTTGTATGGGGGCTAGGTCTGAACATGGACCGATTCCCATCGATTTTAATAGTGTTCATCCCATGGCCGATAAAAGCTTATATACCAAATTTTATCAAAATATATTCATATTTGCGGCCTGCAGTTTGATTAAAACTTTACATGGACACACAGACGGACGGACGGACGGACGGACATTGTTAAATCAACTCAGAAAGTGATTCTGATTCGATCGGTATAATTAAAGATGGGTCTAGGTCAAATATTTTTGGTTGTTACAAACAGCAGCACAAAGGCATTATACCCAAACCACATAGTGGTATAGGGTATAAAAACAGCGAAAAAAAAATTAATTATGTTCATAATTTTTTTATTTAAAATTTCACCGCTGTATATAATCATATCATATTTTCCGTGGATTTCGATAAAACCATGTAAAAATATTCTTTTCAATCTGCGATATAATAAGTCTAAATCACTTTAAAACGTGACTCTGGAACCAATATTGTAAGCAATAATAAATAAAATTGTATAGATAAATATTTAACACGATAAAAACAATTAGGTATTATATGTACTAGCAGATTCCAGCGCTAGAAATTCGAGTGCAATTTCTAGGCAACTTTATTTTTCAAGTTAGCCAATTCACAAACGAACACTTTTTGGTTTATTTTTTTTGTGAATGAAGATAACAAACTCATTAACAAATTTATTAAACACACACATAGCATATGTATAATTTTAAGTATGTGTTAGTAGCAACTTTAAATATAATTTACTCAAAATAAAGGAAGAAATTTAAAAATATGTAAATCTGAAAAACAGCTAAAAAGAGATACCTTTCAAATAATATACGTTTGGTCAACATCGGGATAAAAGGGTGGAACAAAACATCGGTAACAAAAAATCGCCTAGCCTACTTATATTATAGATACATATACATATAAAGGGTTTTTCAACAGGGACGCTACAAAAGTAGAAAGACAGGGACAGCAAACGACGCCATATTTCTTGCCGCTCTTTTGACAATTCTCTTTAGTAAGGTTTGCCATTTCACGATAGAAAGATATACGAGCCAACAACGAGTCGAAATTATTAAAATTTACTACCGAAATTCGGAGTCAGTGGCCTCAACGTTAAGAGCGCTACGTCTAATTTATGGTCGTCATAATCGTCCTAGCAGATCAACAATTGAGCGTCTAGTGGAAGAATTTGAATCCACAGGCACAGTCCAAAATGTTCGCGTGCCAGTGCCCGTAGTGCCGAGAATATTGCTACCGCTGAGGCTTCAGTTGTAGAAAGCCCAAATGTGCCTCTAACACGTCGTTCTCAAGCGTTGGGCATCTCTATGACGTCGTTGTGGCGAATTTTACGAAAAGATCTTAGCCTACATCCTTACAAGATCAAATTGACGCAAGAACTGAAGCCGCTTGACCACAAGAGGCGTCGTATGTTCGTGAATTGGGCCGAGCAACAACTTGAAAATGATTCGGATTTTCATCGAAAAATCATCTTCAGCGATGAGGCTCATTCCTGGCTGAATGGCTTCGTCAATAAACAAAATATGCGTTATTGGTCAAACATCAATCCACACGCACTCCATGAGTCATCATTGCATCCCGAAAAAATTACGGTTTGGTGCGGTTTATGGGCTGGCGGCGTCATTGGGCCGTACTTCTTCCGTGATGATCAAGACCGGCGCGTTACTGTGAATGGGAATCGCTACCGTTCAATGATAACCGAATATTTTTGGCCCCAATTGGATGACATGGACTTGGGGGACATGTGGTTCCAACAGGACGGCGCCGCAAGCCACACAGCGAATGCCACAATCAATTTATTGGAAACCAAGTTTGGAGAACGTGTTATCTCACGAAATGGTCCAGTCGATTGGCCGCCTCGGTCATGCGATTTGACGCCGCTGGACTATTTCCTGTAGGGCTACGTCAAGTCTATGATCTATGCCAACAAGCCAGCGACGATTGATGAACTTCGTACGAATATCAAACGTGATATTGCAGCAGTATCGGCCGATTTATGCTTGAAAACCGTCGGAAATTGGGTTCAGCGTCTGGACTTCTGCAAGCGTGCCCGTGGTGGCCATGCAAAAGAGATCGATTTCCGTACATAATGGTATCGAACGTACTTTCACAGAAATAAGGAATTTCATTGATATCCCAAACCGTTTTTGTTTTATTTAAAAAACTTTTGTAGCACTCTTATTGAAAAACCCTTTATATATATTTTTGCAAAAAATATAAAGTTACGAATTGTTATTTTTTAACAACAAAATTTTTTTGCTGTTTTAATTTGTAACCAAAAAAAATTTTTTTAAATATAATTTTAAATTTTAATTAAAAAAATATATATACACAAAAAAAATTTTTTTTTTTGTTCTTAAAATAACTTTTGACAAATACAAAACTATAGTTCAGGGCCAGATTTTGTTTTAGTATTGTAATGAGCCCTCGAAGGCACAATTGTTAACATTTTCTGAAAACACTTTAGTTTGGTATTTTTTACACCGTACATACGAGTAGTATGAAAATTGTACAATTCTCACATTCATTTCTTACTAACGTTTGAGTAAAATTTTGAGTAAATAAACTTGGAAAAAGCTGCAACACACGCACGGTGACTCGGGAAGTGCGCTATTTCAAAAATCATCAATATTCAGGATATAATTTAATTTTTTGTCTCATATTATTTTTCGTAGTCTCGAAAAAAACTAATGACAAAACGATCTGACCACGTGCACCATAAAAAATCTAAAATTTTATTAACACCAAACAACCAGGTACCGTAACAGTTATTCCTGTTTTCATAAAAGTCATTTTTTATTTTTTTTTCCAGCAAAAAATAACAGTTATATTTTTACTTTTATTTTTTCGAGCAAAAATAACTGTGCATTTTTCATATTTTTTTTACAAAACTGTAGACGAGCCCTACCGTTTTTATTTAAAAACGCTGTTTTTATTTAACTCCTTAGCTTCTAACTTTAATGTGTTGGTATCATAATTCATTATTAAATGTAGGGAGACTTGGCTGATTATTTTTGACAGAATTGGATGTTAAATTTCGCCTTTCTCGGACAAAATGCACAGTACTGGTTGCAAAATTTAATGAATTAGCTATTTTTCTGCATGACTGTCCCTTTTCCGTTAAATTTACTATTCCGTTTTCAATTTCCTCACTTATTTTCCTCATTTTATTAATTATTGTTTAAATAACAAAATTGGCTATAGATATTTATATTAAATTCCCTGTAATGTTGAGAAAAAAAGTAATTTAATTTACTTTAAATAAAAAGAAAAAAAATATATCAAAGAATAACTCATTAAAAAATAACGGTACACAACAAATTACATAACAAACATACTTATGTTTCGATCGTCCATAATAACTTAATTTTGCTTTTGTTTTTCTAATTTCTATTTAAAGTGTTGTGTAATACAATAAATTTTAAACAAACACGGAAATTTTCTTTAAATTCTCTCCACAAGTAATAATTTTATTGATTTTTTAACCAAATTCACCAACATTCAGACACATATCGCACCTGTACCTCTAAAGTGAGTCAACTCAAAATTTTTCAATTTTCATTTTTTTGAAGAAAACGATACACAGTGGCCATATCTATCCACTGTAAAAATCTTACATCGATTTTTCTAGTCTTTCGTAAAAAAAATACAGTTGTAACCCTTTTTGTGTTATAAGAGTAGCTTCTTTAGAATCCACTAAAAATACTTATTTTGATTTGCACCCAAAACTCTTGTTATTTTTGATGATCATTGAAAATCGCAAAAAACAACTACTGTTGATACATATGTATTATTCGCAATTCCTTACAATGAAACAACTGTTTTTAAATTTTATAGTAAATATTAAGAAAAACCGTTTTTTGCCTCTACAGAAAATTTGTAAATTTTGAGTTGACTCACTTTAGGGGTACAGGTGCGATATGCTTGCCATTGTATATGGGCAAACATTTTAAAATTCTGAAAGTATCACTATTTAAGATATTTTCTCACAAAATTTTGATCATTTATTCTGGACCATTTCATTTTTTTTTTTTTTAATAAATTTATACCTTCTTGCCGTCATATTTCAGGAACTATTAAAGCTTGAGGTCCCAAATTTCAAAGACAGTGCGGCGGAAACTGCCTGAACTTAGATTTTTAATTTCGCATTAAAACTTTTTTAGACAGACATCGAAATTTCTTAGGTTTCCTTTTATAAATTCTTGCGGAATTTGAAACAAATGTTTCAAAATGATAAAACTAAAAGCATTTTTAAACTCTTTCTCTTAACTCATACTCTCTGTCTGTCTGTCTGTCTGCCATGGGGCAACCCCATTTCCGCTCATCCGATTGATCTAAAACTTGGACCACAGTTTTGTTGTGACTATAGATTAATTTTGGGGTAGTCACGCATAGTCACGCACAGTCACGGAGTGCTTTAAAACCCATTTCCCCTTATCCGATCGATCTGAAACTTGGTCGATAGACTTGCCGTGAAAAAAGACTTACTTTTATATAGTCGCGCACAGTCACGCATACTCACACACAGTCACGCATAGTCACACACAGTCACGGACTGCTTTAAAACCCATTTCCTCTTATCCGATCGATCTGAAACTTGATCAACAGACTTGTCGTGCAAAAAGATTAACTTTTACATAGTCACGCACAGTCACGCATAGTCACGCACAGTCACAGTGAGGTTAAAACTTCACTTACCCTCATCCGATCAACTCAAACTTTGTGCATAGACTTGTTGTCACACACAGTCACGGAGAGATTCAAAATTCATATGCATAAGGAAAGAAATAGTTTTAATAAGAACTTTGTTTTTATGGGTAGATTATTAATGGATTTTATACTGTTATACTTTTTTCAATATAATTCTTTCATATCTTTTTTTTAGTTTTTTTTTTAAATTTTTTTATTGCTTCAAGAATAAAATTTAAATAAAACCTTATGTAAATATTAAAAATATAGTAAAAAAAAATATTTCTAAAAAAATTGAAAAAATTTGTCACGTCACACAGTGGGTTCGATTATACCTAAAATGGAGATTAATTCAAGGAAGAGTGCAATTAACGAGATAATATTTTTTTTTGTATTAACAATACCCTAATTAGGCAAAAAAATAAAACTTCTAACATTTTTTAAAGGATTTTTATTTTTTTTTTATTTAATTAAAGTAATTTATTTGAATATTCTCTATTTCTTATTCATCACTTGAACTATCATAGTCTTTATCATCATTACAATTACTGTCATCTGTATCATCATCATCATTATTATCATCATTATCATCATCATCATCACTATTATCATCATCACCATCATCATTATTATCACTCTCGTTGTCATCATCACGATTTTCTTGAGAAATTTTTGGTAATATTAATAGATCTAATTCTGACTTCGATAAATTTTCTTTTTTTTTGTTCATATTGCCTGCTAATGCTCGATATAAATGGGTCTGAACTTCATAGAAATCTATTAAAAATATCTTCATTCGACTTTTCCCGGCTGCATTTTCGAGCAAAGTGCTCTTTGTAGTTTTTAAAGTCTTTATTCCTTGCTTATTGAGCTTCTTCTGATAATTCTTCTATTGGTAAAAGCGCGTGTTATACTATTTCCGGGCCGTGAATTAAAAATTTATGTAATGTGGGAGGTATGCAAAACCAGGGATATATTTCAACAAAGTACTTTGCTGTGTTGTGAGCGAAATTACGAAAACTTTCCAAATTAATCTCGTGACCACAAGAAACAACAATTAGTATTGTGTGCATTTTTTTAATTAGTGTTAGGTCCACTTTTGTTATTTCAGCTGATATTTCAGCATTTTGAAAAAAACGTCTAGCGGTGTTTCCATCGTTAGAATTACCAAAGCCCGGCTTTGGCTGGTCAACAATTAAACCTGTTCTTTCACGAATTTGAAGTTTTGTTTCAGCAACATTTTTTTTGTCCTCATCTGATCGTGCTTGCCATTTTTTAATTGGAATTGGAATCGAATCCACCCGTGTAGTATTGATAGCCCAAACTCTAAAGTGTCTGTTCTAACTTCCCTAACAATCATGCTGTCAACTGAGTTGAACATCTTACTTGTAGCGCCACATACATAACACTTTTGCGTGGAATTCGTACCCGTTATTGCGTTGCACATTTTTCCATCTAACATTACAAAAAACAAATCGTGATGAACCTTTAAGGAATTTTCTCCACCTAAAACTAACGTTTCTTCAAAAATTTTTTTTTCATCCTCGACCCTAATTTTTTCTGAATTAGATACACTTGTTGTTTCTTTGGTGTATTCTATCTTTAAAGGCCCACAAAATCTTGCTGATCAAGGACGAGGATTTTTCCAAACTACTCCATTTCCACTAACAAGTTTAAGTGGTACGACGGATGTTATAAACACTGAAGACTCGCTTGCATTAGAACTATAAAAAGCGCGTTTGTACGAACTATGTCCGGAGCTTCCATCAAAACCCCACTTTAAAAACAAGGTTAAGTTTGATAATTTTTTTTTCTGTTAAAATATCATAACATTTTGGCAGCATAACTAGTCTTTCAACCGTGTGATTTAAAAGTCCTTGAAGACTAACTTGTGCTGAAGTTTCACAAAATTTAACTTGATCTCGTTTGGGATAACACCTTTGTTTTGCTTGTTGAACTTTAGTATACGAAGGAAATTTTTCCGGAGTCACCCTTCGTATAATATTATAACTATGTCGAGTTAATTTTGATTATATTAAAACGCTAAGTGCTTCTTCTGCACTTAGTTGTTTTGGTTTAGCCTGCTTAAAGATTTTTCTATATTTTGCAGCCCTTGTAGGTGTTGACGTTGTTATTTCTTTAACTAGCTTTGCTGCCTCAACATTTCCAGAAGCTCTTAAACTCATTTGTATAGCATGAGTCAAAACTGGCAATGAAATACTATCTCTTATGCTTCTACTTTTCTTAGATTTAGTTTTCTCACTGCAATCTTCGAATGAAAGTTGCTTGCGACCTCGTTTGTTTGGTGGAGGAACAAATGAAATAGAAGCATTTAGCCATTCAGTATTTAATTCCAAAAAACGATCATGGTACCTTTTACATTTACTATATCGAGATTTAAATTGTTTAATAGAATTATCAAACGTTTGGTTGAAAAAACTCATATCTCTGGGGTTTATACGCTTAATGGTTTTCATTTTAAGAAAATTGATTTTATCCTTCCAATCATTTAAAGCGGTATTTCTCATAAAGTTGTATAGTTCTAGGCGCGATATAGAAATAGTTTTGGGGCTTATTCCTAAAAATATTAAATTTGTTCTTATTTAATTTAACTGTTTAATCGGTTTTCCAATTCCCTTATACCGATTACTTTATTTAGTGCAAAACACAATACGCACTTTACAAAAACTACATATTTTAAAACAGCAAAAAACACCACTGTAAAACAGAACATAAAAACAAGCACAAAAATAACGGCAATAGAGATGGGCGTGTAAAACAGTTTATTCGCAAACATTATTTATAAATTGCGATAGTCAGCACGGGCAAATTAGTATAAGATGTATAACCATCACGTGCATTTGGTAAATTATTAGAAAGTCCTATTTTTTCGCTGGAATTGAGTGTTAATTTTTATTCTTTTCTGGTAAATTGGTGACCCTCGTGAACTTAGGTGCTCAAACGCCACTCACGCAGCCATCTCTATTAAATATCAAAATACATTGACAATAGTATCAACAACAACAAAAAAGGCTAACATGAGAGTAAGACAATAGTAACAACAAAAACACTGTAGGTATGGTAAATAAAGGAATTTTGAAAACAAACTTTTTACATAAAATTATTAACATCTTAAAACGGGGCAACAAAAAGACAAACTTTTTTGTTTGTAATATCAAGTAGAAATCCCATACTTTTCAAAAAACACAACTTCAAAGCCGCCACTTTACTACTTTGTTACTTCTGGTCCATCATATATGGAAAATACCCCGATTTTAGAGTTTTTTTTTTTGAAAAAATATTAAAAATATTTCCACACATATTTTTATAAACACAAAATCATTTTTTGTACACTTAAAAACCTGAAGTTGAAGGTTCCATCATAAAGGTTTAATTTTATTAATTTTAAATTTAAAAAAATAAGCACTGCTTTTTATCAAATTTAAATTTTTTCACTTTTTAAGAAAACAGCAATAATTAGCTAACTTTGACAGCTCACTACGGATGAAGTAACAACTTAGATGGTTCAAATTTTAAATAGTGAAGTAGAATTTTATCTAGTTTTATTCGATACCAATCATTATGGCAAAAACTTAATTCTGAAATTTCAATTAAGCGCCACTTTGGACACATTTCAACCCAATGTGCGTCATTTAGATACCTGACTTGCCAAATCGGTTAACAACACTTTCCAATTTATGAAAAACTCAATACCATAGCGCTTGTTGGCGACTAACAATTTGTATTCAAAACCAATTTATCAAATAATAATAATGATTAACAGCATTAAAATCACTTTATTATTAGAGAAATTATTTTTCAATATAAACAGTTGGCAGTCAATCGAGCGCTTTGGTATTGAAATTTTCATAAAATTTTCTATTTGGCAATATTTTATTTTTTATATTTTAAAAATTCTTTAGTTCAAAGACAGAATTTATATATTTTTATGAATATATTTTTCAAATTCATATTAGATACAAATTAACACCTTCCACGTTCCCTATACCTTTTTTAAAAACAACATATTTTGAAAACAACATATTGGTCAATGCGCGATGTCTTGACTCAGCAAATACCACAGACAGCGCGTGTTGCAGTCAACACCCCGCGCACTACCAGTTTGCCTACCAACGTATCACGATGGCATGTGTGCAATACGACACCTTTATTTTTTTACATACAGAGCTGTTGCGAAATCATGGGAACAAGGCAAATTCTTGTTCCCAATAATTTAAGCTAGAATAACCTAATATTTGCACACGCAAATTAAGTTAGAGTAGGCATAATTTTTAATTATATTAAGAGACTGAAGAGAATAACTCTTCAGTTCAATTCTAGGCTTCAATGAAAACGTGTCAATAAATTTAGTACTTTAAATTAATTAACTAGTGTTGTGTTGTGTTTTAATTAAAAAGGTGAGTTGGGCCCCATGGGTGGCCCAACCGTTATAATTTTTTGAAGCGCAATTAAGGACTTACATATATATACAAAATTTATTTTCCCTTTTTCCTTAACCAGTCCCACTGTTTGTAGTTTAAAACGTAAGAGAAAAAGTTGAAGCTTTAAGGATTTTATTTCGCATATAAATGGCTGGTTGGTGTTGGTTCATTTTCATTTTAAATCTTTTTGTAGGGATTACAACTTTTTAGCACACAATAATTAACGATTCAACCACTCGTATAAATTTTAAAGTATTAACTAAACTGAATCACATACAAAAGTGGATAATGGACAAAACGAGATAAAAACACACAGAGTACACGTTATCGAATTGTTGAGGAAGGGACGGCAGCAGAGTCTAAATAAGCTTAATAAGTATGAGTTAAGAATTTCCGACGATGCTGTTGATGGACTACAAATTGTTTGTTATAAACTTTTTTGATAACATTTTGCCTTTACATCTTACTCTCTCTCTATCTCTCTCCTCTACTGTCGTTGACTCTAAAACTCTTTAGGATTATTATTGTTATCGGCTTAATTGTGCAACAGCCTTTAACAATAACAAAATGGTACTTATACACGCAATCATTTGTTGTAAATACTTCTAAAAGCAACACATATCTACAAACATATGTACGTACGTCTATTTAAGTGTGTGTGCTTAACAAAAAGGGTTGCTGTCTCTAGTTAGCTACTCGTACGAAACGAATATCCATCATTCATTTATGGAATACAATTTTCAGTCACTTATACAATACTAGAGTGATATAATATTACACGTTCCGTACATCATTTATTACCCATCATCAACATTTTGATTGTTTGTGTGTGCGTTTATGATTTTTAATTGTTTTAGTTGTTTTTATAAAAAAAAACTTAAGTACACTTTGTGCTAAAGGTGTGCGGAATTCTAATTTGTTGGGTAGTAATTGAAGTTCCTATAAAATTTTTGAATAGCCTACTTTTATATACATATGTATCACTTAGCATGCTGGCCAATTTGCAGTAAGATAAAAAATTCACAAAAATTCACAAAATTTTCGATTTTTTTTTTTTTTAATTTTTAAATTTTTTCTTTAGTTCGTTACTATTCATTTACTAAGAAATTGAAAAAAAAAGAAAAATAAAAATATATTACAAAATTTCTAAATCCTATATAATTATCATAAAATATGTATATTCTGCCATCTCAGTGTAACCACAGTATTTTATTTTACTATATTGTTGAAAATATCATTGTATTGTAGTTGATAAATAAACCCAGCAATCCACGAAATTACCAACTCTTTTTACTACTTTTTTCTCTGCTCATAATTCAAGTATTTAATGGCATAAACATAAAGTGTAAGTGAACAGTCTCTAAGTATATTACTGCAATATTAGCAAACCAGCATTTAAAGTTGTATAATAAATTTAAGTATCCGCACTTTTTATTCATAAACATTAAAATAATGGCATAATTATCACAGCATGTCATTATGGAAAATTCTGGGATTTCAAATTTTTGGGATTATATAAAGAATTAAAAGTTGAGTTCTCCAACGAAAGGTAACAGTTTTCTTCTGTGTCCCACTTTCCATACAATGCAAAAGATGAGGGAAAGGGTTGAAGGGTGAATGTAATTTACATTAATTAAATGTAATTAAATTCTTAAAACAGAACAGCTTTACGTTAGGCATCGAAAAAAAAAACTGAATACTAAAAGCGATCATAAATATTATTTAATTATGTCTCTTTATAAAATCCATTTGCATTGAAATAAAAAAAAAATATATTAATAACACCTTTGATTTATGTTTCAAATATTAAATATATAATTTGTTTACATAAATAAATTGCCAACTATGCATTATTAACGAATATTTTAATATTAGTTAATATATATTTGATTAATTAAATTTAACTATAAAATGTTAATAAAATTATGTACTCATCGCAAAATGAGCCCGGGAAAAATAAATCTATAATATTAATAGGCAAGGCGATTTCTTGTGACCGATGTAAGTTTCACAGTTTTACCCCGATTTTGACAAAAAATTTATCATTTGATAGGTATTTCCTTTTAGCTGTTACACAGACTTACAGATTTTCATCGTCTGGAATATTTTTTTGGAGTTATGATCGTTTAAAGTTGATACTAACAAATATTTAAAATTATACAAAGCTATGTGAGTGTTTATTAAATTTGTTAATGTGTTTGTGTTAATGTGTTGAGTTTGTTTTCTTCATTTAAAATGAGTTGAATTGTGAAGCATACCTTTAGGGTCTTCATTAAATGAAAAAATAAAATTTCCTAGAATTTGCAGTCGAATTTCGAGTGCTGGAATCTGCTAGTATTATATCTATATGATTAAGTTATTCGGTTTAAATAATTCAAAATTTTAAACCGAAAAAAAAATTAAAACAGATGCTACGAGTATTTTAATTAGCACTTAGATATCATGATAAATCACCTTTAAAAGGAGTAAAAACGAAAAAAATTTTAACTCACGATTTTCCTCTAACATTCTTCGCAAAAATTATTTGAATTTGAAAAATATGTTAGTTATTATGCTTATGTATTTGTTGTTAGTTTGATTAAAATGAGTGATGAAATAGAAGTACGTGCTAAAATTATTAAATATTTAAAAAAATCCAATTTGGACGTGCAAAAAGTTGATCAAAGAAACAAAGGTCTGACTGTTAGAAACTATCAAGAGAATTTGACCATTGATAGGAAACCTGGTTTGGGAAGAAATAAATATCTGCATGATGTTTTAAAAAAGCTGCCAGCAATTCAGTGGAAAAACAGCACGAATCCTTGGCCACTGGAGAGATATTTGGCTATTGTAAAAAAGTAGTTTAAGAGCACAAAAAATCACATGACCCCTCATTTGTATGGGGACTATGTCTTAACATGAACCGATTTTTACCAATTTCAACAGCGTTCATCATATGACCGATAGAAGCGTATATACTAACTAAATTCCATCAAAATGTATTCATATTTGCGAGATGTGGTTTGATTCGTGGAAACACAGACACACATCTGTGGTCACAAGCGTTAACCACCTAAGTCGACTCAAGAACGATTTGAGTTATGTATGCTATCATATTCTACTAAAAACGCTTTATATTCGTATATTCCCCATTTCTCTAACACTTTTTAATAAAAAGTTATTAATGAAAACATACTAACCTGAGTCGTAATGAAGCCCCATTATATTTATATAAAAAGTTATTTTTCTCGAAAGAATGGTATTCGACGATTTGGGTTATCTTTGCTATCATGTTGTACTAAAAACGCTTTATATTTACGTGAAATCCCCATTTCTCTAACACCGTTTATTTAATAAGTTGTTAATGAAACATTCTGACCTAAGTCGTAATGAAGCCCCATTATATTTATATAAAAAGTTATTTTTCTCAAAAGCATGATTTTCGACTTACGCCGAGGCCATGCAATGAGCGGCAAAGCGGCAAGCGGCAGAACGATGAGCGGGTAAAATTAAAACATATGAAATACTACTGAAGTGGCCACACAATGAGCGGTAGTGAGAGGCATTTCTGAGCGTCTAAGCGGCGCCGCTCAGGAATAGAACTTGTTCTAATTTTTAGTTGTTTTCTGAGCGGCAAAGAATAAAAATGGCTTTTCTTTGTCAATCTGTAGCGCGATTTAGTAACTTCTTTTTAACGATAATCGAATCGATAGAAAAAGAAAACAACAAAATTATCGATTTTGGTATTCAGAAAAATTTTTAAACGATATTCGCTATTGTTAAAGGCATAAATAAAAATCATAAAATAGTGAAAATATTTTGCTTTTATTATAAAAACTTTTTATATAAATAACTAGCTGTTTTTACCCGGTCTTGCCCGGGATGAAAAGGCCTTTGACTTGAAAAATGGTTCACTATGCTTACCAGGCGCTGAGTACTTAGTCCCCAATTACCAAATTCCCCAATAAAATGCACTTTCTCCCCAAAAATTTGTATGGGCAGTAAACTCATTTTTTATTTCAATTAAAAAGTTTTTGGTTTTTTAATTTAGAAGTTTTTTATAACATGCTGCAGCAAAAATACTTCAAAAATAAGGTGCGAAACCGCTTTAAGTTTTATTTTCAGTTTATTTATAAACATCAAATATAACGGAATGGGCCGCAAATTAAAGGAATCAAAACTTTTAAAAATTGAATTACTTCATTCAATAAGTGATCATCATTGAGCAGAGACGTCATATTCAAGTTTCAGAAATGAAAGACTAATGCGACGTTTAATATTGTGTCGCAAGGTTTCTTTAAGCAACTGCTTCAGTATATGTGTGGCCTATTTTGATCAACAGGTAATTATTTCACATACGTAGATAAAATTTATCATACGACATTTCACTAAGCTGTGTTCCGCGAGCGAGTCGCGACCGCTTCCGCGCGTTTGGCAGCCAGACCCGTGCTGCCGCGCAGTTGTTGTCAACTTATTTTAATCGCCAAAATATATTTTTCAGATCATTGCGATATTTTTGGTAAGCTGTGTTCCGCGAGCGCGTCGCGTCCGCATCCGTCGCGTCCGCGTCCGCATCCGTCGCGTCCGCGTCCGCGCGCCTCGTGCCGCTTCCTCGCTGCTACTACCCGTGCTGCCGCTTAGTTCTCGTTAACTTATTTTAATTCCTAAAACATATTTTTAGAGCATTGCGATATTTTAGCTGAGCTGTGTTCCGAGAGCGCGTCGCGCCCGCACCCGTCGCGTCCGAGTACGCGGTTGCACGCCGCGCGCCGCTTCCGCGCGTTTGGCAACCACACCTGTGCTGCCGCGCAGATGTTGCCAACTTATTTTGAAAAGAATACTCATTTTAAATGCATATATTTTTGGACATATATTGAGAGCAGTATGCAAATGTTTACTAAAATAAATATTTAACAAAATTCATTAAATAAAAATATGTAAAAATTTAAGAATGAATTTGGGGAGTAAGCTCATTTTTTCTTTCGATTAAAAAAAAAATGGGGAATTTGTACATTTCTTTTGGGTACCTTTTTTTAAGTTTGGGGAATTTGTTCACCGTGTAGTTATTTCCGTGTAACCCAAATTGCAGAGAAATCCATTGAAAAGTACAAATTTGTATAGGGAAGAAATATACCACACAACAAAATATGAATTTTATAAGAAAATTGGGCGTAAAAGTAGGCGTGGTCGGTAAAAATCATATAGCGACCTTCCCTGGAATATGTACTAAATTTCGAAGAAAGCCATTGAAAAATAAAAGTTTTTATAGCAATCAAATAAAGAAACAAATAAAAGGAAAAAATAAGTTTTATATACATAGAAGTTGGCGCAAAGTAGGCGTGGCCTGTAAGAAGCATATGGTGACCTTCCCTGCAGTATAGTGATCGTGTGACCAAATTTTAGACATCCCTTGAAAAATAAAAATTTCTATAGTGAACAAATATACAAAAAACAGGAAATTAATTTTGTATAAAAAGCGGGCGTAGAAGTAGGCGTGACCGGCAAGAATCATATGGCGACCTCTCTGGAGTACAGAGATCGTGTGTAGCAAATTTCAGAGAAATCCGTTAAAAAAAATTGTGTAGCGAACAAATGTACCAAAAAACAGAATATGAATTGTATACAAAAAGTGGGCGTAATAGTAGGCATGACCGGTACGAAGAATATGTCGACTTTCCCTGGAGGAGAGAGATCGTGTATACCAAATTTCAGAGAAATCGGTTGAAAAATAAAAATTTGTATAGCGAACAAATATACCAAAAAACAAAATGAATTGTATACAAAAAGTGGGCGTTAAAGTAGGCGTGGCCGGTACGAAGCATAGGGCGACCTTAGGTGGATTACAGAGGTCGTGTGTACCAAATTTCACAGAATTCCGTTGAAAAACAAAAATTTGTATAGCAAACAAATATACCAAAAAACAGAAAACGAACTGTATACAAAAAGTGGGCGTAAAAGTAGGTGTGGCCGCAAGAATCACCCGGTGACCTGGCCTGACGTACAAAAATTTGTATAGCGAACAAATATACCAAAAAGCAGAAAATGAATTGTATATAAAAAGTGGGCGTTAAAGTAGGCGTGGCCGATAACACGTATATGGTGACCTTAGCTGGAGTATAGAGATCGTGTGTACAAAATTTCAGGAAAATCCGTTGAAAAATAAAAATTTGTATAGCGGTCAAACAAACAAACAAACAAACAAACAAACAAACAAACAGAAAATGAATTTTATATATATAGATAAATCATAACATTGACAATGGCATTTTGACTACTAACCGCTCAGAAATGACGCTCAGTAATAAGCCACTTGCCGCTCACCGCTCTGCCGCTTGCCGCTTTGCCGCTCATTGCGTGGCCTCGGCCTTAGGCGGTTAATGCTTGTGACCAAAGATATAACGATGGGACAACAATTGAAGGAGTTGTCATAGATTTTCGAAATCTATCTGAAAAATCTGAATTTTTGGAAAAATCTGACCAAGGACACGCCCACCTCCCGTATGATTTAAAATTATAAATTGTTACTTTGGCTACATCAATAAATGAAAAATTATGAAAATTTTAAAGCCAAGTAATGTATGTGTCAATATTCACTGTACTTGCTACAAGGACTCTAGGTCATACCACTATGCTCTATTTTAAATACGCTATAACGCACAGGAACAGTATCGGATTTTCATGAAACTTGGCTTCTGGATTGATATTTACTAAAAACATATTTGTACCGCAGGATATTAAAATTGAGCCGAAAATGTAGAAAATATAAAAATATGCATTTTTTAAAAATGAGTTTGAAATATCTTAAATGAATTTGCAAGAAGACATTAAAATAGAGGGAGTGACAAATTCACCACTTTCTTGTCATTGTTGTATTAAATCCACGTATGTTGGTAAAATTTGCCCAAGAATCGTGAATTTTTAAAATTTTTTTTTTTTTTTTTTGTTTTGGCAAAATGTTTTTTTATAATTTTTTTAGTAATTTATTAGACAATTATATAAACTTACAAAAGCAGAAGAAAACAATTAAATTAAACATTGGATAACAAAAAAATAAATACTTATAAGTTATAACTAAGCATCATCGCTACTTGATTCTTCCCAAAACTAATTTTCACTTAACAAAGAACTTATTTCATTTTCTTACATTTGTTCATCTTCCCTATCGACATTTTCTCTTAGTATATATTTTTCAATTTCTTCATCTACCACTTTATATATATGATCCTCATTGATGACAACACTGAATCAGAAGACAACAAAAAATGGGCCATTAAATCTTTATTTGTGTCCTCTCTTCAGATAAAGACTCTGGAATTAAAAAGTTAATTATTTTCAAATTCATAAGTTTTTATCAGTAGACATCTATAATATTAATAGGCTGGGCGATTTCTTGTGACCGATGTTTTGTTCTATCATTTTATCCCAATTTTGACCAGACGTATATTATTTGAAAGGTATTTCTTCTTAGCCGTTTTGCAGATTTACAGATTTTTAAATTTTTTCCTTTATTTTAAGTAAATTGCATTTAAAGTAGCTATTAACATATATGCTATGTGTGCTTTATTAAATTTGTTAATGTGCTTGTTAATGAGTTTGCTTTCTTCATTCACAATAATAATAAACCATAAAAGTGTTATTTTGTGAATCGGCTAAGTTGAAAAATAAAGCTGTCTAGAAATTGCTCTCGAATTTCGAGCGCTGGAATCTGCTAATAAATATATAAATATCTGTTGGAAAATTGAAAAAATCAATAACATCACATCCATAAACTAAAACTTTATGGACAGCGCTAGTCATATAATACCACCCATAATGTATTAAGTGTAATGTACTTCAAGTTATAATTTGTATTTCCCTGAAGGTTTTTAAATTAATTGAAGATCCACAAGATAACACCCTCAATAAATTCAAAAATTAACAATTAGTTATTTACCAATTCCAGTTATTTTGGCCGCTTCTTCACTTTTGAAAAAAAATCGACGAGCAGTACTTCCGTCGTTCGTATTGCCGTATCCAGACTTAACCTGGTCGATTATTGCTTACTTTATTTACTGAAAACTGATTTTTGTTTTCTTTACATACCCGCCAAGTTTTGAAGGGAAGCCGATAAGAAATATGAAGCATTCGAAAAATCGAATCCAACAATGAAGAGTTGAAAGTCCATATTTGTAATTGTCTACATTTGCAGTTCTTAATATGTTCATGTTGTTCATCTCCATTGGACTTGCATTGCAAATAATGTACCTGCTTTTTGCATTTGTATTGCTTAAAATATTTGCTACTGCACCATCTATCATTGTGCAATGCATATCATACGAAATTTGTACTATTGAACCGTTTACTTCAAAAAAATCACACTCTAAATTTTTAATACTCGTATTCTCATCCATTTCATTAAAAACATTCATTATTAAGTTTGGATTCTCTTTTTCTGAAACAAATTTAATAGGCCTATAATATAACGTAGAAGATGGTGTTTTATTAACCCACACTTCTTCTTTTGATTCAATGTTTACCATCCTAAATCATACAAGTAAAAAAATTTACTTCTCAGTATATACTTATTATATAAAAAACGCATGATAAATTACCTCAATGGCATAAATGCTATGAAAAACATAATCCATTTGGTTTTCATTTTCAAATATTTGTTAGGCTATGACCCGTGGTTCCATCCATAGTTTCTTGTTTTATCTTGTACTTCACAAATTTTTAAAACACTTTCTGCGGTTCTACGCAATATAGTTTTTAAGTCCACTTTTGCTGAAATTTAATTTGCTATAAAGGTGGTATTAATTTTTCTTTTCGGTGCTCAACGCATACAGAGATGGCAAACAATTTGGATGTAATTCAATGATTGCTTGGCGAAGAACATTGTATTCAGCGCCCTCTTGTAAAGGTTTAGTACATTACACTAATATTATGTTATTTTATTTTTCACTACTTTTTTCTAAATTTAGGGTTATTCAACATAAGTTAAATCTCTATTTGAATATTCAACTCTTTTAAATTGATTAAATTCAATAAAATCATCAATTTATACATTTTTAAAAACCTTACTTTTTAAGTTTGTGGTAAAAAGTAGGCACTAATTTTTCAATAATCTGTTAGTTTAGTTTAAACTTACAAAAACCAAAGAAAACAAGTAAGAGTGTTAAATTCGGCTGTGCCGAATCTTTAATACACTCCACCTCGGTTTGAGTATTGATAATAAATGTAAACAAAATATTGGAAAAAGTAAACAATCTGTTAAACTTAATACCAAATTATTTAAGAAAATTCTTTGGGTTGGTTTTCGTCTTTTCTATTATTTCGGATTTATTTCGGTGTTTGCTTTTTGGTCATCGTGGTTGCTGATCGCCATGCATTTAGGTTATATACCTATATGCATGCGTTTCCGGTTATATGACATAACTTCTCGTTTAAGTTAGTTTTTGCTAATTAAATAGCTCGCCCTAACCTCCATTGGTTGTATAGAGTGACTATATGCATTAAATCGTACTAATTGGATATGGCTGTATAGTTTCTTTTAACTGGCCAAATATTTCTTCATTGTGGCCATATAGGTCGGATGGAGTAACAAAATAATAACCAAAAAGAAAAAAAGCTCTCCCAACTTTTTTTTTAAATATTGCCATATTTTGAAAACATAGATAATAAATTTATAATAATTAATAATCAAATTAGGGATGCCAAACGCAAAAAACCAAAAGTCCCAAACATTTTAAATAAAATAATTTAATGTTATCATTATTTTCTGAAAAACTTCAAATTTTCATCCAAAAAAAATTGTGAAAATTTATATATAAAAAATAACATTCTCATCAAATTACGTTTACTTATGTAACAATTTTTATGTTAACAATTCTTAAATATCATTTGAGGTTTTCTTAAATTCATTGAATTTAAATTAATATTTTCTGTAGTGCGATTCTGTAAATTTCAAATTCAACGATCTGACAATCGCAAAATATATCGACAGCTATTGTTGTTTGCACTAAGGAATAAGTGATTCACTAAGTACATACATTCATGGCACTTTCTGTTGGTTGTTGAATCAGCTAAATTAATTTAAATCATAATCTTTGCACCAGTACACTTACATATTCTTCACACCGTTTTTCCCTTACGCTGTTTTTTTGATTGTATTGTAAAATAGATTTGTACCCCCCCGAGCGCATAGATGTTTACACATCAAAAACACCTAATTTTATTTTTGACTTCTTCAAAGTTTTCCTAGTATATATACAATTGACTATTTAAAATTAATGAAAAAGATTTGTGATTTTGCAAAACAGATAGCGACTTGGCGGTTCTGCTTACTAAAAAAGTTCTGTCAATAGCAAATATATGCTCGAAATTAAAAAAAAAAAAAAACACAACTCTGTAAGTTTGTGAACATGTTAAACTCACAACACACCTAGCGGTCAATAGCTTGAATATTTAAAATTAACAGTCAGTCAGCTGTTACTTGCAGTGCCAAAACAGTAAATTGAGATAACTTTTGGAGTAATTTTAACTTTTTAATTGTAATTTTTAATTTAACTTTGGTGTAACCTCTGCAAATTCCATTTACAATTTTCATAGGAAAATGCTTTGGATTATTCGCGGTAGTTGCAAAAAGTTCGCCTACTAACGAGGCTCATTTGCAGCTAATAGACCCCAATTCAATTCACAACTTGGTAGTAACTGTATACACATAATATACGTATTATTAATTTACAATAAAAGACTCAGGTTCAATTTTTGGTCCTTCATGTTTGTCTATGCTCTGAACTGTTCAAAGATTAAAAATTTTGAAATAAATATCTTTTTCAATGCAGACATACTTCAATAATTGTTTAATAAAAACAACAACCATTGCTGCAGCCATAAAATGAATGCATTATTTGATGTTATGAGAGCATTTAAAAAACTTAAATGAATTATAATTTTTTGTGGATGTTTTGTTTTTATTGTTTTTATATATTAATATACGAATGCGAAATTTTGCATGAACAGAAAAAAACAAACAAGCACGAATCAATAAAATATTTATACAAATAAATGTTGAAATTAAATTTACGCTTTTTTAGGTTTTTCAAATTAATAATTAAAAAAAGAAAAACAAAGCGAATAACTTTACAACAAAATTTATGATGACATTAATACATGTTTGGTTGTATTTGTATTACAGATTAATGAATATTTTGCGAAAATATATGTACATAAACTATACTTGTCTATGGATATATGTTTATGCGGAAGAGTTATGTTTTTTTGCATTTCGAGGAAACACCAAATTATATGTGTGTGTGTATGTTGAATTGCATGAATTGAACATAACATCAAGTCAAAAACATATTTTAGTAATTTTCCACATAAATGCGTATGGATAAACAAAAAAAAAATATATGTATATAATTTATTTGAACAATTAAAAGTCTTTTCAAATGATATATAATTAATTTAATGTATTTTGTTCACATTTAGTTTTTAATAGAGTCGCAATTTAAATAATAATTATTTTTTTGTTTTATTAATATTCAAACCATAATTTTAATATGAGTCATTTATTAATTATTTGCTAAAGTGTTTAAGTGGAATTTGTTGGGGATTAAGTAAAAAATCAAATAACAAAATATTTAGTTTTAATTTTGATTATTTCCCACATAATTATTCTACACCGTGATTTACATAAAATTTATTGTTGAGATACTAAATGGGAAAAATTATTAATTTTTATGGTGTTGCAAACTAGAAGAATCCTTTGGTTCCTCTCTTAAAATAGATCGGTAATTTTTTTCAATTCAGTTCAATTCAACTCAATTCAATTCAATTCAATTCAATTCAATTCAATTCAATTCAATTCAATTCAATTCAATTCAATTCAATTCAATTCAATTCAATTCAATTCAATTCAATTCAATTCAATTCAATTCAATTCAATTCAATTCAATTCAATTCAATTCAATTCAATTCAATTAAATTGAATTCAATTTAATTCAATTCAATTCAATTCAATTCAATTCAATTCAATGCAATTCAACTCAATTCATATCAATTCAATTCAATTCAATTCAATTCAATTTAATTCAATTTAATTCAATTCAATTCAATTCAATTCAATTCAATTTAATTCAATTCAATTCAATTCAATTCAATTCAATTCAACTCAACTCAATTCAATTCAATTCAATTCAATTCAATTCAATTCAATTCAATTCAATTCAATTCAATTCAATTCAATTCAATTCAATTCAATTCAATTCAATTCAATTCAATTCAATTCAATTCAATTCAATTCAATTCAATTCAATTCAATTCAATTCAATTCAATTCAATTCAATTCAATTCAATTCAATTCAATTCAATTCAATTCAATTCAATTCAATTCAATTCAATTCAATTCAATTCAATTCAATTCAATTCAATTCAATTCAATTCAATTCAATTCAATTCAATTCAATTCAATTCAATTCAATTCAATTCAATTCAATTCAATTCAATTCAATTCAATTCAATTCAATTCAATTCAATTCAATTCAATTCAATTCAATTCAATTCAACTCAATTCAATTCAATTCAATTCAATTCAATTCAATTCAATTCAATTCAATTCAATTCAATTCAATTCAATTGAATTCAATTCAATTCAATTAAATTGAATTCAATTCAATTCAATTCAATTCAATTCAATTCAATTCAATTCAATTCAATTCAATTCAATTCAATTCAATTCAATTCAATTCAATTCAATTCAATTCAATTCAATTCAATTCAATTCAATTCAATTCAATTCAATTCAATTCAATTCAATTCAATTCAATTCAATTCAATTCAATTCAATTCAATTGAATTCAATTCAATTCAATTAAATTGAATTCAATTCAATTCAATTCAATTCAATTCAATTCAATTCAATTCAATTCAATTCAATTCAATTCAATTCAATTCAATTCAGTTCAATTCAATTCAATTCAATTCAGTTCAATTCAATTCAATTCAATACAATTCAATTCAATTCATTTCAATTCAACTCAATTCAATTCAATTCAATTCAATTCCAATCAATTGAATTCAATTCAATTCAATTCAGTTCAGTTCAGTTCAGTTCAGTTCAGTTCAGTTCAATTCAATTCAATTCAATTCAATTCAATTCAATTCAATTCAATTCAATTCAATTCAATTCAATTCAATTCAATTCAATTCAATTCAATTCAATTCAATTCAATTCAGTTTAATTCAATTCAATCAATTCAATTCAATTCAATTCAATTAAATTCGATTTAACTTAGCTCAATTCAATTCAATTTCTTAATTTGTATTAAAATTTAAATATACAGAGTTTAAATCTAATTAATTTTTTTAAGAAAAAATAATAATTTAGTAATAATAATTTATATTCCACAGTCGATCTGACAATCGCAAAATATATCGACAGCTATTGTTGTTTGCACTAAGGAATAAGTGATTCACTAAGTACATACATTCATGGCACTTTCTGTTGGTTGTTGAATCAGCTAAATTAATTTAAATCATAATCTTTGCACCAGTACACTTACATATTCTTCACACCGTTTTTCCCTTACGCTGTTTTTTTGATTGTATTGTAAAATAGATTTGTACCCCCCCGAGCGCATAGATGTTTACACATCAAAAACACCTAATTTTATTTTTGACTTCTTCAAAGTTTTCCTAGTATATATACAATTGACTATTTAAAATTAATGAAAAAGATTTGTGATTTTGCAAAACAGATAGCGACTTGGCGGTTCTGCTTACTAAAAAAGTTCTGTCAATAGCAAATATATGCTCGAAATTAAAAAAAAAAAAAAACACAACTCTGTAAGTTTGTGAACATGTTAAACTCACAACACACCTAGCGGTCAATAGCTTGAATATTTAAAATTAACAGTCAGTCAGCTGTTACTTGCAGTGCCAAAACAGTAAATTGAGATAACTTTTGGAGTAATTTTAACTTTTTAATTGTAATTTTTAATTTAACTTTGGTGTAACCTCTGCAAATTCCATTTACAATTTTCATAGGAAAATGCTTTGGATTATTCGCGGTAGTTGCAAAAAGTTCGCCTACTAACGAGGCTCATTTGCAGCTAATAGACCCCAATTCAATTCACAACTTGGTAGTAACTGTATACACATAATATACGTATTATTAATTTACAATAAAAGACTCAGGTTCAATTTTTGGTCCTTCATGTTTGTCTATGCTCTGAACTGTTCAAAGATTAAAAATTTTGAAATAAATATCTTTTTCAATGCAGACATACTTCAATAATTGTTTAATAAAAACAACAACCATTGCTGCAGCCATAAAATGAATGCATTATTTGATGTTATGAGAGCATTTAAAAAACTTAAATGAATTATAATTTTTTGTGGATGTTTTGTTTTTATTGTTTTTATATATTAATATACGAATGCGAAATTTTGCATGAACAGAAAAAAACAAACAAGCACGAATCAATAAAATATTTATACAAATAAATGTTGAAATTAAATTTACGCTTTTTTAGGTTCTTCAAATTAATAATTAAAAAAAGAAAAACAAAGCGAATAACTTTACAACAAAATTTATGATGACATTAATACATGTTTGGTTGTATTTGTATTACAGATTAATGAATATTTTGCGAAAATATATGTACATAAACTATACTTGTCTATGGATATATGTTTATGCGGAAGAGTTATGTTTTTTTGCATTTCGAGGAAACACCAAATTATATGTGTGTGTGTATGTTGAATTGCATGAATTGAACATAACATCAAGTCAAAAACATATTTTAGTAATTTTCCACATAAATGCGTATGGATAAACAAAAAAAAAATATATGTATATAATTTATTTGAACAATTAAAAGTCTTTTCAAATGATATATAATTAATTTAATGTATTTTGTTCACATTTAGTTTTTAATAGAGTCGCAATTTAAATAATAATTATTTTTTTGTTTTATTAATATTCAAACCATAATTTTAATATGAGTCATTTATTAATTATTTGCTAAAGTGTTTAAGTGGAATTTGTTGGGGATTAAGTAAAAAATCAAATAACAAAATATTTAGTTTTAATTTTGATTATTTCCCACATAATTATTCTACACCGTGATTTACATAAAATTTATTGTTGAGATACTAAATGGGAAAAATTATTAATTTTTATGGTGTTGCAAACTAGAAGAATCCTTTGGTTCCTCTCTTAAAATAGATCGGTAATTTTTTTCAATTCAGTTCAATTCAACTCAATTCAATTCAATTCAATTCAATTCAATTCAATTCAATTCAATTCAATTCAATTCAATTCAATTCAATTCAATTCAATTCAATTCAATTCAATTCAATTCAATTCAATTCAATTCAATTCAATTCAATTCAATTCAATTCAATTCAATTCAATTCAATTCAATTCAATTAAATTGAATTCAATTTAATTCAATTCAATTCAATTCAATTCAATTCAATTCAATGCAATTCAACTCAATTCATATCAATTCAATTCAATTCAATTCAATTCAATTTAATTCAATTTAATTCAATTCAATTCAATTCAATTCAATTCAATTTAATTCAATTCAATTCAATTCAATTCAATTCAATTCAACTCAACTCAATTCAATTCAATTCAATTCAATTCAATTCAATTCAATTCAATTCAATTCAATTCAATTCAATTCAATTCAATTCAATTCAATTCAATTCAATTCAATTCAATTCAATTCAATTCAATTCAATTCAATTCAATTCAATTCAATTCAATTCAATTCAATTCAATTCAATTCAATTCAATTCAATTCAATTCAATTCAATTCAATTCAATTCAATTCAATTCAATTCAATTCAATTCAATTCAATTCAATTCAATTCAATTCAATTCAATTCAATTCAATTCAATTCAATTCAATTCAATTCAATTCAATTCAATTCAATTCAATTCAATTCAATTCAATTCAATTCAATTCAATTCAATTCAATTCAATTCAATTCAATTCAATTCAATTCAACTCAATTCAATTCAATTCAATTCAATTCAATTCAATTCAATTCAATTCAATTCAATTCAATTCAATTCAATTGAATTCAATTCAATTCAATTAAATTGAATTCAATTCAATTCAATTCAATTCAATTCAATTCAATTCAATTCAATTCAATTCAATTCAATTCAATTCAATTCAATTCAATTCAATTCAATTCAATTCAATTCAATTCAATTCAATTCAATTCAATTCAATTCAATTCAATTCAATTCAATTCAATTCAATTCAATTCAATTCAATTCAATTCAATTCAATTCAATTCAATTCAATTCAATTCAATTGAATTCAATTCAATTCAATTAAATTGAATTCAATTCAATTCAATTCAATTCAATTCAATTCAATTCAATTCAATTCAATTCAATTCAATTCAATTCAATTCAGTTCAATTCAATTCAATTCAATTCAGTTCAATTCAATTCAATTCAATACAATTCAATTCAATTCATTTCAATTCAACTCAATTCAATTCAATTCAATTCAATTCCAATCAATTGAATTCAATTCAATTCAATTCAGTTCAGTTCAGTTCAGTTCAGTTCAGTTCAGTTCAATTCAATTCAATTCAATTCAATTCAATTCAATTCAATTCAATTCAATTCAATTCAATTCAATTCAATTCAATTCAATTCAATTCAATTCAATTCAGTTTAATTCAATTCAATCAATTCAATTCAATTCAATTCAATTAAATTCGATTTAACTTAGCTCAATTCAATTCAATTTCTTAATTTGTATTAAAATTTAAATATACAGAGTTTAAATCTAATTAATTTTTTTAAGAAAAAATAATAATTTAGTAATAATAATTTATATTCCACAGTCGAGAATTCAAGCAAATTTAAAAAAAAACCTATAAACTTTTTTGTTATAGTCAAATTCGAAGACTTCCTGTAACGTTTATTGAGAATTGATCTAGCATTAGCTTGTCATAGTTCTAGCTAGCATGACATAAATGGTAATTGTTTGTGTGGTTTTAAATAAATCAATACTTCTCTGCAATATGTTTGTAAGTCAGACCGTCATATAAAATTATGTACAATACATAGTCATGCGATTGAAACTGGTAACTGGCCTCAACTTGTGTACCCATTCTAATCCAATTTCTTAAAAAGAAACATTTCAGCCATTAAATTTAAATATATTCAAAGATTCTTAATTTTACATATGAAATATACCTGTTAATATAAATGTACCTTTGCAATCAATAAAACTTCATGAAATTCAATTGTTTTTATGTTTGTTGCATTATTCTCTGCAATATTCAAATAATTGTTTATTTATTTTTTTATTTTTTTTTTTTTTAATTTTAGATAAAAATAATTATATTATTATTAGGTTTTATTCATTATATCATTGTGTTAACGAAACAACATAATTTTTTTCAAAAAATGGAAAAATAAAATAACAAAATTCAACCAATTAGTGTGTATTGATTTTGTTTTTATATTTTTTTATATTAACTAGGAACACAATGTACATAAATTTATCAATTAAATTTGGCTTATAAAACTAAACACAAATAAAACTTAAATACTCGTAGTACATAAATACAGTTAATTTTTGATTTACATTGGAAAAAAGGTTTTTTATAATTCGTTGCTTTTGTTTTTTTTTGCATTAATTTTTCAATGCTATAATTTAGTAGTAGTAATTAGTTTTAGTATTTTAAATATTTTTTATACAACTTATTTTAGAGGAAAAAACATACTACCAATATAATACAAATTCTTTAGTTATTTATATCTTCTTTGATATAAAAATGTAATTTTTTTATTATGTTAATGGAGCATAAAGCAGATCTCTGTGAAAATAATAAGTCTTTTAATAGTTTCATCATATATTAAATGTTTGATTTTGTTTGTATTTCCTATAATTACATAGTGTTTCGTTTTCAGCCCTATACATGAAATTTTTGTATAAGACATCCTGTTATTTTTAGTATATTTAATATGAATACAGAATAAGACAACACAATGTTCAAGTGTCGCTAAAAAGTGTCGCATAGTATTTTAATACTTAAAAAAAAATTTTTTTTTCTAATGTGGCTTAAATAAATAAATGAAAATAAAATTGGAATTGCATTTCTAAAAATATTTAAAAGAAAGTTTAGAAGAACAAAGAACAAACAATTCCATAGTCTCTAGGAAGATTGGCATATTTAAATTTTTGCAATTATTGAGAAAACTATTTTAAAACTACCAGTCTACTTGTAATGTTAGGGAGAAAATGTGCGTGTAAGTTAAATCTGGTATCTCATCAATAAAGCATTATTATTAAAAATGTTTGGCAATATGCTATTGGCTGTTGCTAATAGCATATTTAGATTTACGCTGTTATGTGTTGAGAGCACTGGAAATAATAGAACGTACCCAATAAAGCGGGATTTTCTACAATATTTTAAATGTTCCTTTATTTTATACACAATTTTTTTGGGTCGCCTTTTGTTCGTGTTATCATTTCGAAATCTGTGTGAATTAAATTTAGATCCTGATCGCGATAAGATTTTGATATGTTATAGACAACGAAGCAAAAGGTGACTCGGATTTATTTAGGGGGCAAAAATTTATAACAAAAACTGCAGTTCTTCCGTTTTCCCACATTTGATCCAAAGAAAATATGAACAAAAAGACATCGTATGAAAGGTATTTGCAAGATCTACCCGATAGAATAAAAAACAGGTACCATCATATTTAAATGTTGATAAAAACCATAAGTTTTAAAAGTGCGATTTTGTTACTCATTGGATATATTCTTATTAAAATTATTGATACCAATATTGCTTACATTATAAGAGGTCTCTGCATGGAAAAAGCTGAAATATTTCTTCACTAATGCCGTTTTCATTTCTGACAAAAAATGTCCCATTTTTTTTACGGCACTAATGCTGTTTTCATTTCTGACAAAAAATTCGCACTTTATTTACACTTTTTTCGAAAAGTGTATGTTATTTATATATTCTGGATTAAGAGCAACCTTATCTTATACATCAATAGAAAGGTCTCAAAGTCGAGCCCTCATAAATCCCCAAAAAATTGCAGCCATTGACTTATTTCTGGTCATAGTGTGAGAATTTTGCCCATTGTCCCCCTTTTTTAGATATTTTCTCCCTATGAATTCAAAGAGTTCAATAATCAGTTTTTTTTTTCATTTTATGAACACAGCACTTTCAGGCCTTTCGATTGATATATAAGATAAGGTTGCTCTTAATACAGAATATATAAAAAAAACAAGGAAGAAAATTATAGTCGGTCTAGACCGACTATACGATACCCTATACCATGCGTTTAGAGATCCTATCTCTCAGGCCCAACCAGCTGGATATAGAAAATAAGCATAAACAGATATGAAAAAGTTCATACCGCTTGCTATATCTATATGGGAACTAGGCCCCAAAATGGACTGATCCTGACCATGTTTGGTAAAGTCTCTTGTATTTTGCAAAAATATATACAAACAAAATTTGAGAAGAATCAGTGCAATATTTTTGTTTTTTGATAGATTTAAGTGAAGATCGGGAAGCAGCTCTATATGGGGCCTATGACTGAGAGTTGTCCAATTGGGATCATTTTTGGACTACTGATTAATGGATGTAATAAATACATACAAACCCAATTTGACTAAGATTTATATGATAATTTGGATCTTATGGCAATTTATGTTGCGGTGTCATTTTTATGGGGGCTAGGTCTGAACATGGACCGATTCTCACCAATTTCAATAGCGTTCATCCCATGGCCGATAGAGGCTTATATACCAAATTTCATCGAAATGTATTCATATTTGCGACCTGCAGTTTGATTACAAGCTTTACATGGGCACACAGACGGACGGACGGACGGACATCGTTAAATCGAATCAGATAGTGATTCTGATTCGATCGGTATAATTAAAGATGGGTCTAGGTCAAATATTTTTGGTAGTTACAAGCAGCAGCACAAAGTCATTATACCCAAACCACATAGTGGTATAAGGTATAAATACTTTTCGAAACAAGTGTACATAAAGTGCGAAATTTTTTTGTCAGAAAGGGAAACGGCATAAAACAGAACCACAATTAAAATATGTGAGTTTCTACATAGAATTTATGTGCAGAGAAGGGTTAGGTTAGGGTTTTAGTAAATAACACAAGTAATTAAGAATTATTGTGCATATATTAAAATCTACTGGATAGGCCTTGCAACCACCTTTCATTTGATGTCCAATTTGTATATAACTTCTTTGGTTCAAATGCTAAAAATTTGCAAACCAGAAAAATAAGCGGCCATTTTCTTGCACCTTTTATTACCGCCCTAAATGTGGAGGAGGTGGAGAGTATAGAATACTTCCTTTGATATTGCCCGGCGCTCTCTAGAACGGGACTTCGAACATTGGGATCGTCGTTTCTTCACGATCTCTCTGATCTATCAAATGTGGAAATTTCACATATAAGGGGCTTTATCAGGAGCTCAAATTGATTCTACGGTGGGGACTGAGGGGAACACCTATTCACCCGGTGGTATCACAATGGACCCCAGAGTCTAAGTGTGCTTTTCCTTTGGATTAGCAGCCACTTCTAACCTAACCTAACCACCCTAAACATGAAATTGGGAAACTTAAAAAAATACGGGTCAGCTATTTTTTCGACCGTCCTTGTAAGGCGTTTCAAATGAATGACTAGAAGACTTGTAAAGGGTGTTTTCTTGCTTATAAAGATCTTTCGAAAGGGTTAACTCTCAAATGAGCTGTCACTCCGTGATACTTATGATCGGTATATCTCTGGCAAATCATAATATATTCACGCTTGAGAAATGCTTTCAAATTATCCAAATTTACTTTTAAAATCAGTCATCGATTCTCGCAGCTTTTAAACAATTTTTAATTCTTATGGCGCACGTAATCGTCTGTGCAAGCCATCCGATGCAATAACATCAACACGTCAAAAGAATGGGCGTACTGAAGAGAATATCGCCGCTGTAAACGTAATTGTGGAAGAAAATCCAAATTTACCTATTCGTCGTTGGTCGCAGTAATTTGGGCTCTGTCCGACCACTTCGTGGAAAATTTATCACAAAAATCGCAGGAATTAAAGCCACGAGGCTCTAGAGCAGCTGGAAACTGACTCGATTTTTTATCACAAAATTGTGTTCAATGCTGAGGCTCATTTTTGGCTTAATGGTTTTTTAATAAACAAAATTAACGTAAAGACCCCATTGCAGCCAGAACAATGCACCGTTTGGTGCGGTTTGCATGCTAGTGTTACCAATAAGGCTTATTTTCTTAAAAATGAAGCCAATGCTCGCGTTACGTTCAATGGGGATCGTTATCGCACCAAGATCAATGATTTAATATTTGGAGTTGTGAATGGCATTGCGACTGCAGCCGTCGAATTATTGAAATCATTGATTTCTAGAAATGGACCCGTCAATTGGCCTCCAAGGTCGAGCAATTTGGCACCTCTTATTTTCTGTGGGGATATTTGAAGCCTCTGGTTTATGGTGATAAGCCAATAAAAATTGACGCCTGGAGGCCAAAATTGTTCGTATTATTAGTGACATACTATCGGCAATGCTCGAAAAAGTGACACAAACTTAAACTTCCAGAATGCGCCGCCGCGGCCTTATGTACGAAATCAATTTCAAGTATTAATGCCGTGCATTGGTTTTTCGAAAAAAAAAACATTTTTGATTCAAATTTAATTTTTTGTGTTATTTTTTACAATTTTAAATTCTACCGGGCTTAAAAAAACACCCTTTGTGTGAACAACAAATAACGTTTGCAATGTTTTACTTTAAAATGTGTGCCGCCTGCATGATAATTTTTGATATTTTAGATCATCCTGTATCCAATCTGAAATACTATTATAACAGGTACAAACTTCTAAATCTATTTTTGATATCCCAGCTAGGGTCTCTAGTATATATTAGCGATAAGAATCTCTATTTGGAGTCAGTGTAGGGAATACTTAGGAACTCTTAAGGTCATTGAAGCTGTTACCGTCATCCCACTTCAATAAAAGTCCACAGGCCCGGGGATCCAACTATAGTAATCTAGGAGAGACTACTTGGTTTCGACAATTCGAAAGAGAAAGGGTGACCATATAGTTAAAAGATGCACCCTCATCTTTCTGCCACACTGAAGACGTGGCCTTTATTTTCAAGTCGTAAGGGCTAAAATTGATCATTGAAGGGAAATTTTTCATTGCAATGAAGGGAAAGTTCGTTTCATCTTAAGTAAGCGGTTTTTAGTAAACCATTAATTTGAATATAAATTAAAATTTTTTGAAGTTACCTAAAATTTCAAACGTTTTCTTCTTTTTTTAAAATTAGCCTAGCAATTTCGTTAGATTTTCTTTATAAAAAAAAGTATATTATATATCTGGAATCTACTTTTAGGATCATTATCAAAAGAATTATTTTTTCTCAAAGATCTGCTTTAGCGAAGGAGTTACCTTTTAAAGGGATTTTCTATTAAGAAAATGTACAAAATTTCTTTAGCTAAAAATTTTAGTTTAATTTAAATTTATAATTATTTCAAAATAAATAATTAAAAAATTCTTTACTCACTTGCAGTGAAATCTTATGAATGTACATATGTGATGAAAAATTAATACAAATTTATGATACACATTTGTCTGGTTTTTTAAAACGCGCTTTTTGCTGTCTTTTTTAAATTTTTATAATTTTATATCAATTTAATGATTTTAATTTAGTTTATCATTTTGATTTTCTTTTTTTTCTATTTTTTTTTATTTTTTTTTTTTTTTTTGTTACAACATATATTTTAATTGTTTTTTTTTTTTTTAAGTTAATTGCATTTAGTTAGCTGTATGTGTCTTAAATGTTGGCAGGTTGATATTTTTTTTTTATTTTTTTGAAGTTGTTGATTGAATTTTTTTTTTTTAATATTAATTATGTGATGTTTATCGTTAGTTTTAAATTTAATGCGCGATGTTTTATTTAAGTGTTTGTTTACTTGCCTGTGTTATTTTTGAGTTTTTCTCCATGTTTATAATTTTTTTTACTCTCTTCCTGCGGTAGTAAATATGTATATAGTGTTGTGTTTGTTATTACACTGCCAGCATATTAATTGCTTTAATAAAGTTGTATGAAATTTTATGAGAATTAAAAAAAAACTGTATGTGAATAATGAAACTCTTTAAAGCATTTCGTTATTTTAATAAATTTATCAATTATTTTATTATTAGTTTATTTTATTTTATTATTTCTTAGAGTTTTCCATATTAATATTGTAGTTCTTTTTTTTTCTTCAAATATTATTCTATAAATGGCTGACTGTGTTTTTTTTTTTTTTTTGTTTGTTTGTCTTTTTTTTTTCTTTTGTTATTAACGGAAAAGTGGCGCTTATTATTTTTAAATTTTATTTTTATCATAGTGAAAACAAATAAATTATTAATTAACCTTAAAACATTATTACAATTCATTTTATACATCAATTTATTACACTTGTTTGTCTGCTGTTGTTTTTGTTAGTATGTATGTACATGTTTTATGTACATATGTATATGGAAATTGTTACGTAAAATATAGCACAGTGAAAAAAGTATGTCAATTGGAAGTTTTTATTAAAAAAAAAAAAAAACTATGGAATATATATAAAAAATAATTAAAGGAAAACATACAATTCATTTTGAAAGAATAATGAAAAAGAAAATTCATTATTATGGAATAAAATTAAAAGATATTTTTAGCAAAAAAAATATATGTATATCATTAGGTGAAATGCAAAACGACGTAACTCACTTTTTTAAATTTTTTTGGAGAAAAAGCAAAAAATTTTGTTATCTCAAATGCATGAGCTCATAGTAAAATCTTATTGAGATTCCTCAATAAAATCGTTCGAACACACAGGAAAGAGATTCTTTTTGACTACCGTATTTTTGCCAACCGAATTGCGATGAAGTTAATAACTAAATTTTGGATTGATTATAATTACAATTCTGTTGTCTTTTTAACAGTATTTATTGTATAACAATAGAAAATGGTTGAATGCTATTCAAATTCTGTTGATACGATTGCAAAAACTGTTTTTCAACGTCAAAACAATTCGGTTAAAATAATTTTTTTGTGTGTGTATTGATCGTATGAATCTAATAATGTAAGGAGGCATGGCATTTGCATCAGAACCTATAAAAAATTACTTCTAACTTGTTGCTTCTTTAGTTCGTTTTGCATTTCATTTTATTCCTTCATAAAAAGATGTTTAACAAAAAAGCTTTAAGGTAACTGAAATTATGATATGCTAAAGCCCAGTTTTTGACTCATTGTTTAACTGCAATTATAAGTTAAGAAGAGATTAAGAATTACAATGGTGTTTTTAGGCATTTAGATAATGGTTTATTTATTTATGTTCGCTAATTCAAGAACTTGAGTAAGAACCGTCAAAATATAAAAATTATTTAAGTTTAATTTAAACAACATAAAAAAGTAACAGTTTTTTAAATTAAATCTTTAAGTTAAATTAAATTAAATTAAATTTAAACAACATAAAAAACTATCAGTTTTTACTGCATTGAATTATTTCTCATAAAATACATTTTTAATTAAAATTTTTAATTTGTTTTTTTTTTTTTTTGTTATTTTTCAAGAAAACATTTTTTTTTTAAATTTTTCAAGAACAAAAATTTTAATATATTTTTTTCTTTTTATGAAATTTGCAAACATTGCGATATTAACATAATATTTTTTAATGCTAATCATTATACCCTATACCACTATGTGGTTTGGGTATAATGACTTTGTGCTGCTGTTTGTAACAACCAAAAATATTTGACCTAGACCCATCTTTAATTATACCGATCGAATCAGAATCACTTTCTGAGTTGATTTAACAATGTCCGTCCGTCCGTCCGTCCGTCCGTCCGTCCGTCCGTCCGTCCGTCCGTCCGTCCGTCCGTCCGTCTGTGTGTCCATGTAAAGCTTGTAATCAAACTGCAGGTCGCAAATATGAAAATATTTTGATGAAATTTGATACATAAGCTTTTATCGGCCATGGGATGAACGCTATTGAAATTGGTGAGAATCGGTCCATGTTCAGACCTAGCCCCCATACAAATTACCCATATGAAATCGACATAAATTGCCATAAGATCCAAATTGTCATATAGATCTTACTCAAATTGGGTTTGTATGCGTTCATTACATCCATTAATGAGTAGTCCAAAAATGATCCCTTTGACCCCATATAGAGCTGCTTCCCGATCTTCACTTAAATCTATTAAAAAACAAAAATATTGCACTGATTCTTCTCAAATTTTGTTTGTATATATTTTTGCAAAATACAAGAGACTTTACCAAACACGATCAGGATCGGTCCATTTTTGGACCAAGTCCCTATATAGATATAGCATCCGATATGAACTTTTTCATATCTGCAGCCAAAAAAATTAATAAAAATCGCACTCAAATTTGGTTTTTGCTTATTTTCTATGTCCAGTTAGTTGGGCCTAAGAGATAGGGTCTCTAAACGCATGGTATAGGGTATCGTATAGTCGGTCTAGACCGACTATAATTTTCTTACTTGTTTTTAGTTTCGATCAGTGTACGGCAATTCCATCTAAGCAAACTAGCTTAATGCCAGATTAAATTTTATTTCAGATTCGTTCTAAAAAATTTATTGCTTGTCTTTACAACAGTTCTGGATATCGCACTTGTACCTCTAAAGTGAGCCAACTCAAAATTTACAAATTTTCAGTAGAGGCAAAAACGGGTTTTTAATATTTACTATAAAATTTAAAAACAGTTGTTTTATTGTAAAGAATTGCGAATAATAAGTATACAACATTTGTTGTTGTTGCGATATTTCCAGTGATCATCAAAAATAACAAGTTTTTTGGGTGCAACCCAAAATATGTCTTTTTAGTGGATTCTAGAGAATCTACTCTTATAACACAAAGAGGGTTTACAACTGTATTTTTTTTTTTTTGCGAAAGACTTGAAAAACCGATGTAAGATTTTTACAGTGGATAGGTATGACCACTGTGTATCGTTTTCTTGCAAAAAGTGAAAATTAAAAAATTTTGAGTTGACTCACTTTAGAGGTACAGGTGCGATATATAGGTTTTCTTTTTGTTGACGTAGATTTTTAGAATTGATAAATTTGCAGCTTGTGCATGATTTAATTCGTACGATAATAGAAACGAGCCAAGTGAAATATGATAATTTTTGACCTTTCCCTCTTTGCAATTGCTGTAATTTAACAGGATTTGTGGGTATAATGAAAGTAATATATTAGTAAATTTGTTTCATCGCGATTGTGGTACTATGGGCCATAACAAGTATATTTGCCCAAGGAACCATACCTCTAAAATCATTTTCAATTTCGATGAAGATATTTCCATGATATTTTCCATTATACTCATTGATATGTAATAAAATTATTGAAAATGTGTATACCGGGGTTTTTTGGGTCGGGAAATCCATTTTTCACATTTATTTTTATTTTTAACAGCCGCCAGGTGGCGTTTTCGTGCATTTTTGTGAATTTTTTCGCCTTTTTGGGAAAAACTGACGACAAATCGACAAATCTTTGACTTCTCCATATATAATAGCCCAAAATATTCAGCGCTGAAAATTATATGGAGAGCCCATACATGACCTATGTCGATTTCATTGAAGTTAAAAAATTCGTTTTTTATATATGTTCATTCAAAGAGTAATTAAAAAAAAATGAATTTTTTTACTTAAATTTAATGAACTCGATGGAATAAAAATAATTGAGAACCCTATTATGTATATATTAATGCTGGCTATATGTAAATATATTTGAAAATTTTCAACGTGAGGGTTATATTCAGTCCAAAATTATTTATAAAAATGTCGGGCCTACTAAAAAACTTTTGTTTTGTAGGATTGGCGTCTGCTTCGGATATATATTTAGTTTTGCATATACAAGTATTAGTATTAAATTCGGCTATGACGAATCTTTGATTCCTCCACCTGGCTTTTACATTTGTATTAATATCTGAACTTATTGCACTATTTATAATAAACCAGCAGAGTCTAGCGCTCGAAATTCGAGTGCAGTTCCTAGGCAGCTTTATTTTTCAACTTAGCCAATTCACAAACCAACACATGTTATATTATTATTGTGAATAACAAACTCATTAACCAACACATTAACAAATTTAATAAAACGCACATAGCATATGTACAAATAATTTTAGCAAATTTAAAAATAATTTACTTAAAATAAAAGAAAAAATTTAAAAATCTGTAAATCTGCAATCCGGCTAAAAAGAAATACCTTTCAAATGATATACGTCTGCTCAAAATCGGGATAAAATGGTAGAACAAAATATCGGTCACTAAAAATTGCCGCCTATTAATCTATACTAATACAAGGTGGGCCAAAAGAAGTCATCCGATGTTGTTTGGCTCTCATTTTTTTTCTAAATGAAAAACTTCGATTCTGTTTTTTGATTATGTTTATTTGAACCTTTAGAATTTTATTGGTCAAGTCGAGAAGATGATATCGGCCAAATGGGCGCCGTCCCATTTGATTGCTCTACGGGCTCGTTTTATGGCATTTTTATCACTTCGGCGAGAACTTCGGGCGACAGATTCTCGCACTCGTGTCGAATGTTGTCCTTGAGGGCTTCCTGTGTTTCGGGCTTGTTCACGTAAACACGGGACTTCAAAAAACCTCACAAAAAAGTCTGGAACGGTTAAATCGGGCGATCTTGTAAATCGCCAAAACGAGAGATGAGGCGACCAGGGAACGTCACCTTCAGAATATCGGTTGTGGCTCGCGCAGTGTGTGCCGTTGCTCCATCCTGTTGGAACCACATGTCCTCCAGTCCTAATTCGTTCAATTGCGGCAGAAAAAACTCGGTTAACATGGCCCTATAGCGCGCACCGTCCACTGTTTCGTTTGACCAGCGGCGTCCTCGAAAAAAATGGCCCGATGACTCCTCCAGCGTGAACAGCGCACTTGCTCACTTTGAGCGGGTGTAAAGGCTCCTCGTGCATCACTCGTGGATTTTTGGTGCCCCAGAAGCGATAATTTTGCTTGTTCACGTAATTCGACTGAATTCGCGCTACGCCAACACCACAGACGAATTGTTACGCAAAAAAATAGACACGATTATTCCGCGTTCCTGGGGAGTGTATCGCTCCATAGCTTGTTCACTTGTATTTTACATCTGTCTAGTTCACAAATGTCAAAACAGATTTGACATTGGCCGCCATTTGCAAAAATGAGAGCCAAACAACATCGGATGACTTCTTTTGGCCCACCTTGTATAAAAAAGAGGTAATGTGTGTTTGTTTGTTTGTTTGTAGGAGGTAATCTCCGTAACTGCTCATCTGATCTTCCTGAAATTTTCACAGGGTATTACTGCAGATGTGGGAAGTGCTATAGGCTATAAATTTTTTTAACGAGAGTAGTCAGATCCAATACGTGTGCGATCGGAGCAGTGGACGTAGTACCGCCTATACAAAGTAAAGATTTAATGTCATATAAGGGAAAGTTTCGACACTCTGCAAGAGTCCATCAGATATTAATGTGAGTAGTCTGCAAAATTGGGCGGTATAGGATTAGTAGGCGTGGCACCTCCTATACAAAAAAGTATATTAATTACCAATGTCACTCACTCGTGGAAAATATGGACGGAATAGCCAAATTCAAAAATCGCCAAAACCAAAAATAGTGAAATACAATAATCGCCAAAAACAAAAATTTTCAAAACCAAAAATCAGAATAATCAAAAATCGAAGAAATCAAAAATCGCCAAATTAAAAATCGCTAAAATAAAAAAATTGCTAAATGATATTCTAAATTCAAATGATATTCTAATATCATTAAAATGTTTTAATTATACAATACAAACTTCGAAGGAAAAATTGATTATGAAAACATACATGTCAATTAGTCTCGAAAATTCGTAGCGCAGCACAACAGGCCACTCTAGTATTATATAAATGTAAACAAAATATTTGAAAAAGTAACCATTTTGATGAAATTAATACTTAATTATTACAACAGACGTACTGCATTTTTAACATTTTTGAGAGGTGACTCAATATTTTAGATCATCTCTTGGAACAATGATGCCCAATTTATCCCATTTTCAATACCAATCTGGTCGAAATAATGACAAACAATATCCTTCTAATTTAATCCATGTCAATGTTTTATTTTGTAAATGAGACTGAGTTGACAGACGGACATCACTACATTGACTCGAGTTTTTAAAAGGATCAAAAATATTACATACCTTATGGGGTCGCAAATTAATTTTTCGATACTTTTAAAATGGAATGACAAAAGTGACTCTACTCAAAATTTTAATTTTTCAGAAATCGACAAAAAAATTTATACCAATTGAAATATAAAGAAACACGGAACTGTTTTATTAACAACAATTTAAAACAACAAAACACACTGATATTTTTTTTTTTATTGTATTGTGCATAGTTTATGCATATAAGCCCGATAATGAAAATTTTAAGTTGAGCCACTTTTGCACTATGTGTACGATATATCCTCTACACAGTTGAATGGAGGGTATAAAAAATCTAGTTAATTATAAATTTTTTTTATCAAACTTATCCCTTGACTAAAATGATATTTTATTTATGCACTTCCGTTACGATCAACTGAAAATCAAAAAGAAAAAAAATTACTTTCATGATAAACAACAATCCTGTAAAGTTTAATTAAATTCGCAGAGAGTGCGATAAATTGATCAGTTCACTTCACTTGTATCATCTTAATATATAAATGGTAATTATTGTTAAAAAATTTTGAGTTTTCAGTTTTAGCTTGAACCATTTTTAGAAATGAAAGTATTTCTTATATTTTTGACATATTTAAAGGTCTCAAATACTAAAAAAAATATTAAACAATATACGAATTCAAACAAGAGATCCAACATTTTTAAAAGAAATTTTGGTTAATTTCCGAGAAATATGTAAAAGATTTTCCTTTTTCATTTTTAAATATTTTCTAAATTTTTTTCAAAATTAAAAATTCCATATTAAAAGATTTTATATCAAAATTTTTTTTAGCGTTTATCAAAAAAAAAAAAAAAAAATTATCAAAAATTTAAAAAAATATTAGGAAAATAAATTGAAAATATTTTAGAAAATTAATAACACTAAATCTATAGTATTATATAAATTATAATTTAAAATAATACTCTTAAAATTTTTTATTATTAAAATCGGGATTAGAAAATTTTCAATGGAATCAAAATTTTTTTCATTATATTTTAAAATTACATCACATTATAAATTTCTTTCTTTATTTAAATTCAAAAAATATTAACTGTTGGAAAATATTAATTATAATTTAAAATAATACTCTTAAAATTTTTTATTATTAAAATCGGTATTTGAAAATTTTCAATGGAATCAAAATTCTTTTCATTATATTTTAAAATTACATCACATTATAATTTTCTTTATTTATTTAAATTTAAAAAATATTAACTGTTGGAAAAAAATTCTTAATTTTCATTAATTTTAAAACAATTTTAGGGATAACTTTTTAATTCTGATTACTCCACATGTTCGATTTTAATTCAAAAGAGTCACTTTGAATTCAATTGCAATTGATTACTCACATGTCCGATTTTAATTCAAAAGGGTCACTTTAAATTCAATTTAAAAGAAAAAACACAAATAAAAAAAATTGTCTGATTATATTTCAAATCGTAAAAAATTTCGGCATTTTCTTTTATGCACAAATTTTATATTATTATTTAAAACATTTTTATAATATTCATACCAACCAGTAAATATATTGAAATTTTTATGGTCGGAATAGAATACAAAATCACAACATTTGCCATACATTTTTCAGAGTTGGGTTTTTTCAAATATAAATAAACAAAAAAACAAAAAAAAATATAATTGACTGATTTTATTATTGCTTTTTGTCATTTTATTCATGCTTTGCCACAAAGAAAACAACATAAATTTCAGAACACTATACTTCAATTGTAACATTTTAATTTAGTTTATTTTTCAAATAAACAACACACTTGCCATAAAAATCTTCACGAACAAAATCTTCTTTCAGAGTGCAAAATTTAACGTTCCATATATCTTTTGTATTTTAAGAGTAGTAGGGTAAAAGTTAGACATTTTTGTAAACAAAAAAAAAATATCAAAATAAATAAAAAAAACACTAAGCTTTTCCATTTCGTTTTTGTAAGTATTCTTTTTAGTGTATTTTTTAATTCTTTCTTTTTTTTTAATCTTAGCCAAATATTTACAATTATAATTCACATGGATTTACATAAAGAATGAACGAGAACTAAGTTTATCAGTCTGTTTAACCCAATTTCGAAAAAATTTCAATACATTTTATGAACATTTTTCTTTAGGGGTTTTTGTTTTTGTTTTTCATAAATAAATTAAAATGGTTAAACAAAATTACATGAAATAATAATTTAAAAAAAAATTAATTTAAAAATATTCACAAAGTTAATATTATTTTTTTTTATAATAAATTTTTTTTAAATTTTTTTTTCATAACTGTAATAATTTTACAAAAATAAAGTTAAAAAAAAATTTTTTTTTTTTTAATTAATTTAAAAGTTTAAAAAAATAATAATAAAATTTTCATCAACAAAACAAAATACGTTAAGTAAATTTACATTAAGTTTTCTTTGTTTAAGATTAGAGTTTGTTTTTACAAAAAGTGCTGGGAGATCCCTTTATTCTTGAAATATAGAGAGGTGCACTTCATAAATTCACTGGTTACATAGTCTGTCTCCTTGTTGAGCTTAAAAACTAATACAACATCATCATTATTTTCATCTTTAATGCCAACTTTAACATTTGAGGGAAGTCAACAAACGGCCGTTTGCTGTTGTGTTTGAATATGATGAGTTTGCTGCAGCTGCTGCTGCTGTGCCTGTGTTGAATGGTAATTTTGATGTTACGCCCACAAACTGTTGCTTTCTTCGGCCACCGAGGCTGTGGTGGTGTTGATTTCAGTTAAAGACAAGTTCGATTCATATTGATTGAGTTCATCTGGACGACAGCTGTCATTGGAGGTATGACTGCTGGTACTATTGCTGCTACTACTTTTAGCGTTACACTTACAACTTGTGTTGTCATCGTTTGCTGTGGCGGATGTCGCTGTTTTGCGACATATACAGGGCGGTTTTTTGCAATTGAATGTTGTCAGCTGTGCGTTGGCTGGTGGTGGTGGTGGTGGAGGTGTTGTAAAATTGGAGGAGAAGCTGGACTGTAGAACCGGTTTACGTTTGTTAGTGGCCTGTTCGTGGGAACAATCACAGTTATTTGATGAAGTTTTTTTCAATGTTGGTTGCTTCGAGTAATCGACACTGTCATAAGTGGGTGCTATAATGGGTTCACCAGCGGCACCCCTTGAAACCTGACCATTACTTATGGCATAATATGAGGGCACTGCATATTCATGTTGTTGATGATGCACGTGTGAGTTTGTGGTGGTGCTCACTGGCTGTGAACGCAAATGGTGATGTCTTTGGAATTCTAGTGTTTTGGCATGTTGCAACTCTTTGGTGTCTTTTGTTGCCTTATAGCCCAATTCATTTAACGTATTGAATTTACAATTGGCTGCTGCTGTTGGTATGGGTGCATAGCCGCGAACACAGTCATTTATGGTGGCATAGTTACTGCTACAGTCTGTGTAGTGTTTGTCGGCCACTACACCAGTACCTTGTCCCACCAGGCGACCGTTGGCTGCTGCTTGATATTCATGTGCCGGTGCATAAATATTGACTGAAGAACGATTACTGAGGCAGTTGGTGGTACGTTTATTACGTATATGAGGCAAAGCCATACGTAACTTTTGCCAGAACTTTTTATCATCCCATTCAATGCAGGTACTGGTGCGTAGATAGTGGCGCATATCAATATCTATGTCGCGTTGTGGTAAGTCACCATATAAAATGAACACAATTCGCTTTCTACGCTTGACAATTTCATGCAATGCACTCTTGTATTCGAAACGAGACCATTCATTGTATAAAAAGTTCTTTGATAAAACCAATACAAACTGTTTGGCGCTTTCGGCGGCTTCTATGATGGCATCGGTCACATAAGCATTTACATTTATATCGCGATAGTGTAGGCAGGCTCGATAGCCCATATCATTTTCCAAAGTATGAGCCAATATTTGATTAACGAAATGTTCGTCTTGCAAACTATAAGCAAAATAGACATCATTTAAACGTTCTTTGCTGAGATCTTCTACGAAACCGGGTGACTTATAGCACATGTTAAGCAAACAATTGGAATGAGCCCACATTTTCAATTCCTGGCGATAACAGAAAATGCCAGCTACTAAGGCAAAGAAACCAACAAAAGCACAGGTAGCGATTAATAGAAGCGGCAGAAGACTTTCAATTTCACTAGCTTGTACATATGTGGCCATATCTTCTCTTAAAGTACATTTGGTACCGTTCTTTTCTCGTAGAACACTGGTGGCATTGTTATAGACACATGACACACGGGAAGCATCTATAATTTTTCCAGCACTTTGTGCCAAGTAAGTACGGAAACGCATGAGATAGCTGCACTCACATGACCACTGGTTATCAGCCAAACCAATTTCCACCAAATAAGGATTTAAAGATAACTGCCATACCTCAAAGTGTAACAAGCGATTGCCATCTAGACGCAAGATTTCCAATTTCCTTAAAGCCTGGAAACTGCCATTGCCTATGGTAGCGATACGGTTGTTCTGCAGATAAAGCTCTCTTAGATTTTCCAAGTTAGTAAATTCATTGCCGCCTAAACTGGTGATGTGATTTTCTTCCAAATGCAAGACCAACAAACGCTTCAAGCCACTAAAGGAAGTATTGTAGATTACCTGGATATTCGAGTTATTTACAAATAAAACTGCTAAGTTTTTGCGGCCCAAGAAAGAATGACTAGCCAATTCCACAAAGTTATTGCCATCTATATACAACTCAGTAGTATCCATGGGTATTTTGCGAGGCATACCAGAATAACCAGCTCCCGAACACTCGACAATATTGGTAGACCAGGTTTGGTCATGGAAACAAGTGCAGTTGGTGGGACAAGTCATTTCACAATCACAAGCATCAAATTCACAGCAATGACACACGGCAAAGCAATGCGTTTTGTAAGAGCACAAAAAATGTTTGGGTTCGGCCTCGATCAAAGGAATATAAGCTCTTTCCCGATTATTCAACAACTTGCAGTAGATAGTCTCCAAATCCATAATGCGAGGATACTGGCGAGATTTAATGTGATTTATTTTCTGTAACCAATCAATATTGCAGTCGCAGGTAAAAGGATTACCACCAATATAAAATTCAGGCAAAACTCGATGGTCCTGCACCGGCAATATGCGTAAAGATTTGATGTCCAAGGTGCTGATCTGATTAGCATAAAGATCTACTCTAGTTAGATTGGACTTATGCATGAAGGTATCAGGATCTACGGTGGTGATAAGATTATCATTAATGAACAGTAACTCAATGGAATTGGGTATAGATGATGGTGATATTCGTTGGATCTGATTGAAACTGGCATCTAAGGTTTGCAAACGTATTTGGGCATCCAAACCAAAACGATTGGAGAGTTCAATCAAACGGTTCTTATGCAAATCCAACCACTGCAGAGTACTGGGTACATGAGCATAATCAAAATGTTCCAAACGATTGTCGGATATATTGAGCCACAGCAATGAAGGCATGTTGCTGAATAAGCCATTGATGTCACTTAAATCATTGCCATCCAAACGAACAGCCTGAATACTGGAAGTCATTTCGAAGGCTCCGGGTTCTACGACAGCAATACGATTACGAGCCAGATTGAGTATCTGCAAACTGGGTAATTCCTTAAAGGAGTGCATGGTTATATTCTCCAAATAGTTTCCAATCAAACGCAAACCATATAGGTTACTTAGACCCTTGAAAGCATTATCTTCCAAAACCGTTATCATATTTTCTCCCAAGTCAACAGTGCGTAAGAGACGCATATTCCGCACGGCCAAAGGCACCGTTTTCAATTGATTACCATTAAGATTCAAATCCTGTAAGGAACTGCAATTACGAAAGGCTTCCGGATGAACACCAATAAGATGATTATTGTCCAGCGACAGAAGAGACAAGACATAGAGACCATTCAAAGCATAGGCATCCAAATATTTTAATTTGTTATGCGATAGGAGCAGAGTATGTAAATTATTCATGGGAGCAAAAGTTTCAGCAGCTATGTTCTCCAATTGATTGTGTCGGAGATTAAGAATTTGCAGAGTATAGAGATCCGTAAAGATTTCAGCATCCAATTGTGAAAGTCTGTTGTGGGAAAGATTAAGTAACACCAGACGTATAAGACCCACAAAAGTGCTGCGATCTATCCAAGTAGAGGTGACTTGGTTGTAAGATAAATCCAAGGCTTGTAATTGTTCTAAATTTGAAAACAGTTTCGGTGATAGCACAGATATCGAATTGTTTTGTAAGTAAACTTCTTGTATGGAAGCGGCTTGTTCAACAAACAATTCCGAAGGCAAAGCCACTAGCTTATTGGAACTTAGGTTTAAAATCTGCAAATTCTTCAAACCACTTAAAGCCTTGTCGCCAATCATAGAAATCTCATTATTATTAATCTGTAACACTCTCACTCTTCTTAGGGTAGCAAAACCATTGGCTGGTAATAAAACAAAATGATTATAGGATACATCCAAAATTTCGATATCCAAGTTGCAGGTTGCGAATGATTTCTTGCTGCTTTCTGTGGCTGCTGTGGCCTCGAAAGCATGCTCTTTCGTGCGGTCTCTAAAGCCCAATTCATTGATATCTTGTAATCTATTTTCACTCATATTTAAAGAGATAAGGCCACTCAAACTACAGAAGATATTATCAGGTAAAGACCAAATATTGTTGGAGGATAGATCTAAACGTTCCAAATTTTTTACTGTTGCAAAAGCCTCCGGCTCTATGTCAAAGCTCAAGGAAGGCCAAAGAGTATTATGAGTTCGTACTGTTAAGTTTCTAAGTTGGGTCAGACCATCCAGAACATATTTGTTAAATTTGGATAGTTTGCAGTATTTAACTGAGAGCTCCTGCAATTTTTGTAAATGAGCAAAAGATTGAGGCTCCAAGGAACTCTTGGCCATAATTTCATCATTACAAAGAACATGCAAGCCCACTGTATGTTCCGAGGGTATCACACTGAAATTGGTGGTATCAAATTCACTGTTGACAGTGCGCAAATTACAGGTCAACATTATCTCGGGATGATCGGGCCCTAAAGCCGGTAGAAAATGACAGTCATCGGGAGCATCGTAACGCATTTCTTGGCTATCCAGCCGGCTGCTTTGGACACCATTTGGAGGAGTATGTAATTGATTATTGGAAACGCCAGCTTCACCCATTATAGCATTCGAATGTTGTTGCAGCTGTTGTTGAGTGACATGTGTCGATAAAGGAGGCTGGTGTACACTTTGTTGCTGCAACGTTTGCTGTTGCATATTTGCATGGCCAAAGATGCCAATTAGCGCCAGTGTCATGAAGATTTTTGTTTTTAAAGCCATGTTTAAAGTTTACTGTTTATTACGAAATTATAATTTAAATAAAAAAATTTTCAAAAACAAAATCAAATAAAAATTCGAAAAAGTTGTTTTATAATCCAGTTTAGTTGAGTTTTAACATTTTGTGTTTTTTTTTTTGATTTGAGGTTTAAGTTGTAAAAAATTTTAATAATTTCCAATATTCTTTTCGTATGTGTTTGTTCCACAAAAGTTCGTTTCACGATTTTTCTATTTTCACATCACGAACACAATACAACGATTTGCATTTACTGTAACTCGTAAATTATTCTCTTGTATTTGCTAAGGATTTTTAACGTTTCTATAAAGTAGAGCAAATTTTTTTCTGTTAAGATGTTGTTTTGTTGGAGTAGAATATTAGAAACAATTTTATGTTTCCATTCGGTTTTTTTTTCTATTCGTTCACAATTTTTTTTTAACTTCGGCTTTTATGGCTAAAATATTTTCTTATAATTTTATATACTTTATGCTTTTTGTCTAATAAGGAACATTAAACGTAATTAAATTTAATTACTAAAGATGCGGGAATACCACACGTTTAAATTTCGTATCTTTATTTTTTCACTTTATCACACTTATGAAAGACGCACCCGTTTCTTAAGTTATATAGATTTTGTATTAATTCTTTTTTTTATTTTTATGGTTATATTTTTAATCTATTTTAAGAACCACGAGTAGAGGTGTTTTGTAATCAAGTTCTAACTAAAGACTGACTTGTGTATAGCCAGCAACAACCCTTATATAGATGTGATGGTTTAAAAGTGAAATTATAGAACTGAGAGGAAACACACAAACAACCAGAGAGAGAAAGTGTAATGAAAAAAGAGTAGGGTAATGAAAAACCCATAGTTATAATGCTGAAATAACGGGCGTAGAAAAATAATAACAGAGATTTAGTTAAAAATGGAGAGTGAACCAGAGAGAGAGATAGAGAGAGTGAGTGTATTTAACACAGGAAAAAACCTTTATTTAAAAGGATATTTTTTCAGAGTGTTACTAACAAGTTAATTTAAATAACAATAACAGAGCGTAATCGGCATCTGGAGAGAGAGTAAACATTTGAGAAAGTAATGGTATGAGCCAGATATAAAAAAATTTTTGTTAGTTTTTTTTTTTTGAAAATTTTTGCTTTGTAATTATCAACGCCGCATATATTTCTTGTTTTCTTTTCCATTCCAATTCTTATGACTAACAGAATCCTTGTCCAACAGCTGTCGCAACAGATTTTCTTAAACTCAAAAATAAAAAAACAGAAAAGAAAATGTTCACCACAGCAGGACATCAGAAAGAGAATTTGAAAATCATTTCAAAATAACATTATGTTAAGATTTCCATCTACTGCTTTTAAGATAAACAACAAAAGCATCATAACATGACATTGCGAAATTCCATGTGTTGTTTTTCGAAAACAACAAAATATAAAAAAAAAAAACAAAAAATTGTAATACTACATATATAAAAAGTCAACTACGTTTAAATGTAATCTATCAAATATGTTCGTCACAAAAGAAGCAAAAAGTTAAGGGTATATAAATATGCGTAGCTCCTTTAAAATTAAGAACAACGATGTCCTTTTTAAATCCGCTTTATAATTTAAGCTGATTATAAACGTCCATAGTACATATTCTCTACTATTATATCTACTTATTTGGTCTGGGTTTATATAGGAACAAGCACACATACATTGTTCAGCAATTTTGTTTGTACTTGTAAGCAAATCCTTTGTAGAAGATTGAACATGCACTATTTACATCCGCTTGATATTTCTTTAAAGAATTATTCTTTTTAAAGTTTCTTAAAGAGATTTAAAAATGACATTTTCTATATAGGATATATAGTCTTTTTTTTATATATTTTTATATATTACACAAAGCAAATCGTATTAACTAAAATCAGGTATGAAATTGAGAGTCTTTGTAGCAAATTGCATTAACATTTTTTTAAGGACGATGTCTATTGATGCTAAACATAAGTTAACTGAAAATCGCTAATATTTTCCCTGATAATTCTTTATATATCGTCAGAAACATAGTAAATTACACAGTTAAAAAAGAATTTATAGCAGATTGTTATATTATATTGTATATATTACGGCTCATTCTCGAAAAATTTGTTCGAACTGGTTAACAGCTCCATTGATTTTTAAAGACGGCTCCAAACATTCATCGGTGTTGAAGACTGTCGATATCGCAAGCTTAAGATATCGGGCCATGTGAGTGGACTTCTTACTCCATCACCCCTAACATAAGCACGGTACTTGTGGTGACTTTTATAAATAAAACTGGAATTTCTTAATATATTTAAAAAAATATATATATTAGTTTCATCAGAAAGATTAACCCATTTCCTTTCCCTTTTCGAATTTATGGTCATCAAAAATTCATAATTTATATATTTTTCAAAACAATCAATTATAGATTTTCTTCTGCATTTACCTATTAATCGATTTTTTTTTTGGAATTTTTCGTTTTCGAAAAAATGGTAAATTCCTTAATGGAATAAAAGTTAATGACAAAAATTAGTCTTGATATAATACTGTGTTCAATAAAGAAATCACGGGTTTGCGAGTTGGGAAATCAGTTTTTTTTTTCCAGTTAGTGGTACTGTAGTTAACATATGTGTTAAATCTTTTGCCAATATCTACATTGGTTTATTAGTAAAGCCCATTTTTGTAAGAAACTATAAAAGTAAATAAGAATATTTAAATGATGTCTGATTTTTTGAAGAAAGAGTTTTATTAAATTTTCTGTGTGAAATTAAATTGCTGCTTCAGTAACAAAAAAAAGTAAAAAAAAAAGTTCCAAGTAGGCAAGAATAGTATCCGAACGAGAAAATACATTAATTACTGAACAGTTCGTCAGTGAAATCAAAGGTATGGTGCTGGTAAATCGTCGATTAAAAAATAAGAGATCTTGCTGATACTGTTGACATTTCATCGTGCCAAAGAGTAGAAAAATATAACGCCAAAATTTTTAAAAATTTAATGTTATAATAACATTTTATTTTGAAAACTAATCATTAAAGGTCGAACAAAACTAAAAACGTTTAAAATTTAAGTAAATGTTGAAAATCTTTTTTGGTTATTGTGGTGTGCTGCATTATGAATTCCATCCGCCAAACTGTTAGCAGCAAATATTATTTAAGAGTAATGCACACTTTACGTGAAGCTATTCACAAAAAGAGTCCATACTGGCCATACAACCCTTAGTTTTGCACCATGATAATGCACCGTCTAATACTAAGTTGATGCTTCAAGACCATTTTATATAAAATTTGACTCATATCGTTTCACAACTACCGCATTCCCTTGATTTAGTACCATGGGAATTCTGGCCATTCAAAAAGCTCAAAAAATCTCTCAGTTGCATCATTTTGAATCAATTGAGATGATAAAAGTTTAATCGCTGCTCGCTCTGTAGGCCATTCTGAAATTGGTTTTCAAAAAAGTTGTTATTGTGTCGGAGGCGTATTACTTTGAAGGTCATACAATTAATTTGGAAGAATAAATAAATATGGGGGGTTCCATGTCAAGTGCACCAACTTTTGAAACCGATGTCTTCCGATCGGGATGAAATTTTTTTCTCATCCATGTAACTTATTACCTAATGTGCCTAGCAAACTTTCTCCCAAATAGTTTAGATAGCTATTTCTTCAATATTTCGGAAAAAAATACTTTAAAAAAAAAAAAAAATTTTAGACTTTTGTTTGCTAAATTAAATCATTTTTTGCCTTTTTTTTCAAAAAGGTCATTTTTTTTTTTTTTTTTTTTTCATAAGAAAGCTTAGGATTTTTCCTTTAAGAGCTTTTTGGTCGCTTAGTGTAATGGGAGTGGGATATCTATAAAAATAAATGTTTTGTAACTCAAGACAACGGTTTTTCAATTTTTCACAAATGCACTATTTTGAATTTTTTCCTATTTGTGTGTAAAGCCTTACAAATAAAACTTATGCTGAGAAACTAGACAAATTAGCCTTTCCGAAGATATGTAACATACCTTCATAACATAACAGAAGACAATGGTTATCTGTAACCTGAAAGAGTTATTTGCAACATTTCAATCTGACCACGAGGATGTTAGAATTGGCTTCACGAAATTAACCCAAATGAGGCCAAAAAATTGCGTTTTGGCAGAAAGCAGCGGAACTCACCCAGTATGCGTTTGCATTTCCCATGAAAATGTTAAACAGATGTTGAAGGAAATCAACTTAAAGTATTTAACAGATGATTCGGCAGAAGATTTACACGATTACCGCGATTGCCTTAAATTGACTATGTGTCCTAATGCAACAACTTCTTGCCACTTAGGTGAATGTACCAATTGCCCAAAAACCACATTCATCAAAGAAAATTTAATCAACTCTTTAGATCGAGAATATATAGAGGAGGTCAAATTTGATTCTTGGATTCAGACTGACAGATGTACATTGTGGAATAAATGTGTACAGGATTGCTAAACTTGAGAAACCATGACTTTTTAGTCAAAGAGCAATGGTCATTCTTCAAGGATTTGAAGATACATTTGAAGTCTGGTGAATTCGTTATTTCATATGATTTCGCAGAAAACTATAGATATGTTCTTCAGGATGCCATACAAGCATTCCACTTCAATAACGACCAAGCAACTATATTCACAGTAGTTATTTACTACACGAAAGATGAAAAACTAGAACACAAAAGTATGGCAATCATATCCGACGATTTAAAACATGATACCGTTGCAGTTTATGAGTACCAGAAGAGAATACTAAAATTTATAAAATCTAAATTTACAGTAAAGAAGGTATACTAAGTTTCGACCGGAGCTCGTCAACATTTTAAAAACAAAAGTAGCTTAGAAAATCTTATGGCCCATGAAAAAAATTTTGGAATGCCAGCTGAGTGGCATTTTCATCCTACTGCTCATGGTAAAGGAGCATGTGATGGTATTGGAGCAAACCTTAAAAGAAATGCAGCGAAGTATAGCCTCCAGTGCTCTCATCAAGATCGCATCTTAGATGCGACTGCTTTATTCCATTGGTCAAAGAGTTATTGTAAAGAAACTAAAATAGTTTTTAGTAGCAAAGAGGAAACATTGAAAACACTGAAGAGCAGATTCGATGCTGCGGTAACAATCGATGGCACCACTGAATACCATGCTTTTATACCGCTTGTCGATGGAAGCTCAAGTTGAAAAAGTTTTCTGCCTCTATTCAATGCGATTTCTTTCCAAAGACAACAAATAAACCAGCAGCGAAATCAACAGCAGAACCTAGTAACGCCAAGAAAGGATTGACAAAAAAACGCAGTAAATAAAGGCGACAAAAAAGCTGGATGAAGGACTGGGTATTTTAAAATTTACAAGACTTAAATACTTCATCAGCTACAATAAATTAAGTATAAAAATAGTTATGATATAAATGGATCTAATGCAATTAAGATTAAATCTTATTGAATTATTTATCTTTTTATTTTTATTTTATTATTATTATACATTAATTTAATTATTATTAAAAATAAATAAAAAATAATAATTTTTCAACATTTCTATAGAAAAAAAGCGATTTTTTTCCTGAGGTTAACATATTCTGGGTATTACAGTATCGAGGGTATAAAATTTTAGTTAGGTATGTTATATACCTTCGGAAAGTTTAGTTTGTCTAGTTTCTCAGTATAAGTGTTTTTTGTAAGGTTTTAGACACAAATAGGAAAATAATACAAAATAGTGCATTTGTGAAAAATGGAAAACCCGTTGTCTTGAGTTACAAAACATTTATTTTGATAGATATCTCACTCCCATCCCACTAAGCGACCAAAAAGCTCTTAAAGGAAAAATCCTAAGCTTTCTTATGAAAAAAAAAAAAAATGCCCATTTTGAAAAAAAAGTCAAAAAATGCTTTAATTTAGCACAAAAAAAAAAGTACAATTTTTTTTTTTTAAGTATTTTTTTCCGAAATATTGAATAAATAGCTATCTAAACTCTTTGGGAGAAAATTTTCTAAGAACAATAGGTAATAAGTTACATGGATGAGAAAAAACACCTGCTTGTCCAAAATGTCAAATTTTGATCCCCTCTAACTCAGAGAGATCTGGACCGATCTTATTGAAAAATTGTGTCTAAACTAGTATCCAATAGGACTAACCTTGGTGCAAATTTCATCCCGATCGGAAGACATCGGTTTCAAAAGTTGGTGCACTTGACATGAAATCCCCCATATTTTTAATTTTATAATAAAAGTCAAATTTTTATTTCAATACAGAAGTAAAAGATTTTTAACAAACAGCCATAACAAACAATACTGTCACAAGCTTGAATGTATAAAAAATATAATCGATAATATTTTATTTAAGTAAAATTTTATGGCTTCATTTTATTAAATCAGATAAACAAAATATTTAAATGTGTGGTCCAAAGCTTACTTTGAAATTTACGAATTTGGAACGAAACCTTTCTTATGCCTGCTTTTTACTAAGCCTTATAAACTGACAAAAAACAATTGCCTTAACTGACATCTCATAATTTTCTATTAATTACGTTTGCATTACATTTTTCAAACTAAAAAAATCTGATTTGACAATTGGCAATTTCATATAAGATGTGAAATGTTGCCAGGGGTTTCATATGACAAGACACTACAACCCGTTTTCATACAACTGGCAGTAATTGAAAACAATTGACATTGAAAATGACATAGGCATTATAATTTAATAATATACAATTGCCAATATTGATTGGGATAATTTCCTTTTTATATCCTCCACATATATATATAGGTTTGTCATTCCGTTTATAACGCATCAAAATAAATTCCGGAGACCCAAAAACCATATATTTTCTTGATCCTTATAAAAAGGGAAGTTGATCTAGCGATGACCGTCTGTCCGTCTGTTTATGGAAATCACAATCACGGACTTAATATCTAAGCTAGACTGCTCGCTTTTCTATAAAATCGTTTATTGACTTCCCAAAGGAGTTGCTATTTAAAATCGTCAAAATCGGTTAAAAGGATCACAAGATATGAACGAAACTTTGAAAAAACGCTTGAAAAATAAAAGTTTTCAGTGTGTTTATTCTTTTTATTAAGATACTAATATAGCGCAGCCCTTGAAGTTTGAGTGCAAATTCTTGGAAATTTTATTTTATCATTCAATTTATTTCTTTCAATGTTTTTTAATCTATTTAAGTCATTAAGTTTATTGTATTATAAATATTGTTTGAACACACAGAGATAAATGCCACGATTGGCAATCACAATTCAACACATGGTATGTCTTATGCAATTATTGAAATGAAATCTGTACGTTAACTTTCGTGTAAAGTTGATTGGGTATGCATAACTTTCCTCAAACTCAACGAATTTAAACAGTTAATAGCTCAAAAGAAAGAACCTGATCCACTGAGTGTTCTGAGAGTGAAACGGTCAAGATCCATTCATTAGAAGATGGGCTATGAGAATTCGAATTTCTTGAGTGAATGTGTCCCATAAGAAATGTACAGGGCAGAATCGCGTTTGAGTATAACTTGAGTAAGGTGGGAGTTGAGTAAATTTCAGCGATTGATGACATATCTGTGTCTAAATACCTTTCATTAAAAAAAAAATGAAGGAAATCGGCCGGATAGAACGGCCAGACGGACTGACTTTAGTTTTCATAAATGTTTTTAATATATAAGATGTTGTATATGTTGTAATTCTTATTGCTGAAGTCTTTGAGGTTGCGTGTCACATTGGCCTAAGCGAGTATTACCACATATTTTTATCGTTAAAATAAAAAATTAAAAATTAAAAATGAAAAATTTAAAATGAAAAATGAAAATTGAAAAATGAAAAATGGAAAATAAAAACTTTTAAATTAAAAATTAAATTTAAAATTTAAATATAAAAATTTTAATTTCTGTCTTTAGTTTCTGACCTGCTTTTGTTTCTTTTTTTATTAAATATATCTTTAAATGAACATATTACTACCAAATTCAGATAAAAATGTTTTAAAATTTGTCTATTTTTAGTATTAATAATTTTTAGCCAAGAATCATTTGCATTTTTTAGGAATTATAGTATAACTTCTAAGGTATCAAAACATTCTTATAGAGATCAAACTTTGGGTATTATAAAGGCGGCCGCGTTAATTAATTCATTTCATTTGTGTTCTATGAAGTACTTAGGGAACTAATAAGTTTTCTACTCTAGTAAAAGAGAAATAATGCAATTTTTCAAATAGTAATGAATTATTCCTATACACGACATGACAAAAAGAAATTATAATAGAAACTGGCCAAAAAGAAAGACAATCAACTTTAAATTTAATTGATATTCGGAATTAATGTTTCAGTATCGGCAACAGTTTTAAAGTGGTAGCCGTATCCAATATTGGGTTTATATTGAGTTTAAGACGCAGGTGGAGGGTATCAAAAAAATTTGGCACAGCCGAATTTAACAATCGTACTTATTATATTTGATATTATAAAGATTTTAAGTTTTAGTTTTTTAAAGGGTCCGCCAAATAACTTTTTTTTTTTGAAAATGCTATATAAAAAAATTACTGAATATTATCTTAAATTTCTTTTTTTATTTGAAAGTACAATCCGTCCGGTTAATAATGGAAAATAATTTCATTCAAATGGCTGCCTCGGCTGGCCATGCAGTAGCCTACACGATCGGTCCTATTTTTAAGCACATTATCGATTGTGTGCAGCTGTATTTCACCAATAGCTTCACGAATATTGTCCTTTAAAGCGTCAATTGTCTCTGGCTTGTTGGCGTAACACTTCTCTTTGAGGGCACCCCACAAATAATAGTCCAACGGTGTCAAATCGCAGCTCCGAGGTGGCCAAACGACATCAGCTCTGCAGCTGATCTTCAAAAACAGGGCGCAAAACATCGAGTGTAGCTTCGGCTGTGTGGCACGTAGCGCCGTCCTGTTGAAACCAAATGTTGCCAATATCCTCCTCTTCAATTTTTGTGAACAAAAATTCGTTCAGCATGGCCCGATAACGATCGCCATGGACTGTAGCGGCCACTCCTTGCTCATTTTCGAAGAAAAATGGCCCAATTATGCTTCTGGACCAAAATCCGCACCAAACAGTGACTCGTTTTGAGTGTATCGGCTTTTCAATGTATGCGTGCGGGTTTTCTGTGCCCCAAGTGCGACAATTTTGCTTGTTTACATACCCGCCAAGATCAAAATGAGCTTCATCTGAAAAGATGAATTTTTGGCAAAATCGACATCTTCTGTAAGTCGATCGCAGGCCCACTTAGCGAAGCGAAAACGCATTGCATGGTCAGTTGGCTTCAACTCCTGAACCAATTGGACTTTGTGTGGCGTCATACCAAGGTCTTTATGCAAAATTCGTCTCAATGATGCCTCCGAAATGTTCAATTCTTGAGAACAACGGTGAATTGATGTTGATGGCGCTTCACGCACACGTTCTGCCACAGCAGCAATATTCTCGGGTGTACGCACTTTTTTGGCTTTTCACGCTTAGGTTTCTTTTTCTTTCACTTTTTTCGCAAGATAACGAACATACGGAGCTGACGGTGCTCTTCTTCTTCCAAAATCCGTACGCAATTTTCGCACACATTCTGCAACATTACCATGATTTTCAAAGTAATGTCGCAATATTTCCCGGCGTTGTTCAAGCGTATACACAACCATATTCGCTCAGCGGAAGGATAAAACTAATTATCTGTCAAATCAGACATGAGCTAAGTGTTACCATTCACGAAATAAGCACTAGTTGAAAAAAAAAACGTTAGATGGCGGACCCTTTAAAACCACATCTAATGACCTTCCGTTGGAAACAATAAATGGGTTATATATTATGTTTTTTAATAGCCTTTACAAGATACAGGCGGTTTTTAAAATAAAATGCCTTATTTTGGAAACAATCATATAAATATCTGTAGAATTTTTCAGTTTTTCAATTTTATAATTCTTTTTTTTTATACCCTATTCCACAATCTAGCCAGGATATAATAAGTTTGTGCTGATAGTTTTCAACACCAAAAATATTATAGCTAGACACACCTTTTTTAAAATATCGGTCGGCTCGGAATCTGTTTGTGAGTCAATCCGATGTCCGTCCGTCTGTCTGTGAGTCCATTGGTCTGTCCATGGAAACGTTGTAATCAAATAACAGGTCGCATATATTTTGATGAAGTTTGGTATATGAGCTTCTACCGGCCATAGGACGAACGCTGTTGAAACTGGTGAAAATCGGTGCATTTTCAGACCATACAAATGACCCTAATGAGATCGAATTTAATTGCCATAAGATCCAAATTATAGATCAAGGACAAATTTCGTTTGTGTGTGTTTATTACACCCATTAATCAGTAGTCCAAAAATAAAATCTGTACGACAATTCTTAGTAAAAGCCCCGATATAAAGCTACCTAAATTTATCAAAAAACGAAAATTGTGCACTATATTTAGTTTTTTATATGAATTTTTCCCGCAGTATCTTTACATTTTCGTGCGTTACTCCGCGGCTATTGGTCTTAGAGGCTCCAAATGCAATACCAATCTACTGCAAATTTGGTACTACATTTGGTAGTACGACCTACTCGACCTACTGCGAAGATGAAAATGTTTTCAACAGACAGACAGGCAGATACACAGACGAACATCGCTAGAGCGACTTCTCCATTTATAAGGATCAAGAATATGGGGCCTCCGGAATTTATTTCGATGAGTTACAAACGGATTGACAAACTGATATATACCCTCTGCATAGTGGTGTGCAGGATACAACAAGCTTTTAGAAAAAAGTTAGTAACAAATTTAGATGTTGTTTTAATTTTGTCCATGCAAATTATATTTTCAGGGGCCAATATATTTGGTCGACATTTGAAACTAAAATTAATTTAAAGTATTGTTTCGTGGTTCTTTTTTTTTATAATTTGCCATAAGACTACTAATTCTGTTAAGCTTTTTTAATGGACCACAGTATTCGTTTTAAAGTTGGAACATCAATAGAAACTGAATAATTTCTTATATAATCATTGCGATTAGAATTATCAAAGAATGAAAAGTTTTTTAACTTAAATACTAAAAGTTGAAAACAAACATAGTTTATAATTCAATATCCATTTAAATAGAACCTATTGAATTCCAATTGCGGTAGATGTACACATTCGTAAAACTACGTAATCGCTGTTTGTTAATTTAAATTGTTTTTTTTTTTTTTTTCTTCAATATACCTATAAGTGCTGGATTTTGTTGTAAAAAAACTCTCAAGGTTCTTTTGGTAAAGTATAAAACTAAAATGATTTTATGCTTTAAACCTAACAAATAAAGGAAAAATTTCGTCTTGCTACGTTTGTTACATTGTGGTAAGTGAGAAAGTGCCAAATCCTCTATAAACCTCGGTTTTGTGGCTCAGTTACAGCCATTAAGTCAAGGTTGTTTTGCGTGCACACTACTTATTTACCATTTAGTTGGTGTTTATTTCATTTCACTACCTCTACTTTTTCTGTAGATTGCCGCAGCAGTCAAGGATAAAGATTTTGTCTTGAGGTGGGAAAATAGCCAATTTTTCCCTCAAACAATGTTGTTGTTGTTGTTCTATATTAAAGTAATTGCATTTCAATAATTATTTCGAAGATAAACATTAAATGTTTGCTGTAAAAGTTTCCCAGAAAACCCATTTTATTTGGCCACATAAATTAAACAGTACATTTTGAAATAAAATTTACTTTTTGTATAATATTCTTTTGTTAGGTAAAATATCTTAATAATTGAAATGTCAAAATAAAATTCCCACAGGAAATTGCTGAGCAATAGTTCAACAAAGTATCACCACACACATTGAAAATTCCCTTTTACAAGCTCCATCTTAAGAAACTCATACCCTTGAATATCGAAATGACTGTCAGTATGAGTAAACAGTGTCAAGCAATGATTGCAAAAATAATTGAATTAAATTGTATAGTAATTTTCTTACAAAAGTTACCTCTATGGTTTACTTCCTGTTTCCTTTTTCCTTGTGCTGCTGGTAAACACAACGCAACACAATACACAGACAACAAATGAAGACCAACCAAGATGAAGTTGCATATGATAAATGATGATATTGACCATCATAAAAGGGAACAATGTAACAATAAGAATAACAAAAAATATATATAATAAAAAGAAATAACATTAATGTCACTGAGAATGGCTTTATCCATAAACGACTTCATTGCGATATAAAGTTATTCGATTTTTCTATAAACATCTTCAATAAACAACAGTGACTATAGATTTTCAAATAATAAAATTTTCATTGTCTACTTTAAATATCTACAAGGAATATTATAAAAAACATTCAGAAATAAGTTCCATTTTTCCACATTTAATAAGAGAAAATTTAAAGAAACAAACTTGATATTTAAAGAATGCATGAATATAGGTTTGCGAGAAGGTAAATGGAACTTATATTTAGGAATTTAAAATCTCTCGTAAGATTCTTTAAAAACAGATACAAATATTGCACCCAAAACCTAAGAGTTCGACCGCTGCCGAAATATTACGGCATGAAAAGTACCAAACCACCCATCAAAGTGGGGCAACATTATTAAATATAGTTTACCTACAAGTTCGGTTCAGGCGTGGCCTGGCCTGGAAGGTATTAAAATTACCAAATAAAATTTTGTTAATGGAAATTCAAAGTCTAGTCTTAAATACAAAAAAATTATTGCGGAATTTTTATGTTAGAACTTTTTTAAATATAAATATTTAGGTAAAAAAAAATAAGTACCGCTTTTGGTTTTGATAAAATTTGAATGTTCTAGATTGCTGAACGAACAAATATTGAACACTTTGTAGCTCTAGATGGCATAGTTCCTGAATTATGGCGACTGGATAAGTAAAATGGTCTAAAATTAATGTGTTTATTTTCAAAACCTGTTATCATAATATCTCTAATCAAGGTCCTAATTAAAAGGTATTGGGGTATCCTTGACAGTGACATGTGCTAAATTTGATTTAGGAAAGGTCATTGCCACACATTTAGAATTTTGTGAATTTTTTTAAATAAAAAAAAAAAATATTCGCTTTGGCTAATTGTCTACAATGAGTGGGATTCAGTTACAAATGTAAAAAAAAAATTGTATGATATTATAAATTCACTTTGCGGGGAAGTGCCGCGTCCACTACCCGGCATGGTGACTAACATTAATAATAGTGATACCACGCAAATTTGCAATGCTCTCTCTGTCATAGTATTCATTATAAATAATACTAAAAGTGCAATTTGTATGGGATGTGCCACGCCCAGAAACACAGTAAGACCCTGCAAGAATTTCAGCAACATAGATATAATGACTTAGCCTCCTACAAGCTACAAACAACCATGCATACTTTCGTTATTATATATGTACATTGTACAATGAGAAGCAAAGTGATGGTACACATTTTTGTTTTTTCAACTTATCTTACCATACCTCAATGGCAGAGGGTATATATAGGTTTGTGATTCCATTTGTAATGCATCGAAATGAATTCCGGAGATCCCAAAGCCATATATTTTCTTGATCCGTCCGTCTGTCCGTTTATCTGTGGAAATCACGACCACACCGTCAATATCTAATCTAGACCGTTCGTTTTTATATAAAATAGTTTATTAACATCCCAAAGGAGTCGCCATTAAAAATAGTCAAAATCGCTTACAGGAATCATGAGATATGAATGAAACTTTGAAAAATGTGTTTGTTTGTTTGTATATGTTGTAATTCTTCTTATTGTTGAAGTTATTGCAGTTGTCGTTAAGATTATAAATTAAATATTAAAAATTAATAAAAATTAAAAATAAAAAATTACAAATAAAAATTAAATGCTAAAAATTAAAATTGAAAAATTAAAAATTAAGAATTAAAAAAGAAAATAAAAAAAAGAAAAATGTAAAATAAAAAACTAAAAATGAAAAATGAAAAATGAAAAAATAAAAAATAAAAATTAAAAATTTAAAATTTAAATTTAAAATTTAAAATTTAAAATTAAAAATTAAAAATTAAAAATAAAAAATTAAAAATTAAAATTAAAAATTAAAAATTAAAAATAAAAAATTAAAAATTAAAAATTAAAAATTAAAAATCAAAAATTAAAAATTAAAAATTAAAAATTAAAAATTAAAAATTAAAAATTAAAAATTAAAAATTAAAAATTAAAAATTAAAAATTAAAAATTAAAAATTAAAAATTAAAAATTAAAAATTAAAAATTAAAAATTAAAAATTAAAAATTAAAAATTAAAAATTAAAAATTAAAAATTAAAAATTAAAAATTAAAAATTAAAAATTAAAAATTAAAAATTAAAAATTAAAAATTAAAAATTAAAAATTAAAAATTAAAAATTAAAAATTAAAAATTAAAAATTAAAAATTAAAAATTAAAAATTAAAAATTAAAAATTAAAAATTAAAAATTAAAAATTAAAAATTAAAAATTAAAAATTAAAAATTAAAAATTAAAAATTAAAAATTAAAAATTACAAATTAAAAATTAAAAATTAAAAATTAAAAATTAAAAATTAAAAATTAAAAATTAAAAATTAAAAATTAAAAATGAAAAATTAAAAATTAAAAATGAAAAATTAAAAATTAAAAATTAAAAATTAAAAATTAAAAATTAAAAATTAAAAATTAAAAATTAAAAATTAAAAATTAAAAATTAAAAATTAAAAATTAAAAATTAAAAATTAAAAATTAAAAATTAAAAATTAAAAATTAAAAATTAAAAATGAAAAGTGAAAAATGAAAAAATAAAAATGAAAAATGAAAAAATAAAAATGAAAAATGAAAAGTTAAAAATGAAAAAGGAAAAATGAAAAATGTATTAAATAAAATTATTTTAAAATTCCTTATTTTAATATTAATAATTTGTAGGCAAGGATCATTCGAATTTCTTTTTGAATTATCGTATTACTTCTAAAGTCTCAGAACAGGCTTATAGGGATCAAACTTTGGGTATTATTGTGATGCCCGCTGCTTTAATTAATGAATTTCATTGGTGTTCTATGAGGTACTTGGGTTTTCTACTCTAGTATAAGAAAAATAATGAAATTTTTAGGGATGGAGTGACGCAATTGCCATTTGTTAACAATTTTGCAAGATGTCGACTAGTACCGTCATCTATAATTCTGGGAAGTCCAAGACGAGACGCTGCATTATTTATTCCATGCTTCTGCCTTATTCTTTGCATGGTTATATAAATTGTTCTGAAATTTTCAGCTATTTCTCTTACAGTTTAATTATTTTTTTTAAGAATATAATATTTCGTTTACTTTGGAACCTTCCATTTTTGAGGAACACGTGTAAGATAATGCACAATTATAAAAATAAGGGTAAATTTTTAAAACTATCAGTTCTCTATTTTGTTTTCATTAATATGCATTATTTTTCTTACTTAGAATAGACAATAGAATAAAAACTTTTTGTATTCTATTTCATATATGATAAGTTAAAATCATTATTTTATTTGCATAGATAATACGATATATTGAGCATTATTTGACAACATTTAGTAACATTTAACACTTTTGCTCATCACTGTATGTATAAGGATTTTATATTTTTACGCCATACCATTATGTGGCCAGCGTATAATGAGTTTGTAACTATAAAAAATATTTGACCTGGTAACATCTTTTCTTATACGGATCCGTTTTTACATCCATCCGTCTGTCTGTGTGTAAACCTTGTCATCAAACTACATGTCGCAAATTTGAATATATTTCGATGAACTCTTTTATCGACCATAGGACACACGCTATTAAAATTGGTGAAAATT